>CM051518.1:71478477-72043477 GCA_028015205.1 Mytilisepta virgata | reverse complement strand
TTATCCATATTCTTCGTAGTACCTGCATGGAAGGGTTCCCTTTAATATAAAACCATTGTGTCTGAAACACTCATCTTTACAGAGAGGTGTAAAGAAAAATTGATACAATATACATAATGTTTTTTGTCAGACTTATTTTTATTTGCAGTTGATGCACCTTTACTTTAAAGAATATACTTAATTCAAGGAAATCAAGACCGCGTGTCAGAAATCTTTGAAATCTTTTGTGATTAATAAAAATGACTGTCGACATCCTGAAATTATATGAATCTCAATTTGAATAGTTTAATTTATTTCACATTTTATGCAGATTAGCAGCTTTTGAAGATGGGACAAGGAATTGATTTGAAAAAAAAGTGCTGTTGATCGAATTTCATATGCCATTAACAATGTTTTATACAAACTTAGTTTCATGAATAAAAGTGGGTGTAAGTGATGCTAATAATAAATGGAAATGTCTTCAATATCAGAATGTGTACATTTCACTTAACATGTACTGTATTAAACGGAGAAATGTTTATGTGACTGAAATTCATCTTTATGGAGATATGGAAAGAAAATTAATACATCGTTTTTTTCATGAGAAATAAGTTTGAATTTAAACTTGAGATAGCTTAACTTTAAATAATATTGTAAGCCCTATTGAAGAATGACCGCGTGGCCTAATGGATAAGGCGTCTGACTTCGGATCAGAAGATTGCGAGTTCGAGTCTCGTCGTGGTCGTTCTCTTTTCTGGTGTCACAAATATATAGAGGTTTTTTTTTTTTTTATGGAATTAATTTTTTAACATCGGAGCTGCCACAGAAAATATGTTGTGGAGAATTATGAATTAAAGATATATCGGTAATTTATAAAAAGAACAGACATATGAGGCATATTTCAGTGTTATCCATATTCTTCGTAGTACCTGCATGGAAGGGTTCCCTTTAATATAAAACCATTGTGTCTGAAACTCTCATCTTTACAGAGAGGTGTAAAGAAAAAATGATACAATATACATAATGTTTTTTGTCAGACTTATTTTTATTTGCAGTTGATGCACCTTAACTTTAAAGAATATACTAAATTCAAGGAAATCAAGACCGCGTGTCAGAAATCTTTGAAATCTTTTGTGATTAATAAAAATGACTGTCGACATCCTGAAATTATATGAATCTCAATTTGAATAGTTTAATTTATTTCACATCTTATGCAGATTAGCAGCTTTTGAAGATGGGACAAGGAATTGATTTGAAAAAAAAGTGCTGTTGATCGAATTTCATATGCCATTAACAATGTTTTATACAAACTTAGTTTCATGAATAAAAGTGGGTGTAAGTGATGCTAATAATAAATGGAAATGTCTTCAATATCAGAATGTGTACATTTCACTTAACATGTACTGTATTAAACGGAGAAATGTTTATGTGATTGAAATTCATCTTTATGGAGATATGGAAAGAAAATTAATACATCGTTTTTTTCATGAGAAATAAGTTTGAATTTAAACTTGAGATAGCTTAACTTTAAATAATATTGTAAGCCCTATTGAAGAATGACCGCGTGGCCTAATGGATAAGGCGTCTGACTTCGGATCAGAAGATTGCGAGTTCGAGTCTCGTCGTGGTCGTTCTCTTTTCTGGTGTCACAAATATATAGAGGTTTTTTTCATGGAATGAATTTTTTAACATCGGAGCTGTCACAGAAAATATGTTGTGGAGAATTATGAATTAAAGATATATCGGTAATTCATAAAAAGAAGAGACAGATGAGGCATATTTCAGTGTTATCCATATTCTTCGTAGTACCTGCATGGAAGGGTTCCTAATAATATGAAACCATTGTGTCTGAAACACTCATCTTTACAGAGAGGTGTAAAGAAAAATTGATACAATATACATAATGTTTTTTGTCAGACTTATTTTTATTTGCAGTTGATGCACCTTTACTTTTAAGAATATACTTAATTCAAGGAAATCAAGACCGCCTGTCAGAAATCTTTGAAATCTTTTGTGATTAATAAAAATGACTGTCGACATCCTGAAATTATATGAATCTCAATTTGAATAGTTTAATTTATTTCACATTTTATGCAGATTAGCAGCTTTTGAAGATGGGACAAGGAATTGATTTGAAAAAAAAGTGCTGTTGATCGAATTTCATATGCCATTAACAATGTTTTATACAAACTTAGTTTCATGAATAAAAGTGGGTGTAAGTGATGCTAATAATAAATGGAAATGTCTTCAATATCAGAATGTGTACATTTCACTTAACATGTACTGTATTAAACGGAGAAATGTTTATGTGACTGAAATTCATCTTTATGGAGATATGGAAAGAAAATTAATGCATCGTTTTTTTCATGAGAAATAAGTTTGAATTTAAACTTGAGATAGCTTAACTTTAAATAATATTGTAAGCCCTATTGAAGAATGACCGCGTGGCCTAATGGATAAGGCGTCTGACTTCGGATCAGAAGATTGCGAGTTCGAGTCTCGTCGTGGTCGTTCTCTTTTCTGGTGTCACAAATATACAGAGGTTTTTTTTTTATGGAATTAATTTTTTAACATCGGAGCTGCCACAGAAAATATGTTGTGGAGAATTATGAATTAAAGATATATCGGTAATTTATAAAAAGAACAGACATATGAGGCATATTTCAGTGTTATCCATATTCTTCGTAGTACCTGCATGGAAGGGTTCCCTTTAATATAAAACCATTGTGTCTGAAACTCTCATCTTTACAGAGAGGTGTAAAGAAAAAATGATACAATATACATAATGTTTTTTGTCAGACTTATTTTTATTTGCAGTTGATGCACCTTAACTTTAAAGAATATACTAAATTCAAGGAAATCAAGACCGCGTGTCAGAAATCTTTGAAATCTTTTGTGATTAATAAAAATGACTGTCGACATCCTGAAATTATTTGAATCTCAATTTGAATAGTTTAATTTATTTCACATTTTATGCAGATTAGCAGCTTTTGAAGATGGGACAAGGAATTGATTTGAAAAAAAAGTGCGATTGGTCGAATTTCATATGCCATTAACAATGTTTTATACAAGCTTAGTTTCATTAATAAAAGTAGGTGTAAGTGATGCTAATAATAAATGGAAATATCTTCAATAGCAGAATGTATACATACATTTCACTTAACATGTACTGTATTAAATGGAAAAGTCTTAATGTGATTAAAATTCATCTTTATGGAGATATGGAAAGAAAATTAATACATCGTGTTATTTTTATGAGAAATAAGTTTTAATTTGAACTTGATGTGGCTTAATTTTAAATAATATTGTAAGCCCAATTATAAAATGACCGCGTGGCCTAATGGATAAGGCGTCTGACTTCGGATCAGAAGATTGCGAGTTCGAGTCTCGTCGTGGTCGTTCTCTTTTCTGGTGTCACAAATATATAGAGGTTTTTTTCATGGAATGAATTTTTTAACATCGGAGCTGTCACAGAAAATATGTTGTGGAGAATTATGAATTAAAGATATATCGGTAATTCATAAAAAGAAGAGACAGATGAGGCATATTTCAGTGTTATCCATATTCTTCGTAGTACCTGCATGGAAGGGTTCCTAATAATATGAAACCATTGTGTCTGAAACACTCATCTTTACAGAGAGGTGTAAAGAAAAATTGATACAATATACATAATGTTTTTTGTCAGACTTATTTTTATTTGCAGTTGATGCACCTTTACTTTAAAGAATATACTTAATTCAAGGAAATCAAGACCGCGTGTCAGAAATCTTTGAAATCTTTTGTGATTAATAAAAATGACTGTCGACATCCTGAAATTATATGAATCTCAATTTGAATAGTTTAATTTATTTCACATTTTATGCAGATTAGCAGCTTTTGAAGATGGGACAAGGAATTGATTTGAAAAAAAAGTGCTGTTGATCGAATTTCATATGCCATTAACAATGTTTTATACAAACTTAGTTTCATGAATAAAAGTGGGTGTAAGTGATGCTAATAATAAATGGAAATGTCTTCAATATCAGAATGTGTACATTTCACTTAACATGTACTGTATTAAACGGAGAAATGTTTATGTGACTGAAATTCATCTTTATGGAGATATGGAAAGAAAATTAATACATCGTTTTTTTCATGAGAAATAAGTTTGAATTTAAACTTGAGATAGCTTAACTTTAAATAATATTGTAAGCCCTATTGAAGAATGACCGTGTGGCCTAATGGATAAGGCGTCTGACTTCGGATCAGAAGATTGCGAGTTCGAGTCTCGTCGTGGTCGTTCTCTTTTCTGGTGTCACAAATATATAGAGGTTTTTTTCATGGAATGAATTTTTTAACATCGGAGCTGTCACAGAAAATATGTTGTGGAGAATTATGAATTAAAGATATATCGGTAATTCATAAAAAGAAGAGACAGATGAGGCATATTTCAGTGTTATCCATATTCTTCGTAGTACCTGCATGGAAGGGTTCCTAATAATATGAAACCATTGTGTCTGAAACACTCATCTTTACAGAGAGGTGTAAAGAAAAAATGATACAATATACATAATGTTTTTTGTCAGACTTATTTTTATTTGCAGTTGATGCACCTTTACTTTAAAGAATATACTTAATTCAAGGAAATCAAAACCGCGTGTCAGAAATCTTTGAAATCTTTTGTGATTAATAAAAATGACTGTCGACATCCTGAAATTATATGAATCTCAATTTGAATAGTTTAATTTATTTCACATTTTATGCAGATTAGCAGCTTTTGAAGATGGGACAAGGAATTGATTTGAAAAAAAAGTGCTGTTGATCGAATTTCATATGCCATTAACAATGTTTTATACAAACTTAGTTTCATGAATAAAAGTGGGTGTAAGTGATGCTAATAATAAATGGAAATGTCTTCAATATCAGAATGTGTACATTTCACTTAACATGTACTGTATTAAACGGAGAAATGTTTATGTGACTGAAATTCATCTTTATGGAGATATGGAAAGAAAATTAATGCATCGTTTTTTTCATGAGAAATAAGTTTGAATTTAAACTTGAGATAGCTTAACTTTAAATAATATTGTAAGCCCTATTGAAGAATGACCGCGTGGCCTAATGGATAAGGCGTCTGACTTCGGGTCAGAAGATTGCGAGTTCGAGTCTCGTCGTGGTCGTTCTCTTTTCTGGTGTCACAAATATACAGAGGTTTTTTTTTTTATGGAATTAATTTTTTAACATCGGAGCTGCCACAGAAAATATGTTGTGGAGAATTATGAATTAAAGATATATCGGTAATTTATAAAAAGAACAGACATATGAGGCATATTTCAGTGTTATCCATATTCTTCGTAGTACCTGCATGGAAGGGTGCCCTTTAATATAAAACCATTGTGTCTGAAACTCTCATCTTTACAGAGAGGTGTAAAGAAAAAATGATACAATATACATAATGTTTTTTGTCAGACTTATTTTTATTTGCAGTTGATGCACCTTGACTTTAAAGAATATACTAAATTCAAGGAAATCAAGACCGCGTGTCAGAAATCTTTGAAATCTTTTGTGATTAATAAAAATGACTGTCGACATCCTGAAATTATATGAATCTCAATTTGAATAGTTTAATTTATTTCACATTTTATGCAGATTAGCAGCTTTTGAAGATGGGACAAGGAATTGATTTGAAAAAAAAGTGCGATTGGTCGAATTTCATATGCCATTAACAATGTTTTATACAAGCTTAGTTTCATTAATAAAAGTAGGTGTAAGTGATGCTAATAATAAATGGAAATATCTTCAATAGCAGAATGTATACATACATTTCACTTAACATGTACTGAAAAGTCTTAATGTGATTAAAATTCATCTTTATGGAGATATGGAAAGAAAATTAATACATCGTGTTATTTTTATGAGAAATAAGTTTTAATTTGAACTTGATGTGGCTTAATTTCAAATAATATTGTAAGCCCAATTATAAAATGACCGCGTGGCCTAATGGATAAGGCGTCTGACTTCGGATCAGAAGATTGCGAGTTCGAGTCTCGTCGTGGTCGTTCTCTTTTCTGGTGTCACAAATATATAGAGGTTTTTTTTCATGGAATGAATTTTTTAACATCGGAGCTGTCACAGAAAATATGTTGTGGAGAATTATGAATTAAAGATATATCGGTAATTCATAAAAAGAAGAGACAGATGAGGCATATTTCAGTGTTATCCATATTCTTCGTAGTACCTGCATGGAAGGGTTCCTAATAATATGAAACCATTGTGTCTGAAACACTCATCTTTACAGAGAGGTGTAAAGAAAAATTGATACAATATACATAATGTTTTTTGTCAGACTTATTTTTATTTGCAGTTGATGCACCTTTACTTTAAAGAATATACTTAATTCAAGGAAATCAAGACCGCGTGTCAGAAATCTTTGAAATCTTTTGTGATTAATAAAAATGACTGTCGACATCCTGAAATTATATGAATCTCAATTTGAATAGTTTAATTTATTTCACATTTTATGCAGATTAGCAGCTTTTGAAGATGGGACAAGGAATTGATTTGAAAAAAAAGTGCTGTTGATCGAATTTCATATGCCATTAACAATGTTTTATACAAACTTAGTTTCATGAATAAAAGTGGGTGTAAGTGATGCTAATAATAAATGGAAATGTCTTCAATATCAGAATGTGTACATTTCACTTAACATGTACTGTATTAAACGGAGAAATGTTTATGTGACTGAAATTCATCTTTATGGAGATATGGAAAGAAAATTAATACATCGTTTTTTTCATGAGAAATAAGTTTGAATTTAAACTTGAGATAGCTTAACTTTAAATAATATTGTAAGCCCTATTGAAGAATGACCGCGTGGCCTAATGGATAAGGCGTCTGACTTCGGATCAGAAGATTGCGAGTTCGAGTCTCGTCGTGGTCGTTCTCTTTTCTGGTGTCACAAATATATAGAGGTTTTTTTTTTTATGGAATTAATTTTTTAACATCGGAGCTGCCACAGAAAATATGTTGTGGAGAATTATGAATTAAAGATATATCGGTAATTTATAAAAAGAACAGACATATGAGGCATATTTCAGTGTTATCCATATTCTTCGTAGTACCTGCATGGAAGGGTGCCCTTTAATATAAAACCATTGTGTCTGAAACTCTCATCTTTACAGAGAGGTGTAAAGAAAAAATGATACAATATACATAATGTTTTTTGTCAGACTTATTTTTATTTGCAGTTGATGCACCTTTACTTTAAAGAATATACTAAATTCAAGGAAATCAAGACCGCGTGTCAGAAATCTTTGAAATCTTTTGTGATTAATAAAAATGACTGTCGACATCCTGAAATTATATGAATCTCAATTTGAATAGTTTAATTTATTTCACATTTTATGCAGATTAGCAGCTTTTGAAGATGGGACAAGGAATTGATTTGAAAAAAAAGTGCGATTGGTCGAATTTCATATGCCATTAACAATGTTTTATACAAGCTTAGTTTCATTAATAAAAGTAGGTGTAAGTGATGCTAATAATAAATGGAAATATCTTCAATAGCAGAATGTATACATACATTTCACTTAACATGTACTGAAAAGTCTTAATGTGATTAAAATTCATCTTTATGGAGATATGGAAAGAAAATTAATACATCGTGTTATTTTTATGAGAAATAAGTTTTAATTTGAACTTGATGTGGCTTAATTTCAAATAATATTGTAAGCCCAATTATAAAATGACCGCGTGGCCTAATGGATAAGGCGTCTGACTTCGGATCAGAAGATTGCGAGTTCGAGTCTCGTCGTGGTCGTTCTCTTTTCTGGTGTCACAAATATATAGAGGTTTTTTTTCATGGAATGAATTTTTTAACATCGGAGCTGTCACAGAAAATATGTTGTGGAGAATTATGAATTAAAGATATATCGGTAATTCATAAAAAGAAGAGACAGATGAGGCATATTTCAGTGTTATCCATATTCTTCGTAGTACCTGCATGGAAGGGTTCCTAATAATATGAAACCATTGTGTCTGAAACACTCATCTTTACAGAGAGGTGTAAAGAAAAATTGATACAATATACATAATGTTTTTTGTCAGACTTATTTTTATTTGCAGTTGATGCACCTTTACTTTAAAGAATATACTTAATTCAAGGAAATCAAGACCGCGTGTCAGAAATCTTTGAAATCTTTTGTGATTAATAAAAATGACTGTCGACATCCTGAAATTATATGAATCTCAATTTGAATAGTTTAATTTATTTCACATTTTATGCAGATTAGCAGCTTTTGAAGATGGGACAAGGAATTGATTTGAAAAAAAAGTGCTGTTGATCGAATTTCATATGCCATTAACAATGTTTTATACAAACTTAGTTTCATGAATAAAAGTGGGTGTAAGTGATGCTAATAATAAATGGAAATGTCTTCAATATCAGAATGTGTACATTTCACTTAACATGTACTGTATTAAACGGAGAAATGTTTATGTGACTGAAATTCATCTTTATGGAGATATGGAAAGAAAATTAATACATCGTTTTTTTCATGAGAAATAAGTTTGAATTTAAACTTGAGATAGCTTAACTTTAAATAATATTGTAAGCCCTATTGAAGAATGACCGCGTGGCCTAATGGATAAGGCGTCTGACTTCGGATCAGAAGATTGCGAGTTCGAGTCTCGTCGTGGTCGTTCTCTTTTCTGGTGTCACAAATATATAGAGGTTTTTTTTTTTTTTATGGAATTAATTTTTTAACATCGGAGCTGCCACAGAAAATATGTTGTGGAGAATTATGAATTAAAGATATATCGGTAATTTATAAAAAGAACAGACATATGAGGCATATTTCAGTGTTATCCATATTCTTCGTAGTACCTGCATGGAAGGGTTCCCTTTAATATAAAACCATTGTGTCTGAAACTCTCATCTTTACAGAGAGGTGTAAAGAAAAAATGATACAATATACATAATGTTTTTTGTCAGACTTATTTTTATTTGCAGTTGATGCACCTTAACTTTAAAGAATATACTAAATTCAAGGAAATCAAGACCGCGTGTCAGAAATCTTTGAAATCTTTTGTGATTAATAAAAATGACTGTCGACATCCTGAAATTATATGAATCTCAATTTGAATAGTTTAATTTATTTCACATCTTATGCAGATTAGCAGCTTTTGAAGATGGGACAAGGAATTGATTTGAAAAAAAAGTGCTGTTGATCGAATTTCATATGCCATTAACAATGTTTTATACAAACTTAGTTTCATGAATAAAAGTGGGTGTAAGTGATGCTAATAATAAATGGAAATGTCTTCAATATCAGAATGTGTACATTTCACTTAACATGTACTGTATTAAACGGAGAAATGTTTATGTGACTGAAATTCATCTTTATGGAGATATGGAAAGAAAATTAATACATCGTTTTTTTCATGAGAAATAAGTTTGAATTTAAACTTGAGATAGCTTAACTTTAAATAATATTGTAAGCCCTATTGAAGAATGACCGCGTGGCCTAATGGATAAGGCGTCTGACTTCGGGGGCTTAGGTTTTTGGATAAACCCGGTCAAGATGTAGGTCGACTATCGTCCGAATATTTTGCTGTTTTGGTGAGTTTGCGATCACATGTGAGCTTTTGATTGATATTGACAATATTTATAATTATTCTGACACATTTCAAACGCATAAACTCTGTTGAATACAGACTAGTTTACCCCTAATCCTGTTTTGAACAGGAAAAGGGGGGATAGTATTTGCGGTGTGTTTGATTCCTATTTGAAGAATTTATCTTAATACCACAAATTGTTTGTGAACAATAACAAACAAACACCATAACGTACTATGGGTGAAAAGTACAAATTCGATGAGATTTTTTCCAAGGATCTTACCGTGCTGGTTGATGTTAATGATAATAGAACATTACCACCGGAAGATATTATAGACGAAATTGAAAAGAAATGCGGGATCGGGTCTGTAATGGCTTGTGTTCCGAAATTGGGATATGTATATGAAGTTGTACTTAAAGAGAGAAAATTTGTTGGTGATATATCTGGTGAAATCAATGTTAAAGGAAAGCAAGTATCTGTAAAAGAATTGACATCTAGAATTAAAGTAGTTTCAGTGATTAACTTGAGCATGTATGTGTCTGACGAGGAAATAATTGACAGATTTCAGAAAATTGGAGTAGAGATTATATCAGACATTAAGAAACGTAGAATGACAAGTAGATCAGCTGTGTGTGATGGAACGAGAATTTTCAAGGCCAGATTACCACCCGAGCTGGCCTCAATTCCATACTCTATGAAATTTATCGTGTGGTACATAATGATCAAGTTAGAGTCTGCTCATGTTATTTTAGTCCAAATCATATTTATAAAGACTGCCCTGATTTTCGGTGTTACAACTGCGGTAAACAGGGGCACATAGGCAGAAATTGTCCAGAAAGGAGATGTTTTGCATGTGGAGTTGCTAGAGCTACTTGTGAGTGTAGAAAAACAAGAAGAGACTGGGGTGACGGATTTGGGAAAGGACCAAAAAGAAGTAATGAAAATACAAATTCAGAAGAAGAGAATGTTGAAAATATGGAAGAAGAGTTTGATCATAAAACTGTAGACAACAGTATAGAAGCTGATGTGGAAGTGCTTGCTAAAGATGACGATTTTAAGACGAAAACTGAGGACATTCAGGTAGATGTGGTGAGGAACGAAGATGAGGATAAATATGAAACTATAACAATTTGTGATGGAATACAAGAATCAGAGATAGAAATGGTTAATGAAGATGAAGCAGAAAAGGACAGTGAAAAGAACAGTAAAGAAGAAGATGACGATTTATTTGCAAAAGACTTAGAATTAAATGTATGTAATAACTATATTAAATCTTTAGAAAATTGTCAGAATAATGACTTTGGAAAAAGTGATCAAGGTATAATTACACAAAAAAGACAAATTGTTAATAAAAACAAAGACACTTTGGTTGAGGATAAGTCTGTTGTAGAAAATAATTCTGCAGAATCAATTGAAATTTAGAATGAAATTTCTGAAAGTTCAGAAAATGAAAAAAAAATGTCTCCAGCTTGGAACAAGTATGTAACCAGGTTGAAGATGAGGTAATGGATGAAGGTAACAGTGGGGAATTAGATGATATAAGTCTTGATGGTTCTCCCGGGACTGATGTAGAAAGTCAAGGGGAACACATCAGTGAAAATACAGGGAGGGGTTTCAAAATAGTTAGAAGGAGATTAAAGAAATTGGTTCCAAATTACAAGGCGGCAAAGAAAGTTCATGAGTTTAAAAAATTCAAATCAGCCAAATGAATAATCAAATTATAAGCCAAATAAATGTTATTATTATCATATGTTTAATGGCTTTGCTAAATATTGTAAGTTTTAACTGTAATGGCTTACGAGATGTTAGAAAATTAAATTGTATATTTGCCTTATGTAAAGAAAGACATTGTGACATCGTATGCCTTCAAGAAACGTTTTGGAATGACGAGTTTGTTGAAAGAATTAGAAGAGATAGTTCTCTATGGGATGGTGAAATTTTTTTTAGTAATGGTACTAACAATAGACAAGGTGTAGCTATTCTTATAAGTAAAAAGTTAAAAGGTATATTTTATGTAGTTCAAAGTGATAATGGTAGATTTATTGAAGTGAAAGGTATAGTAGAAGGCAAATGTTTAGAGATATATAATATATATGCACCAAATGATTTAGATGAAAAGTGTAATTTCTTTTTAAAATGTAAACAGAACATTTCAGATAATGATTATGTTATAGTAGCCGGTGATTTTAATACCACATTATCATCCCTAGATAGATCAGGGAGAAGTAGACATGTAAATGATAAAGGTGTAAAAGAACTATCAAATATTATGAATGAGAAACAACTATATGATATATGGAGAGATAGAAATGTAAACAACAAAATGTATTCAAGGAAACAAGTAGTAGATGGGTTTTTAACTCAGAGTAGGATAGATTATTTTCTAGTGTCACAAAATTTAAAACCATACATCAAAAATATATATTATAATGATACATCTTTCAGTGACCATTGTATAGTAAATATGAAGGTTGATTTATCTGAAGTGGAAAGAGGTCCAGGTATTTGGATTTTTAATAACTCTTTTTTACAAGATACTGAGTTTGTAAACAAAATTAGAAAAATTTTAAGTGATGAAATTGGATCTGATTTTTATTTGGAACATCCTTTGGTTTGGTGGGATAATTTAAAATTCAAAATTAAAAGAGTAAGTCAGATTTATGGAAAAGAAAAACAAAAAGAAAGAAATAAAGAATTTTACAAAATACAAAATAGTATCCAGGAATTGTCAATTAAGTCAGCTAATGGATTCAATGTTGATAGTAATACTTATTTAGAATTAAAAAATAGACTAGATGATTTTGAAAAACATAGATGCGATGGAGCTATTCTTAGATCTAAATCAAAATGGGCTATTGAAAATGATAGGAATACCGCATATTTCTTGCAACTGGAGAAGCAAAGACAGAATTCGCATTTAATAAGGGAATTAAAAAACTCAGAAGGGAACATTGTAAGAGAAACAAATAATTTACTTGATATTATTCATGAATATTATAAAGATTTATTTTCTTGTGTTCAAACCGATGAATTATCTATAGAGGAATTTGTGAATTTTGTTAATGTATCTATAGATGATGATGATGTAAAAATGTGTGATCAAGATATAAGTACAGAAGAAATTTTTAAATCATTACATAGTATGTTGAAAGGTAAAACACCTGGAAATGATGGACTAACTACAGAATTTTACTTGTATTTTTTTAAAGAATTACAAAATGTTTTACTATATATTTACAATACTATTAATGATAATGAAGAATTATCTAAATCAATGAAGTACAGTGTGATTAATCTAATTTATAAAAACAAAGGTAACAAAACTGAGCTTAAAAATTTTAGACCAATTAGTTTATTAAATGTAGATTATAAGATATTATCTAGAATTATGTCTAATAGACTAAAGTTTGTATTGCCAAAAATAATTTCACCTACACAGAGTTGTTGTATCATTGGTAGAGATATATCAGACACCACTATTAGTGTTAGAGATTTATTGGATCTGGTAGAAAATGATCATTTTGAGGCTTTTCTTCTAAAGTTAGATCAGGAAAAAGCATTTGACAGAGTAGGACATGACTATTTATTTGCGGTTCTTAAACAATTTGGTTTTGGGAGAAAATTTTGTAAATGGATCAAAATATTTTATACCAATATTTATAGTTCTGTCAAATGCAACGGATTTTTAACACCTTATTTTAGAATTAAAAATTCAGTGAAACAGGGATGTCCTATATCAGCCTTATTGTATGTTTTAGTTGCAGAACCATTGAGTGCTGCAATTAAACAAAATGTGAATATTAAAGGTGTAACAATACCTAATTCTAATGAAAATGTGAAAATATTTTCTCATACAGATGATAATACTTTGATACTTTCGGATAAAAAATCTGTTAAGGAAACTTTTCAAGTTTTAGAGTTATATGAGAAAGCTTCAGGTGCAAAATTAAATAAAAGTAAATCTGAAATAATGGCATTAGGAACAGGTGTTGTTACAAAAGAAGATTTAGAGATCTTACAAATCAAAGAATGTAAAGAGGCTGTACAACTCTTAGGAATTTGGATAGGGAAAAACAAAACATTATGTGAACAGTTAAATTGGGAAAGTAAGATTAGTAAGATTTCAAAACTTCTTAATTTATGGAAAATGAGAAACCTTTCCTTGCATGGTAAAATAAGTGTAATAAGTTCACTGTTAATGAGCAAACTTTGGTATTGTTTAATGGTTGTAGATATTCCAGAAAAGTATTATCAAGTTATTAAAACTAAATGTTTGAATTTTCTCTGGAATGACAAAGTTCCTCTTATTTCGTATAATATGATTGTTAATAAAACTCAGAGAGGTGGCCTTAATTTTCCAGATATAAAGCAAAAAATGTTAGCATTCAGATTAAAATTTTTAGTCAGATTTTTAGATGAAGATTACTCAGCTGTTTGGAAATATACTTGCAGATATTTTTTCTCAAAGGTGGGAAACATGAATTTAGGAAATGAAATATTGTTCTGTGATATACCTGACAAATACTTAATATTTTTACCAGATTTTTATAGATCTTTGTTGAAAGCTTGGGTTAGCATAAGAGAACATATAGAAATAGATATTGATTCAAAAAATGTGTTTCATGTACCATTATTTTTTAACCCAAATATAAAATGTAAAGGGAAGGTGTTGTATTTTGAACAATTTATTAAGTCAGGTGTTATAAAGATTAAAGACATTTCTTTTGAATGTAAAAGGGGTTTTTTAAAACCTAGTTATATTACTGATATCATTAAAGAAACATTAACAGATATGTCTGAAGAAAAGATTTTAAAATATGTCAACATTTTACTTAATTGTTTGCCCGATGATTTGAAAAAAATTGTTGAAGAAAATGAGAACAAAAATAGAGATATTTTATCTCTTAGTATAGTTTTTAAATATAATGGTAAAATTTCTCAGTTGCCAAGAAATTCAAAATCTTATTATGACTTACTTATACTAAAATGTACTGATAATTGTGAACCAAAGTCTTTGAAAATTTGGAAACAGGAATATCCAGATCTTGAGGTCAATATGGTATATAAGGTTCTGAATATGCCGTTTTTACAGAGTGATGTTCGGAATGTGGTTTTTAAATTATTTCATAATGTGATTTTTACAAAAGAAAAGTTGTTGAAATGTAAAATTACACAAGATGATTTATGTCCTGTATGTATGTCAGCCACTGAAACTGTTAACCATATGATTTTAGAATGCTCTTATTTGTCAGAATTCAATGACTTCATGAAGGATTTTTTACATAACATATGCGCTAATTGCACTTCTAGTTTTGTAAACCAACTTAATTTTGAAAAACTGATTTTATTTGGACTTTTGACCAATTCCAAGGGTACCAATTTTTACTTTGTGAATAATATGTTATCCATCAGAAAATTCTGTATAATTAAGAGACGCAATGTAGCACTGAAAGATAATAGGATATTAGATATAAAAGAATATTATAAATGTACTGTTTTGAGAAATATTGATTATGCATATGAACACTATAAAACAATACAATGTACACAGTTATTTGATAAATATTATTCAAATGACAATCCAGTTTTGAGATTGAAAAATGACAAAGTATTTTTAGATTTCTGAATATGTAATACCAATATCATTCTTATCTGTGATAACTATTCTGTGACTGTAATTTAATAATGCATTCACATTTTATGTAATATACTGCTGATAGCTAGGAGACTGACCTAGTTATCATTTTACATGATTTTGTTAATAAAATTTTATCAAAAGAAAAAGTCTGACTTCGGATCAGAAGATTGCGAGTTCGAGTCTCGTCGTGGTCGTTCTCTTTTCTGGTGTCACAAATATATAGAGGTTTTTTTTTTTATGGAATTAATTTTTTAACATCGGAGCTGTCACAGAAAATATGTTGTGGAGAATTATGAATTAAAGATATATCGGTAATTTATAAAAAGAACAGACATATGAGGCATATTTCAGTGTTATCCATATTCTTCGTAGTACCTGCATGGAAGGGTTCCCTTTAATATAAAACCATTGTGTCTGAAACTCTCATCTTTACAGAGAGGTGTAAAGAAAAAATGATACAATATACATAATGTTTTTTGTCAGACTTATTTTTATTTGCAGTTGATGCACCTTAACTTTAAAGAATATACTAAATTCAAGGAAATCAAGACCGCGTGTCAGAAATCTTTGAAATCTTTTGTGATTAATAAAAATGACTGTCGACATCCTGAAATTATATGAATCTCAATTTGAATAGTTTAATTTATTTCACATTTTATGCAGATTAGCAGCTTTTGAAGATGGGACAAGGAATTGATTTGAAAAAAAAGTGCGATTGGTCGAATTTCATATGCCATTAACAATGTTTTATACAAGCTTAGTTTCATTAATAAAAGTAGGTGTAAGTGATGCTAATAATAAATGGAAATATCTTCAATAGCAGAATGTATACATGCATTTCACTTAACATGTACTGTATTAAATGGAAAAGTCTTAATGTGATTAAAATTCATCTTTATGGAGATATGGAAAGAAAATTAATACATCGTGTTATTTTTATGAGAAATAAGTTTTAATTTGAACTTGATGTGGCTTAATTTTAAATAATATTGTAAGCCCAATTATAAAATGACCGCGTGGCCTAATGGATAAGGCGTCTGACTTCGGATCAGAAGATTGCGAGTTCGAGTCTCGTCGTGGTCGTTCTCTTTTCTGGTGTCACAAATATATAGAGTTTTTTTTCATGGAATGAATTTTTTAACATCGGAGCTGTCACAGAAAATATGTTGTGGAGAATTATGAATTAAAGATATATCGGTAATTCATAAAAAGAAGAGACAGATGAGGCATATTTCAGTGTTATCCATATTCTTCGTAGTACCTGCATGGAAGGGTTCCTAATAATATGAAACCATTGTGTCTGAAACACTCATCTTTACAGAGAGGTGTAAAGAAAAATTGATACAATATACATAATGTTTTTTGTCAGACTTATTTTTATTTGCAGTTGATGCACCTTTACTTTAAAGAATATACTTAATTCAAGGAAATCAAGACCGCGTGTCAGAAATCTTTGAAATCTTTTGTGATTAATAAAAATGACTGTCGACATCCTGAAATTATATGAATCTCAATTTGAATAGTTTAATTTATTTCACATTTTATGCAGATTAGCAGCTTTTGAAGATGGGACAAGGAATTGATTTGAAAAAAAAGTGCTGTTGATCGAATTTCATATGCCATTAACAATGTTTTATACAAACTTAGTTTCATGAATAAAAGTGGGTGTAAGTGATGCTAATAATAAATGGAAATGTCTTCAATATCAGAATGTGTACATTTCACTTAACATGTACTGTATTAAACGGAGAAATGTTTATGTAACTGAAATTCATCTTTATGGAGATATGGAAAGAAAATTAATACATCGTTTTTTTCATGAGAAATAAGTTTGAATTTAAACTTGAGATAGCTTAACTTTAAATAATATTGTAAGCCCTATTGAAGAATGACCGCGTGGCCTAATGGATAAGGCGTCTGACTTCGGATCAGAAGATTGCGAGTTCGAGTCTCGTCGTGGTCGTTCTCTTTTCTGGTGTCACAAATATATAGAGGTTTTTTTTTTTTTATGGAATTAATTTTTTAACATCGGAGCTGCCACAGAAAATATGTTGTGGAGAATTATGAATTAAAGATATATCGGTAATTTATAAAAAGAACAGACATATGAGGCATATTTCAGTGTTATCCATATTCTTCGTAGTACCTGCATGGAAGGGTTCCCTTTAATATAAAACCATTGTGTCTGAAACTCTCATCTTTACAGAGAGGTGTAAAGAAAAAATGATACAATATACATAATGTTTTTTGTCAGACTTATTTTTATTTGCAGTTGATGCACCTTAACTTTAAAGAATATACTAAATTCAAGGAAATCAAGACCGCGTGTCAGAAATCTTTGAAATCTTTTGTGATTAATAAAAATGACTGTCGACATCCTGAAATTATATGAATCTCAATTTGAATAGTTTAATTTATTTCACATTTTATGCAGATTAGCAGCTTTTGAAGATGGGACAAGGAATTGATTTGAAAAAAAAGTGCGATTGGTCGAATTTCATATGCCATTAACAATGTTTTATACAAGCTTAGTTTCATTAATAAAAGTAGGTGTAAGTGATGCTAATAATAAATGGAAATATCTTCAATAGCAGAATGTATACATACATTTCACTTAACATGTACTGTATTAAATGGAAAAGTCTTAATGTGATTAAAATTCATCTTTATGGAGATATGGAAAGAAAATTAATACATCGTGTTATTTTTATGAGAAATAAGTTTTAATTTGAACTTGATGTGGCTTAATTTTAAATAATATTGTAAGCCCAATTATAAAATGACCGCGTGGCCTAATGGATAAGGCATCTGACTTCGGATCAGAAGATTGCGAGTTCGAGTCTCGTCGTGGTCGTTCTCTTTTCTGGTGTCACAAATATATAGAGGTTTTTTTCATGGAATGAATTTTTTAACATCGGAGCTGTCACAGAAAATATGTTGTGGAGAATTATGAATTAAAGATATATCGGTAATTCATAAAAAGAAGAGACAGATGAGGCATATTTCAGTGTTATCCATATTCTTCGTAGTAGCTGCATGGAAGGGTTCTGTTCTGCCACTAAGTAATGTAACTAATGCAGACAGTTTAAACCATTTTATTCATCAATGTAGACTGAACAAGATAGAGTGGTGAAGAGATTGTGGTCAGCCAAAGCTTATGGAAATTCCAAGATAAATTGTCCGAGATAGTTTGTCATCACATGGGTTGATGAAAAAGTTCGATAACTCTGATTAAACCTGCGATAAGCTTTCAGTGACATAAAATTGAAATATAGTAATACACAAAATATTAAATCGACAAAATTCGATCTAATTAATAAACTGGTGAAGAATGTTTACACAATAACGCCAGATTTTATGATTAGCATTATATACTGAATAGTTCTAATAATGTTACTTTACACTCCCCGTCTGATATCAGTCTTCTGGATATCACTATAACTAAATAAATCTTTGAACAAATACAATTTATATTTAAAGTTCAAACAAATTTGTCTCGATCAGAGACGAGAAGAACAAGTTCTGTAATCGGTCGCACATAAACTGTTGGTTTGCCATCTCTTATTACACGTAGTTCTGTTTTTCTCACTTTTCCATCATCACTCGCGAATGCACGAATTACTAGTCCAAGAGGCCATTCATTACGAATTACAGTTTTGTCTCTCAATAAAACGACGTCTCCTTCTTTTATGTTTGGAACATCCTTATGCCATTTTCTCCTTGACTGAAGATTGTTCAGATACTCTTTGCGCCACCTTGACCAAAACATGTCAGAAAGAACCATTACACGCTTCCATTCGGCACGGAGAAGATCCTTTGTGTCAAATTCTCCAATGTAATCGGTTTCGATTGTAGATTTTGTCTTCTGAGTAAGAAGCACTGCCGGTGAAAGTATAAACGGATTATCAGTGTCAGAAGAAACCGGAACTATCGGTGTATGATTCACTATACTCGCTACTTCAGCCATGAAGGTAACTAAAACATCATGAGTTAGAAATTTTGTGTTTGAATCTGTAAGAGTTGAGTCCAAAATCCTTCTTGTTACGCCTATTAATCGTTCCCACGCTCCTCCCATGTGAGAGGAGTGGGGAGGGTTGAAAATCCAAATCGTTCTCGTTTCATGCATGAATGTTTTAACTTTGTCATCTTCAACGTTAATTGCCTCGATGTGTAAAGGATCCACTGCACCTATGAAATTAGTACCGCGATCCGATCTAAAAACACTCACTTTTCCTCTGATTGCAATGAATCTGCGTAAGGCATTGATGAAAGCACTCGAAGACATCTCTTCGACTATTTCTATATGTATTGCACGTGTCGTAAGACATGTAAAAAGTATAGCCCACCTCTTAGAATTTGAATAGCCACCACGAGTCCTACGATGAATAACAGACCAAGGACCAAATGCATCGACCCCCACATTAGTAAATGGCGGAGTGGGTTCAATTCTGTCTGTAGGGAGGTCAGCCATCTTTTGAACCTCCAAACAACCTCTGAGTTTACGACACGGGACGCAATGGTGTATAACAGATGATACGAGACGTTTCGAGCCTGTAATCCAGTAACCCTCTGCACGAATAGCACCTTCTGTAAAATGTCATCCTTGGTGCTTGACTTGGGCATGAAAATGTTGCACTAGTAATTTTGACACGTGACATTTTCCTGAAAGAATGAGTGGATTTCTTTCTTGGTATGGTAGATTTGATTTATTGAGTCTTCCACCAACACGCAAAATGCCTTCACTATCCAGAAATGGATCTAAAGATATAATACTACTGTTTTTCCTAAGATTTTGTCCATTTATTATGCAGTCTATTTCTGAACTGTAAGCTTCACTTTGTATTGTCTTAATTATAAATATTTCTGACTCATTGAGCGACTTAACTACATCGATATCTTGTAAAGTAACCTTTTTGAATCTCGACTGAATGAATCTTTGTAGAACGGCTATTCCATTTACCAGTGACTTCCATGATGAAAAGTTTTGAAATCGTTCAGATCCAATAGAATGACTGTCTTCAATTGTAGTCTTTGTAACCGTCACAATAGGTCGTACTTCTTTATCTAAATCTGGATTGACTAGTGTCGTTAGAATTTCAGTAGATGCAGAAGCTTGTAGTTCTCCACTTAGAAACTTAGTTGGTCCTTGCAACCAACAACTAGAACCAATCTCTTCTGACGAAACTGACCTGGTAGCTTGATCTGCAGGATTATCTGATGTTGGAACGTAATTCCATTGTTCTGGGACCGTTGACTTACGTATGCGTTCGATTCTATGTTCCACATAAACATAAAAGCGACGTGTCTGGTTATAAATGTATCCCAGGACCACCTTGCTGTCGGTGTAAAAATTAACAACATCGAAAGTCTCATCAAAGTTCTCAACAACTGTCTTTGCTACGTCAACTGCCAAAACAGCTGCACACAGCTCTAACCGCGGTATAGTGTGTCCATGGTGAGGTGCGACTTTCGCCTTTCCTAAAATGAATCCAGTTTCAGTGTTGCTATCAGGTTTGATTGTTCGTAAGTATGATACCGCTGCAATAGCCTTTTCAGATGCGTCAGCAAAGACATGAAGTTCAAAGGTAGGTTTTTTACTTAATGAAGAACTTACATACATGCGTGGAATTGTAATGTTCTGAAGTGCACTAAGCGAATTTCTCCAAGTTTCCCATTCCAATCTGCTGTGTTCCGGCAGGGGTTCGTCCCAATCAACAAATTGCGCCATAAGCTCACGCAGTATAATTTTACCTTTAATTATGACTGGAGCGACAAAGCCTAGCGGGTCAAATAGACTGTTAAGTGTAGATAATACACCACGGCGTGTAAAAGGTTTGCTTTCTTCAGAAATTCGATAGGTAAAACAGTCTGTAGCTAGGTCCCAATACAACCCTAAACTCCTCTGTAGCGGAACACTATCTGAATCAAAGTCTATACTCTTCAAGTCTTGAGCAAGGTCTTCATGTGGAAGAGCGGACATTACTTCATCACTATTTGATGCAAACTTGTGAAGGCGTATATTTCCTTCCTCCAATAAGGTTTTCTGAGTTCGTGTTAGCAGATCTATCATGTCCTCACTGCTATCTAATGATATGAGGCCATCGTCAACATAAAAGTGTCTCTGAATAAAATCTCTAACGTCTGGTTCAGCCAAATTTGAGCACTTTCGTAGTCCATATGTCGCCACCGCTTGCGAGGGGCTATTCCCGAATACGTGTACGGTCATTCTAAAGGCTACTAGTTGTTTATCAAGGTCATTGTCTTCGTGCCATAGGAAACGAAGAAAGTCTCTATGCTTCTCATCAACAGAAAACGAATAGAACATCTGCTGAACGTCAGCTGAGGCAGCAATACGATTCTTTCTGAAGCGCATGAGGACGCTTAGAAGAGAATTATTTAGATCCGGTCCTTGTAGTAATACCTTGTTGAGTGACACATCTCCAAATTTGGCAGAGGAATCAAAAACACAACGGATCTTTCCAGGTTTCTTTGGATGATAGATACCAAAGACAGGTAGGTACCAAGATTCTGCTCCTTCATCAAGTTTTGGTGCTATTTCTGCATGATTGTTCTGTATAAGATTGTGCATAAATTCTAAAAAGTGTTCACGTTTTTCTTTATTAGACTGAAGAATTCTATCAAGTGTTTTTGCACGACGTAAAGCCATAGGAAAATTGTTTGGTAATCGTTCCCTATTAGGTTTAAAGGGTAAAGGTGCGCACCAATTTCCATGTTCATTCTTGTGGAAATCCTTCTCCATTATATCAAGAAATATTTTGTCTTCTATAGACTTTCCAGGATTATGAAAACTCAGTGCGATCAAATACACCGTCTCCCAATTTTGTTTCATCAAAGTCAATATTATCAAGTTTGTTTTGAGTTTTCAGCAATTCCCGTACACTGATTACATTTGGACACGGTTTTAAGAGTGACGGGCGTCCACCTGCTTGAATGTATGTCTTGTAAGACTTGACAGAGTCTGTGACATGTCTATTTCCAATACAAACATCTCCGATTATAACCCAACCAAAAGCTAATCTTTGTGCATATGGAGAATGCGCTGGTCCGATTCGTTGTTCAATTATGTGATGAGCTTCTAGAAGGTCTCGTCCTATCAATAAAAGAATATCTGCATTTTCATCTAAAGGTTCAAGTTCATGTGAAATGCTACGAAGATGATCGTGATAATTAGCTACTTCTGGAGTCGGAATCTCATCGCGATTATTTGGTATCTCCTTACATTCTATGACTGTTGGCAATTGCATTTTTGTTGATCCATCTAAAGATTCGAGTAACAATCCTGACACACGTCGACCATTCATTCTTGTCCGACCCGAGCAACTCATTAATGTATACTCCTCTGGTTTACATACAATGTTAAATGAATCAAACAGTTCTTTCCTACCCAAAGACCTATTGCTTTGTTCGTCTAATATAATGTAAGTCTTGATGCGTTTGGAAGGATCATCTTCATGTGAAACAAATACCGGAAGTATTTTCGCACATGACTTTCCAGAAAATTTACCATTACATATGCCCATGCAATACGCCTTAACAACTTTACTTGCGTCTTCAGATTGCTCCCCGCCATGGGGTTCCGAAGGTTGCATTTTCTGTTGTCCGTAAATATGCATTCCTGAACTATGAGTAGAGCTGTCACCTCCTTACATTGAACATTTTCAGGACAATTGCGACTGAGGTGATCTTTCGAGTTGATGCACTTGAAGCATATACCGTTTTCCATGATTATCTTACGACGGTCCTCTATAGACTTGGATAAAAACGACCTGCAATCATTTAACGAATGATTAGTCTTATGAATAGCACATTTAAGCTTAATTGGTTTAATACCCTCTGTGGAAGTAGCAATTTCTGTCTTACTAACATTTATGTTTCTCGCGCTCAAGCGTGGTCTCTGAGATGAACGTCCGGATTCTTTATCCCGTGCTTGTGGTGAATTGTTGTTCTGATCACTTTCAAATTTGAATCCTGGGTCATTGTACTTACTAGCCTGATCGGATATGAATTCAACAAAAAACGAAAATAGCGGATACGGCACATTCTTTGACTTCTTGTAGTTTGTTGCTTTATCCCTCCACTTATATTGTAGCGATTGTGGCAATTTACTCATTATCGGGTTGATTCCTACTGAAGAGTCGAAGTAACTTAGAAGCTTCTCATATACAGGATTCTCTTTAATCGACAATATTTCTGAAAGAACGTCTTGTAAATCATATAATCGTTTTACATCTCTAAATGATACTTTAGGAAATTCATTGATCCTTGTCTTCAGTGACGTTTCTATCATTTCCGGGCTACCAAAACGTTCTTCTAGCCTTTGCCATATTTTTCGTAATCCTATTGACGGATTACTTAAGTTTGATGTCCGGATGCTTTGCCCAAACTTTGATGAATCGGGTCCAAGCCACTTAATTAAAAGTTCACTTTCCTCAACAGCAGTCACTTCAAGTTCCTTTGTAATAGCTTTAAAACCGGATTTCCAAAGTGCATACGATTCTGGACGGTCATTGAAACGGTTAAATCTTGACATCAAAAGATCTTTCTTTAATAGAAAACGTGAAAATTCGCCCAAACTAGGGTTGTTGTCAACATCTACGGGTTGAGAAAGAGACGTAGGAATGTGGTCCAGTGCATCATTTCTACTCTGACATGCAAGAGAAAAGTCATTCGTATCGTGAGTTTCAACAGGCTCCGATACAGGTATTTGATCCTGGTGTGTACTTGGGATGAATGGAGCACTAGTATGATCGCCCAAGTGAGTATTGCTGTGAACCGGATTATCACGGAAGTTCTGACTGTTAAATGTAACATTTCTATGACTTTCGACGTACTGTCTAGTTCGATCTAACTCGTTTTGTTTAGGTATTCCTTGTAATGATTTGGCATCATACTGTGACTCATCGTCTTCCATAGCTGCTTTGTACTCTGCATATGCTACAGCTGCTTCCTTTTGCTTACTAAGAAATTCTAGATCTGCTTAAATGTCCATCTGTTTTCGCTGTATTTCTGCATCTGCCTTCTTAAGTTCCGCTTCCTTAGCTGCGAATTCTAATGATGCTTTTGCTGCTTCAGCTCTAGCTTTCATTTTCGTGGTTGATGATGCTACTGACGATCGTCCATTTGATCTAACTAATTTAACAGATTTTGTTTTAGTCTCCTGTTGTATCCTTTGCATATCTCTAAATACTCCGTCTGCGGATAGTTCTACATTAGTATACACCGATTCGTGATTTTCGAGTTCTTGAAGGCTATCTGCCGTGTTTTTCCTTTTGAGATATTGAGAGATTTATTCTGCCATATTGAGGTATTTATCAAGTGAATTTTCGATCCTTTTTTGGCACACGGATATTGATTCTTTTGTTTGATCTTCGGATTTATAAATTCCGATTTCATAATCCACGTTTCTTTTCAATATTGAAAGTTTTGAAAAGTAGTTTGTAACCGTTTTGTCGTATTCAATTTGAGCTTTTTCGGTAAGTGTCCTTAATCTGGTTTCCTTATCTAACTGGAGACCATCCTTGGACATCTGATCATCCTTCTGTTCTAATGGATCCATGTTACTCATTGCTGTACTGAATCTCTTCACTGTTCTGCCACTAAGTAATGTAACTAATGCAGACAGTTTAAACCATTTTATTCATCAATGTAGACTGAACAAGATAGAGTGGTGAAGAGATTGTGGTCAGCCAAAGCTTATGGAAATTCCAAGATAAATTGTCCGAGATAGTTTGTCATCACATGGGTTGATGAAAAAGTTCGATAACTCTGATTAAACCTACGATAAGCTTTCAGTGACATAAAATTGAAATATAGTAATACACAAAATATTAAATCGACAAAATTCGATCTAATTAATAAACTGGTGAAGAATGTTTACACAATAACGCCAGATTTTATGATTAGCATTATATACTGAATAGTTCTAATAATGTTACTTTACAGGTTCCCTTTAATATAAAACCATTCTGTCTAAAAATCTCATCTTTACAGAGAGTTGTAAAGAAAAAATAATACAATATGCATAATGTTTTTTGTCAGACTTATTTTTATTTGGAGTTGATGCACCTTAACTTTAAAGAATATACTAAATTCAAGGAAATCAAGACCGCGTGTCAGAAATCTTTGAAATCTTTTGTGAGTAATAAAAATGACTGTCGACATCCTGAAATTGTATGAATCTTAATTTGAATTTGAATAGTTTAATTTATTTCACATTTTATGCAGATTAGCAGCTTTTGAAGGTGGAACAAGGGATTGATTTGAAATAAAAAAGTGCGATTGATCGAATTTCATATGCCATTAACAATGTTTTCTACAAACTTAGTTGCATGAATAAAAGTGGATGTAAGTGATGCTCATAATAAATGGAAATGTCTTCAATATCAGAATGTGTACATTTCACTTAACATGTACTGTATTAAACGGAGAAGTGTTTATGTGACTGAAATTCATCTTTATGGAGATATGGAAAGAAAATTAATACATCGTGTTATTTTTATGAGAAATAAGTTTGAATTTAAACTTGATATGGCTTAACTTAAAATAATATTGTAAGTACTATTAAAGAATGACCGCGTGGCCTAATGGATAAGGCGTCTGACTTCGGATCAGAAGATTGCGAGTTCGAGTCTCGTCGTGGTCGTTCTCTTTTCTGGTGTCACAAATATATAGAAGTTTTTTTCATGGAATCAATTTTTTAACATCGGAGCTGTCACAGAAAATATGTTGTGGAGAATTATGAATTAAAGATATATCGGTAATTCATAAAAAGAAGAGACAGATGAGGCATATTTCAGTGTTATCCATATTCTTCGTAGTAGCTGCATGGAGGGTTCCCTTTAATATAAAACCATTCTGTCTAAAAATCTCATCTTTACAGAGAGGTGTAAAGAAAAAATAATACAATATGCATAATGTTTTTTGTCAGACTTATTTTTATTTGGAGTTGATGCACCTTAACTTTAAAGAATATACTAAATTCAAGGAAATCAAGACCGCGTGTCAGAAATCTTTGAAATCTTTTGTGATTAATAAAAATGACTGTCGACATCCTGAAATTATATGAATCTCAATTTGAATAGTTTAATTTATTTCACATTTTATGCAGATTAGCAGCTTTTGAAGATGGGACAAGGAATTGATTTGAAAAAAAGTGCGGTTGATCGAATTTCATATGCCATTAACAATGTTTTATACAAACTTAGTTTCATTCATAAAAGTAGGTGTAAGTGATGCTAATAATAAATGGAAATATCTTCAATAGCAGAATGTATACATACATTTCACTTAACATGTACTGTATTAAACGGAAAAGTCTTAATGTGACTAAAATTCATCTTTATGGAGATATGGAAAAAAATTAATACATCGTTTTTTTCATGAGAAATAAGTTTGAATTTAAACTTGATATGGCTTAACTTTAAATAATATTGTAAGCACTATTAAAGAATGACCGCGTGGCGTAATGGATAAGGCGTCTGACTTCGGATCAGAAGATTGCGAGTTCGAGTCTCGTCGTGGTTGTTCTCTTTTCTGGTGTAACAAATATAGAGAGGTTTTTTTCATGGAATTAATTTTTTAACATTGGAGCTGTCACAGAAAATATGTTGTGGAGAATTATGAATTAAAGATATATCGGTAATTCATAAAAAGAAGAGACAGATGAGGCATATTTCAGTGTTATCCATATTCTTCGTAGTACCTGCATGGAAGGGTTCCCTTTAATATAAAACCATTGTGTGTAAAAATCTCATCTTTACAGAGAGTTGTAAAGAAAAAATAATACAATATGCATAATGTTTTTTGTCAGACTTATTTTTATTTGGAGTTGATGCACCTTAACTTTAAAGAATATACTAAATTCAAGGAAATCAAGACCGCGTGTCAGAAATCTTTGAAATCTTTTGTGAGTAATAAAAATGACTGTCGACATCCTGAAATTGTATGAATCTTAATTTGAATTTGAATAGTTTAATTTATTTCACATTTTATGCAGATTAGCAGCTTTTGAAGGTGGAACAAGGGATTGATTTGAAATAAGAAAGTGCGATTGATCGAATTTCATATGCCATTAACAATGTTTTCTACAAACTTAGTTGCATGAATAAAAGTGGGTGTAAGTGATGCTCATAATAAATGGAAATGTCTTCAATATCAGAATGTGTACATTTCACTTAACATGTACTGTATTAAACGGAGAAGTGTTTATGTGACTGAAATTCATCTTTATGGAGATATGGAAAGAAAATTAATACATCGTTTTTTTTCATGAGAAATAAATTTGAATTTAAACTTGATATGGCTTAACTTTAAATAATATTGTAAGCACTATTTAAGAATGACCGCGTGGCCTAATGGATAAGGCGTCTGACTTCGGATCAGAAGATTGCGAGTTCGAATCTCGTCGTGGTCGTACTCTTTTCTGGTGTCACAAATATATAGAAGTTTTTTTCATGGAATCAATTTTTTAACATCGGAGCTGTCGCAGAAAATATGTTGTGGAGAATTATGAATTAAAGATATATCGGTAATTCATAAAAAGAAGAGACAGATGAGGCATATTTCAGTGTTATCCATATTCTTCGTAGTAGCTGCATGGAAGGGTTCCCTTTAATATAAAACCATTCTGTCTAAAAATCTCATCTTTACAGAGAGGTGTAAAGAAAAAATAATACAATATGCATAATGTTTTTTGTCAGACTTATTTTTATTTGGAGTTGATGCACCTTAACTTTAAAGAATATACTAAATTCAAGGAAATCAAGACCGCGTGTCAGAAATCTTTGAAATCTTTTGTGAGTAATAAAAATGACTGTCGACATCCTGAAATTATATGAATCTCAATTTGAATAGTTTAATTTATTTCACATTTTATGCAGATTAGCAGCTTTTGAAGATGGGACAAGGAATTGATTTGAAAAAAAGTGCAGTTGATCGAATTTCATATGCCATTAACAATGTTTTATACAAACTTAGTTTCATTCATAAAAGTAGGTGTAAGTGATGCTAATAATAAATGGAAATATCTTCAATAGCAGAATGTATACATACATTTCACTTAACATGTACTGTATTAAACGGAAAAGTCTTAATGTGACTAAAATTCATCTTTATGGAGATATGGAAAAAAAATTAATACATCGTTTTTTTCATGAGAAATAAGTTTGAATTTGAACTTGATGTGGGTTAACTTTAAATAATATTGTAAGCACTATTAAAGAATGACCGCGTGGCCTAATGCATAAGGCGTCTGACTTCGGATCAGAAGATTGCGAGTTCGAGTCTCGTCGTGGTCGTTCTCTTTTCTGGTGTCACAAATATATAGAGGTTTTTTTCATGGAATTAATTTCTTAACATTGGAGCTGTCACAGAAAATATGTTGTGGAGAATTATGAATTAAAGATATATCGGTAATTCATAAAAAGAAGAGACAGATGAGGCATATTTCAGTATTACCCATATTCTTCGTAGTAGCTGCATGGAAGGGTTCCCTTTAATATAAAACCATTCTGTCTAAAAATCTCATCTTTACAGAGAGGTGTAAAGAAAAAATAATACAATATGCATAATGTTTTTTGTCAGACTTATTTTTATTTGGAGTTGATGCACCTTAACTTTAAAGAATATACTAAATTCAAGGAAATCAAGACCGCGTGTCAGAAATCTTTGAAATCTTTTGTGATTAATAAAAATGACTGTCGATATCCTGAAATTGTATGAATCTCAATTTGAATAGTTTAATTTATTTCACATTTTATGCAGATTAGCAGCTTTTGAAGGTGGAACAAGGGATTGCACCTTAACTTTAAAGAATATACTAAATTCAAGGAAATGAAGACCGCGTGTCCTATCGAATAAGACGTCGTACTTCGGGTTAAACGATTCTTAGTTCGAGTCTCGTTGTGTTGTTTATATCTGATGTTAAGGTCAAGGCGAAGTAATTGAAAGTATCCTAGTTTTCTAATTTTTTGTCAGTATGTAAAGCTAATCGAAATACACTGGAATATGAAATAAAAAACGGGGGGTACATATGCTTATTTTTTTGCTATAACCCTTGGAAAATGCGTTCTAAAATTAAATTTTAACATAGGAAATATATGGGGAAAACGTCAATTTTTCGACAATTGTGCTCGAAAAGTCTATTAAAATCATTGATGATAACCCTACAGTTGCTTGAAAAACTAACATTATATTGCCTCATCCACGAGCTTTCTGGTGATATAAAAATATCTGGGGGTCCCCATGCTTGATTTCATTGTATCTGCTGCTGAAGATAATATCAAGGTACTAATTTTGGTGATTTTTTTAGGCAACGTCAGGACGTCCAGCGTTCGATAACGTTTATGTATTGCAGATTACAATTACAGGGCAAACAACAAATCTTTTTCTTTCATCTGATGTATATTTTTCAATTTTAATGTTTTTATTAATTTTTTTATTAATTTTTATTTATTATTTATTGACCATTTTATTTATTTATTTATTTATTTACTTTTTGCTTTCTGTAAGGAGTTGTGGATTTTATTTATTATTTGTTGAATGACAATGTTTGATTTTCATGTTGTCGAAGAATGTTTTGTATTACAAAAATATAAATTCCTTGGTAATATAGTAAAATGTAATGGAAGTCTTGCTCCGAAATTTATGTTATGCCGTGAACTGTATCCTTATTGTCCCGTGAAAATATTAAAAAAAATCAAAGTGCGTCAAGTTGACCAACTCCGCGTAATTTGAAAACAACATTTTTTATTTCAAAATCCGTTAAATTTGGAGGGTATTGCCGTTATCACAAAATTAAAATGTAACAAAAAAATATTCGCTGTTAAATCTCTTACAAATTAGGCCAAACCAAATTGATTTTTAGGTCGTTGGATTTTGAAGCTGCAAGTTTTTTGCCGCTTCATTTTAAAATTAAGAGCTCAAAATTTGCCCCTTATCAAAATTAATAATAAAAAGTTGTGTCAGACTTAAGTTTGATACTCAATGGCGCCTGAAAAAAACGTTCCGTTAGAAAAAAAAATTGCTCGCTCGCACCTATATTTGCCCTTAAAAAATCCAAAGAACTTAAAATCAATTTTGTGTGGCCTTATTAAACAAAATAAAAAACAGTTAATGTACATCCTCAATGGATCATGTGATGAGATTATAAAATTAAGCTAATATCGGTCACATTTTCAATCGATTCAGTTTAATTCGCATTATTCAAATGTCGAAGCTGTACGAATTAATTCCAATACCAGGCGAATTCTAGAGAACGATGAAATTGCAAAGACGTTAATAAAAAATATATGTAACAATATTTTTTAAAAGGATAACGAGGACCGTCTTCACTTGATTGATATTTTTTATTTCTCCATCAAAGTAAAAATGATGTTTTATGCGCAACTTCACGTCACATATTCATTCGCGTTATTTACTTATTTGTAGTTCACAGAAATTGAGATGTTTAGTAAATTTATAACAATGTACCCGTGATCTAAGTGTCAAAAAGTTGACTTACGTCGTGTTAATACGGAGGTAATACACAGTACATAAATACCTAAAATTTAAGCTAAGTAAATTACTTGCATAATATGTACTGTACAAATAACAACACGTACACAAGTATCTATGATTCTGAAACGAATTAGTCTAAATATGCTGCGTTTACACGAAAAAATAATGCTTTCGAATGCGTTTTGATAATGAAGGAACATGCGAACGCACAATGCGTTTTGAAACGTTCCGAAAAAGTTTTGCATTGCGTAATAACTGTTAGTACGTCTGAATACACCATTATTTCTACATGTACCTTACGACGACTCCACTGCTCTTCCGGAGTCAACGTCATAATGGCTACGACGTCAGACAATCAGTCGGAGACGTAATACAATGACAAGGGGCTGTTACCCTTGAAACGGTAAACAAATGAACACTAGATGGCGTTCAATTACTTCGCCTTGACCTTAAGGTAACACGCTACCGAAAGACGTAATGTCACGAGTTATCGTTCCTAACGTTACGGCGCTTGTGAACTTAAACACCCACGACTCGCTCATGTTATGGATTATATTGATACAACCATCGGCTTGTTTGCTTTCATACCAAATATACTTTTGTCTTATATATTAATTATCGTAATTTTTAATGTATCGAAACATAAACGGCTATAACACCAACACATAAAATCCTGATGAGACCGGCGTTTTACGGGGATGACCAAAAAAGATGTGAATTTGTCAAGGGCGCCGCTTCTTATACGCACTCTACGCACGTGCGTAGGTTTTTAAATCAGAAATTTATTTTTTTAATGTAAAACAAAATTAGTACCCCTTATTGAAGAAGAAGACTACTGACATGCAGATAATTGGTCTCAACTGCTTTTGTAATAGTCCGAGATTGTTCTGACGTCTGACGACCTTTTTGTGATATGCTGGGGCCGTGTCCGACAAAAAAGGCCATCAGACGTCGGAGCAATCTCGGACTACTTTTGTAAGAGCAAATTTATACAACGTGAATTATTAAAATGATACATTAAATTTGCTAAAAATCGAACTGCTCCTTTGTTAATGTCAAGACATGTATACTATTTGAATGCAACGATCTTTTATCTTTTCTTAACAATATATTTTAAATTTTTTACCTGAGTCGCAAATGGCGAAAGCATGTCTATGAACCCCTCCAACCCGTCTGTCCGTCTCACAGCCCTTAGGATGTAGCTAGTTTGTTTAATCTGTACTAACTCCAACGTTTTCATTCCTAATTATTCAAACTTTCAGTTTGCACATTGATCGCACACACATTGGAAATGTGCATCTCCTATTTTGAAAAGCGTTGAGTCAATATGTCGGCGACGCAGGTCTGGACCCGACTTCGGTCGTGTTCCTTTTATTCATGCAAATTAAAATCTTCCTACAGTTCCTTTAAAATTTCGGAGCTTCAAGGGGCATCTCGTCCACTTACCCAGTTTGGGATCCGTCCTGCATCCACTGTATATTAATTATTTATTAGAACCTTATAAATATTTAACTACTGTACATTATCTGAAGTATATTTATTTATTTTCAATAATTTATCGTAGCCAAAATCTCTTCCTGTAGCAAACTAAACTCAGTCTTCCCTGTCAACATTGCTATTCATGCTCATTCGTTTGAGATATATTTACTTAAGATCAAACGGTGATATTACATTCTTGGAAAGGACCTCGAGCTTTTTTTCATTTCCTCTTCATCAAACGATTGAAAATATATATTTCGTTGGGTTTTTAAATTCCTGGATTACGTTGTCCACGAAATCCACGAAAATTAGTGTACCACGAATAATAAGTGTTTCACAAGAAAAAACAAACGATGGCCAAAATAATTCATCCTAGAAATTACCTGCAATTGTAGAATAAAAAAAAGTAGGCATACATATATGATTTTTTTCTGAAATGTCAATTGCTTTATAAATGTAGAAAAAGAAACAAATGTATACAGTACCGTTGACACATTATAGATTTTCCCCCTACTTAATCCCCCCCCCCCGTAAAATGGGCATATACTGAGCCCCCCCTCCCCCGGAAAATAGACTATATACTGAATCCCCTCCCCTCCCTAAATTTAAGGTAGGAAAAATAAGTATATACTAGATTTCCCCCTAAACCAAATCCATACTAGACTAATTCCCCCTTGATTTAATTCGTACTATCTACTTAAAAAACAATGCTCTGTTTTTTTTTTTCGAAAATTGAATATTTGGGCAAGTTTAACACAAAGAACAAGTTGGTCATGGTTTATTTTCACATTGGACAACCATCTTCCACATAGAAAACCAAAACGGATCAAATATTTGGCGCTCAGCCTAACCCCTTACTAAAAGAAATCAAAACTCCATTCTCCATAGCTCTTCATTGTTACCAGTGTCATTCGTTTTACCACTATTTATTCCTATTTATTATGTTTTGACGTTAAAAGTCAGTATGTTAGTTCTTCAGTTGAACAGTGAAACTTCAGTGCTTCCATTTATTTCAATTTTGTTACAAACATCTTACTGAGTTTCATAATGATCAGACCGCACATCTTTTAGAGGAATTTTGGACAAGGTCATGACTAAACGAGAAAACTTGGGCAAAAACAATAAGTTTCCAAATTTCATTTGGGAGAATTAATAATAACAAGAGCAATGATCAAGGTACTCCGCCTTGCAAAAAGATCTATGGATCCCAAAATCAATTTAAATGTCTTCTTTAATCCATATAACTTTCATTAAACATATGAGAAGTAACATAATTTATGCTGAAGAAACCAATTTTCAGTTAATTGGGTTTGGCCTTGTCCTTTGACCTACTGACCCCAAAATCAACTAGAGGTAGGGGCTGTCGGAACGACAGCTATATTCGCACCCCACATTTATTTGTAAACAAACTTTCTTAACATTTTTAGTTTCCATTACATTACAGTTTGCATCTACAACAAATAACCTTTGCAGAGATATATCACAACCCACTTTTACTGTAATCTAATTTTTGTCCTCTTTTCCCATGGCCCTTTAAATCCTCAAAATGCAAAATAAAAGCATGCACAGCATTACAGTTTGCATCTGTAACAAATAACCTTTTCACAAATATATCACAACCCACTTTTACTATAATTTAACTATTTGGACCCTTTTAGGGATCTACAGCCCCTTAAACTGAAATTCACAAATTTCTTCAATTTTTTTTCTTTAGATAAAATTTTAGTAATTATGGTCTTTTTCTGTTTCGGCCCTTTTAGGTCCCTCCAACCCCCCTTTAAAAAAATTTAGAATTTCAAAACCTTACAGTTGGTAAGAAACAATATGGCAACAATAAAACTGATTTAAATTCAAAAATGAAATAGAAGTTCGCGTCACAAGGCTCTTTGTCTATTTTGGCCCTTTTTGGTCCCCCCTTAGGCCCCCTTTTAGAAATTTGAAATTCCAAAACCCTTTGCACACCTGCAGTTAGCAAGCAACAATATGACATAGTTATTTTAGTAATTATGCATTTTTTTCTGTTTCGGCCCTTTTTGGACCTTCCGATCCCCCTTTAAAAAAATTGGAATTCCAAAACCTTATTGCGCATCTACAGTTGGTAAGCAGCAATATAGCAACAATAAAAATGGTTTAAATTCAAAAATGAAAGAGGAGTTCACCTCACAAGGCTCTTTGTATAATTTGGCCCTTTTTGGTCCCTACCTTTTGCGCATCTGCAGTTATCAAGCAATAATATGACATAGTATTTTAGTAATTATGCTTTTTTTCTGTTTCGGCCCTTTTTGGTCCCTCCCATGCCGTCTTTTAAAAGTTTGGAATTCCAAAACCTTATTGCGCTTCTACAGTTAATAAGCAACAACATGGCACAAAAAATGGTAAAAATTCAAAAGTGAAAGAGTAGTTTGCGTCACAAGAAAGTGTGACGGGCGGACGGACAGACGGACATACGAAAGTGCGGGTATAATAAGTGTCTTCTTTACCTATAAAACCTTCATCTATATAAGTTTCGTTAAAATACATGAAGGTCAGCAGAAGTTATGCTCTTGAAACATGTTTAAAAAATTCTAGTTTATTAAGTACGTGTGACCTTGACCTTTGACCTACTTACCCAAAAATCAATAGGCATCCCTCATACCCCTAAAGTCTTTACCTGTATAAGTGTCATTAAAATCCATAAAAGCTACCAAAGAAATGCTCCGGAAAAAAAAATAGTTCAAAAATTCTATTTTTATTAAGAACGTGTGGCCTTGACCTTTGATCTACTGACCTCAAAATCAATAGTAGTCTTTTTACTCCTAAAGCCTTCATCTATATAAGTTTCATTAATATCCATAAAGACTGACAGAAGTTATGCTCCGGGAACCAAATTTCGGACTGAAAGGCGAATTCTATATTCCCCGCTTTCACGGAGTAAACAAAAGTCTCCAAACTTAGTTTAATTGTGTCACCTGCCAGATGCATGTGTTCGCACCTCATAGATCATTTCTGTTACATAACTTTTCACGAATGGTATATATAAAATCATGGTCAAAAACTAATCTCAGACTGGTTGATGAAGTGACAACAAAGGTTTAACTATACAAAATTCTTAAAATTCTCTTTTTGTTCTTAGTTGTCTGATATTTCGTTATTGGAATAACACATCCAGCGCTCAGTGGCGTCAGGCAATATTTTTGTGCTAAAATTTAGGATCAATCCGCTCTCAAATGTCGTTCACCGATATTATTACCTATAAACTTTATTTTCAATAAAGGGGAAAATGAGTATGTGTATACGCATACCAGATTTTCGTTGGGGGGGGGGGGGGGGGGTCGGGAATATATTAATTTTCCAACCGGAAACAACTTACAACTGAACCAAAGGATGCTGTTTGTACTTCTCTCTATTTTTTTTGGCAAAAGTGATCAAATTCTGGTTAACAAACATCGTAACAAGAACAAAAAACGGGGTAAAAATGAAATTAACCCTATATATCTACGCAAATTTGGGGCCAAAATTGACATTTAAATCACCGATTACTTAAAAATAAGTACGGTGACCCCCATTTTTTAAAAATTATTTGATGTACTTTTGATAATTCTTTCCGGATTCATATGATTTAAAAAAAAAAAAAAGATCGGTCCCATTTGGTATCCTATTACCTTAAAATGTTATTAACACGTAATACTTTAACGTATTTTCATTCTATATCTAAAACGTTAAGTGTAAACATTTTGTTAACGTTGGTTCAACATTTTTCTTAAAACGTATTCTTTTAAACGTGATAAAAACGACAAAGAAACGTTTAAATACAAATCCGTTCTTATTGATGTACCTCAGAGAGAAGTCACTTCTCCCTATCATTATGAAGTGTGGTAAGCCTTGTAAGAACCAAATTTTCTTCATCAAGGTCATTACAGATCAACATATTCTAAAATTTGGCTGTTCTCCAGAAGAATTTTGCATGCATTTCCCATAGGGTCTTATGTTAACCCAAGTCCTCTGTTGGTGGCCATCTTGAATGAGGGATTGGCACCAAAGTATCAATACTTTGTCAGCACCTTATGAGGAACATTCAGGCCATGTTTGCTTTCAAGCAATACTGCAGTTCTGTGGATTCTTGTTATATACCATAGACACCTACTGTCAAGTTTGGCTCTATTTGGCCGAGCAGTTTCAGAGAATTTTTTTTTTTAAATCAACCAATCAGAAAGAAGAATTGCCCATGGCGGCCATGTTTGTCGCCTGATCTGGACAAAATTAGGAAACGTAAAAAAAACTCCTACAGATGTTTCCTGTCAAATTTCGTTCCATATTTGGCCAAGCGGTTTCAGAGCAGAAGATTTCTTTATATAAGCGAATCAGAAACAAGAATTGCCCATGGCAGCCATGCTTGTCGTCCAATGTGGATGTCAAAAATTAATTTCATAAAAGACTTCCCAAAGATGATTCCTGTCAAGTTTGGCTGACAGTTATTGGCCAAGTAGTTCCAGAAAAAAAAAATGTTTTTTTAAAGGGAAAGACAAATGCGGCTCGATCCAGAGTTAACATACCTATTGCAAATATACTTAAATATGTTTGTACAAAACGTCATTCCGATATTTACAGTAATCTTGCCGACAAAAATATAGGTGGTGACGTCACGACCTACAACTTTAACGTATTTTCATTGTATATCTAAAACGTTAAGTGTAAACAAATTCTTTATTAACTTTAAACTATACATTTTATCAGTATAATATCAACATTAGCAAATTATAACCATATAGCAATATTACACAATAACTGATACGTCAGAAATTATTGTTACCTTAAACACCATTTCTAATTTTGAAAGCATTAAATAAGCATTTGCGAAGGTTACACAGCTCTTTGGTGTTTTCAACAGAAAGCAGCTGAACAAGTTTAAACGCAGAAGGTCTGCACCAATAATACTTTTTTTTATAAATTTTCTACGAAGTTCTATACAACTATTACATTGTAAAATGAAATGAAATTCATCTTCTAATGCACCCATTTGACACATATAACACTGTCTATCATTTCTATGAATTCCATGATAACGTCCAGTCTCAATACACAGATTGTGCGCAGACAATCTTAGTTTAGTTATATATTTACGATAAAAACAGGAATAATACATTTTTGCAAATAAAATTGAAGTTCAATGTTAGAAACAACATATTTGTACAATCTACATTTTGGAGATGTATCCAATATCAAATGAAGGTCCTGTTTTGCTTGATCATACAAGCGCTGTTTAATAACTTGTAAACATGAGTTATCGAATTTAAAAACAAACTGACTGTCCCACATATAGTTCATACCTAAATTGAAAAGTATCTTTCTGATACACGTAGCCCAATTATTACATCTCAAACAGTTTGCTACCAATTCTCTATAACATGATGTAATATACAATTATCACTCGATGAAATTTTCTGCCAAAATTTAATCATTCTGAAATAACGTTCATATTGTAATGGAAATCTACCTAGTTCATAATATAACATGACAGTACTAGTTGATCTTTTTACTCCGAGTAACATCTTGCAATAGTCTATATGTACCTTTCCAACCATTGGTGCTTTATGGGCACCCCAAATTTCACAACCATACATTAAAACACTCACTACATAAGTGTCAAATAAACTCAACATAGTAAAAACATTTAAAAGTAAAGGAGAGGAAGATTTCCTCAAGCCAAACATGGCTTTCCTGCCCTGTTCTGCACAATGTTTTGGTGTCATAAAAAAAATACAATTATAGTGCAATTGTATACCCAAATAACAAAATTTATCAACAATATCCAGTTTTAGACCATTATAATACCATTCTCCCGAAGCTCTAACTGCTCCGCCTCTACGAAATACAACAATTTTAGTTTTCTTTACAAAACAGAAAGACCCCATTTATCAGTATAATTAGACAATGTATTAAGCATATTTCGCAGTTCTTCTACAGTTTCAGACATCAACATCATATCGTCAGCATACATTAATAAACATAAAGTTATGCCTTGAAATTCAAGAGGATAATTGCCTTTCGAAATAAACTCCATTTAAAGGACAATGATTCCTCTCCGGTATTTTCATAATTAGGTTTATCAACAACACTTTCAGTAGAATAGTTTATTTTAAATTGAATATGTAAAGGTGCATGATCACTGTACGTTGTAAAATTACTAGTTATAAACTTTGATACCAGTTCGAAGTTGGATGATTTAGATAGAACATAGTCTATAACACTCATACCTCTCGGACCACTGTATGTATAGTCATTGGCCATTCCACCTTGATGGCGACCATTTAAGATACGCAATCCACTGCTTTTACATAAGTTAATAAGCTTAGTCCCATAGTCGTTGGTCGCAGTGTCGGGGTTTACTCGGTCAAGTAGAGTCTCGTCAGCAACGTAAGTAAAAAATTCACCCACCCTATCTAAAACACTATCATGTAACATATCATTTTGAACAAAATCATACCAATTACCAGTTCTAGAGTTATAGTCACCAACAATAAAAAATATTCGGAAAATCAACAGAATATTTTAAAATCTGAGTTTCTAGTTCATAGAACAGGTCAACATCGTGTATTTTATCGAATGAAGAGTTAAGTGGTGGTATGTAAACACACCCTAAAAGATAGTCAGTTCCACTGCCTGTAAGTTCTTTAGATACTCTCAGCCATACAATAGTTTCATAAGAAATTTCAAGTACTTTAACATATTTTTCAATCGTATTTTTTATCATAACATATAGACTACATCCTTGCTTGTATTTTTTTCTGGACAAAGGAATTGCTTTACAAATAAAATTATCGATTTCAACATCGCAAGAATTATTAATCCAGCATTCAGACAAGAACACAATATCATAAGTGCTTATAAAATTTTTAAACTTCACATTATCTACTTTATTTTCAAAACCACCATTTATATTCCATGCTAAACACTTAAGATTTGTAACAGCTAATTTCGACGTATCCTATGCTGTCATAGCATCGTCAGGACCGCCTTGGCACCACTAGCACTAGTAACATTTCTTTCGCGGGTTTTATTTTCATTTTCTTTTCTACCTTTAGCATCTTGAATTACATCATCTATAGAACCGCCCATAAACACAATGATTAACTTGTCACCAATAAGAACAGCCTTAACATCACCTTCACGAGCTTTTTTCAGTAACGGAATAAGTAACCGCCGTTTATCCACCACCGTTTTCGGAAAATGATCTGTAATTGAGATAGTTGTCGCCTTAAGTTTAAAACTATTTTTACGCACTACGTCACGTTTCTGCCTGTCAGCAAATTTGGCTAGAATTGGTCTCACGGACTCATTAATAGATTCACCATTTTCGTGGCGCTTAATTTTCCCGAGACGAAATGCCGTTTTAATGATATAATCCTCTCCAACTTCGAGATTATTAGTGCAGATCTTCTTAACAATAGCAATTGATACAATCTTCGTCGGAAGATTCTTTAATCCCGTGAAAAAGTAAATTGTCACGCATCGATTCACTTTGTATGACTTCAATGTCACTATTTAATTTTTCGTTAGCTTTCACAATTTTTGTTAAATTTACCTTTGACTCAGTAATCGATTTGGCTTCAGCTTTCATGGTCGCAAAATCGGTACGCAGCGTTTCATATTCCGACTTCAATTCTTTCACTTCTGTTTCTAGGTGATCACTAATTTTCTTAGTTTTTTTTTCATATTGTCATCGAATGTTTTTGAAATAAATGACTGACTGGTTTCCACTTCAGTTACTCTGCTCGATAAAGTATTTATATCACTTTTCATTTCAGACATTTTTGTATCAATACTAAACACACAGACCTTTAAATTTCATCTATAGAGTTTATTTTCGTTGACATGGCCTCAAATTTAGACATAAGTTTACTTGCCCATGGGGGGTTGCCGTTTGTACAGATTGTGTAGTTGCTGGGTAGTGCATGAATTGACCATACTGCAACTGCTGTGTAGGCGATGTAACGACAGGCGATCCCATCATTGGCATTGACATATTGTGCATGTTACTGTTCATATTGTTCATATAGGGCTGACTATTCATATTTGAGATCATTAAATGGTGTGATTGTTGGATTGTTGAGATTGGCAAATGGCGGACCATACGAGCAGACCCTCAGACTGACCTTGTTCGTCTTTTTTACTTTTCGTTCGCTTTTTCTTCTTTTTAGGTTGTAAGGACCCGTTTGGAGACACCATCTGGGATTACCATCACAATATAACATAACTTCCCTGCTGTCGAAGTTCCTTTTCTGAATAAATCACATTTTTGTAGCATCAATGTAAACAACCTGCCATATACTAAGGGAGGTAATCAGACGAATATCCTAAAATATATCCTAAAATAGGTAAATCCTAGAGGATTAACGGACAGTAGTAGTAGTAGTAGTAGTAGTAGTTTAAATAGCACCAACGGAAGTGAGTTTTCTACTAACGATATCACCAACTTTAATCATGTAAATAAAAATATTGTTCATTTACTGTTTTTAAATGTTTGTGGATTAAAACGTAAATTATTGTATCAAGAGTTTAGAGGTCTATTAAATTGTAATGATATATTGTGTCTTACTGAAACAAAATTGGACGATGTAGATGAAATTAATTTTAAAAGTTTTATTTTTCATTATAAAAATAGGAAAACAAACTCTTATTTTAGATCAGGTGGTATAGCTTTAGGCTACAAATCACAATATTCAAAATTTACCCATTGCATAGAAACAGATTGTCCATTTATGTTACGGTTTAGTATAGATCGTAAATTATCTGAAACAGAATATGATATTATGATTGGCATAGTTTATATCCCGCCAGAAAATACATGTTATACTTCTGAAAATCCGATGTCAGATATTGAATTAGAATTTCTTGAACTGCAAAAGAATAGTCATCCTGTTTTCCTTCTTGGTGATTTTAATAGTCGCACTGCGAATGACCACGATTTTTTCGATTTATCTGATTTCGATGAAAATATAACCGAGTTTATAGATTTAAATGAGTTCAATGATTTCAAGATTTCAAGATTTTATTGATAATGCTCATATACTTCTGTATAATCTTCAAACATTCAATTACACATAGCGAAAAGAACAGAGGCATATATATATGACAATATGTAAATATAACATGATCAAACCTTTCAGTTCCAGTAATTGGAAAAGTTTCCTAATGAAGTAAGATAGTTTGTTCAAAACCTGAGTATTACATATTGAAAAGAGGCACTGCATTTTGTAAGGGGTTGTAGAGTTGTAATAATACTTTGGAATATACTTTTGTCGGAGTTCGGAGATTATCTTGTGTGAACAATTAAAAAGAATGTGAAATTCAGCTCTAATTGATTAATTACAAAATTACACCTTCTGTTGTCTTTTGGAATATTGTACCACCTGCCTGTTTCAATAGGCAATTTTAAATTTGACGTGTGCATTTTTGTTATATAAGTTCTGTTTTTCACCAGAAGTCTAGTAAGATACTCTTCGATTTGAATTAGCACTTAATCAGCCTATAAAATTCTCTAGTAGAATTGGTAATATCAGAAAACGATTTCTGTATGAACTGGTCACAGAGTTGTTACCTCAATAATTATTTTAAATATGAATAGGGAATTGGATACTGGTAGTTAAAAATGTAACTTAAACCTGTATCATCAAAAATATTCTTTACATAGGAGAGCCACTTAAAATTACATATTCCATTGGTATGTAAGTAATACATCAATTTGTATAAATGTGTAGTAATATTATTTTCATTATTAATCAGTCTGCACCAGTATGATGAAATTTTCAATTTGACTTTAACAGAAAGGGAAAAGCGCCCAAGTTCACCGTATACCATATAGTTTGGAGTTGAACTTCTAACTTGCAAGATCTTTTTACAGAATTGTAAGTGTATTTTTTCGAGCGAAAGAATATTTTTAAAACCCCACACATCTGCGCCGTATAAGAATATAGGTTCAACTAGACTATCAAATAATTTTATTCTGCTGGTATATTCTGATTTTTAATGCGTACATAAACAGCAAACAATGCTTTTCTGGCTTGGTCTTCTAATTTTGACTTCGCATTAACAAAACGAACTGTTGTAATTAAATAAAATTCCACGATATGAATAAGAATCTAAAATTTCAATAATTTCATCATGTAAAGTAAATACTGGCATATTTTTCAATTTTCGTTTACTAACAATTAATATCTTTGATTTAGTAGATTTACTGATTATTTCCATTTGTCACAATATACACCAAAAACATTTTTTGGAGAGCCTCACTAGATTCTGCTAACAAAACCGTATCATCTGCTTACAAAATGATAAATAGTTCTACAAAAATAGATATGGTATCTAAACATTTGGTCTTAATTTCATCGAGTGGGATAGCGCCTAAAAATTTCAGAAATTCTTCCAAGTCGTTTAAATAGATCGAAAACAAAAAAAGGATATAGGTTCCCCCTTTGTCTTACTCCAATCAAACATAGGGGAAAATCTGATGTTTGTTTCTGATATTTCACACATGATCTGATGTTGTTATACATACTGTTAATAACATCCAAACATTTACACTTTATACCATATTTCTGTAGTTTTTGCCAAAGCCCCACACGCCAAACCATATCACACGCTTTTCGAAAATCAATAAATGAACAGAACAATTTTTTAGCGAACGAAAAAATAAAGGGAAATAAGTGCATGCAGCGAGAAAATGCTATCTACTTGAATAACCTTTTCTGAAACCTGTTTGACTTTCAGTTATCAAAGAAGTTTTATCTGCAAATAGGTTCAGTCTATTATTTAAAATTGCAGTGAATAATTTTCCAAAGCAGCTTACTAGTGTAATGACTCTATAATTATCTGTATCCGTAGAATCACCCTTACTTTTGTATATAGGTTGAATAATACCAACCAACCAACCAATTTTCTGGGACAACACCCGACTTAAAAACAATATTAAATAGTTTACAACATATTTGTACTAATCTATAATTCGATACCTTTAGATACTCGTTAACTATTTTGTCATAACTAGCAGCTTTATTATCTTTCAATAAGTTAATAGCATCAGTTACTTCCTTTTCAGTAATTACAGAGTTCAAAATAGGCTCGCAAATTGGATTTAATTCAATCGGCTCGGTTTCATCAAAACTTTCACTTGATACATCCGAATCGTTTGAATTTAAGTGTTAAAATTATTCGTAGAAGGTATTCAAGTCAACTTCAGGAACTTTCTGTTTTGGTGTCTGTATTCGAAATCACATTGTTTTTGATATAGCGCAAAACACGCATTTATTTCTTGTCTATAATCTTTTGACGTGTTTTTCAAAGTAACACGATTGTTTTCATTCTTGACGTCTTTATAATGTTTCTTTGCCTTATTAAATTCACTTCTTTTCTGTTTACACCAGAAACTCTAAAAAAAGTAGCGACAATCGGAATTTCTCAAATAAAGATTGGTTCACTAAAGACTATAAAAAAGCTAGACAAGACTATCGAAAAAACCAAAGACTATATAAACATTATGGTTCTAATTTATTTAAATAAAAACATTATAAAAAGGTCATGGACGATAATATTAAATCATATAACGAAAATTTAACTACTAAGATGACAATTATGCGGTTTAAAAATCCGAGGGAATTTTGGAAAATTTGGAATAAAGTCAAACATAAAAACAATTGTAATATCACCATGTAGTCAATGTTTAACTTTTTTAAAGATATAAATAAAAATAATTATGAGGGCGACACGTATGAAATTAATAATGATGTTAGTAATGAAAATTCTAATATGGTGTTAAATGAAACTATAACAGCGGAAGAAGTACTGAAAGCTGTTAAAAATATCAAGAATAATAAATCACCTGGTGACGATATAGTACATTTGCTCTTCTATTGATTGTATGATTAATATTTATGTGTATTTATTCAATTTTGTTTTTGATTCTGGTATTTTATCCGTGGTGTGGTTAAACGGTAACATTATACTAATCTTTAAGAACAAGGGTAGTAAAACTGAACCACTGAATTACCGCCCTATCACTCTTTTGTCTTGTCTTGGTAAGATTTCCTTCTATTCTTAACACTAGATTATCTTGTGATTATCTTGATGAGTATTCTATTTTAATTGAGAATCAAGCCGGCTTTAGACATGGATATTCCATTAATGATCATTTATTTTAATTGTATGCATTATTTGAGATACTTAAATTACGAAAGAAAAAACTTTTCTGTGCCTTTGTGGATTTTGAGAAGGCCTTTGACCTTATTTAGAGAAATTTATATTATTTAAACTCTTAGAAAATAATTTAAATGGAAAGTTTTTCCGTATTATCCAAAACATGTACCAAAATTTTAAATCGCGAATAATATTTAATGGAGAGAAGTCAGTTATTTGCTTGTGAAATGGGGGTTAGACAGGGAGAAAATGTTTCCCCTGCACTTTTTTGCTGTATTTTTAAATGATTTACAACACTAATTAAAAGAAAAAAATATTCTTTGCGTTAACTGTATTAGTGCTGATCTTGAACATGAATTGACAGTGTATTTAAAAATATTTATGTTGTTGTATGCAGAGGACACTGTACTTAATCACGGAGAAAGGGATTATCATTCTCTTACATATACATAACACCCAATCAATTGTAGGGATTGTGGGGCCTTCTGAAGGAGCTGCTAATTTGTATTTACCTGTAATCACCTGTTCCAATGTTTAAATTACTATAGTTTTAAAATGAAATATTTAAGATATTCTGTAAACGAAGTTAACATTGTTTACAAAAAATAAAATCTTTTTATATAGTTTACATAGATTAATTTGATTAAAAGTGACTTATAATGAATTAAAAAATATGAAAATTTATATATAAAAATATTAGATTCAGCTGAATTGAATTATATTATAATTATTTAAGACAATTATAATGTAGTTTGAATAATAGATGATAAATAGCACAGCACATTATCACTAAGCTTTGGTCCGTTTCAACATCAAGTTAGCTTGAATTGTTCAAAGCTTATAGCACAAATTGAGTATAGATCACAAATGCTTTATAAGACCACGAACAAACTAAAACATACTACCAAACTTAAACAAAATACGAACATGTTTTTAAATTCGCAATTGGTTTATAGATACCTGTTTATATTGGAATAGCACAAAAAGTTTAAATCCCCTATTGATGGGCCTCTTAATCTCCTGCCTTGATTGATTGTTGTTTTAGAGAAAGGTATTAAAAATTAAAAAAGTTGGAGAAACGTGAAATTATGATGAAAGTGGTTTATTGACTTTAATTAACAACATGAATGAGAAATTTAAGTAGATTTTAATGATTTCAATGGAAATATAATGACGTTATAAAACCATCTCAGTACTTAATTTTTGGGCTTGTTCGTAGTATTAAAATATTTTTTTATGTGTTATAAACACGATAAGTTCGAATTACTTACAAGCAACTTTTAATTTATCACCTTTGATAAAGCAATAATTGAATTAATTAAATTTAAGATAATAATAATAATAATTTATAATTTATTATAGTGTCACATATTGATTGAAACAAGACATTCATATAATATTTATATACACAGAAATAACAATCAATATTCAGCCAAAAAAAGACTGGTCCTTAAAACCAGAATATATACAAAACTATACTATTTAAACTTGTTAATAATCTCATAAACTTTTAACTAAGAATGGGACAAGTCACATAAAAAGTTATATCAACTAAAACATATTATTAAATGAACACAATTTGGTAAAAATCTGATAAAATAAAACATTAAAAATTCATTACAGGAAAATATTACAGTAAAAATATTTTTCTACGCAAATAAAATTTATGTAAAGATTTGCAAAAATAATACTGGATATTGGTACAATTCATAATTTCAATAAATTTTCTGTTTATATCAAGATCTTGAAAGTCTTCAATCAGTTTTGAGCATTCATTAAAAAGATTGTATCGTAGGTGTCATATAATGAGCATTCCATTAGAAAGTGTTTTTCTGTTTCCACGCTGTTGGATTCGCACAACGCACACATTCAGTGTTCAATGGGTGTAGGCGGCCTGGAGTATCTACCTGTCTCACATGCAAGTGGAAGTGCACCGGAGCGAAACAGAGCCATGGTACGTCGCTCAGTTTTGAAAATGTTCAGACGGACGTATTGTTCAGTTTTCACACATCGTTTGTATTGCCTGTAAGTACGTAATTTGTTTCCGTTCTGTGTGTTACCTCGATCACTGAAAACTTCCCCATTCCATTCCGTGTTATCTAATTCGGTTAATTTTTCACAAATTGTACGCATCACAGTTTTTGTAGATAAAGATAAATTATACACAAGATCTCTCACATATAACAAATAAACAGTTTTTTTCCACTTGGAAAGCCCAACCTTTTCTAAAACGTGAAGTCCATTTAAGTATCCTGTTACAGTTTCTGTCTTGGTCAGAGCGTAAAAGTCTACACAAAAGTCTGCAGTAATTAATTCGCTGTTTAGTAAAGCACGACGTCCAGAACATATCGCCTCGTGACGCTAAATTGGACGTTCGTTTTCTGACGGACAAAAAGAATTTACATGCCCTGTTTTGAACTATCGATATAGCACTAAACGATTTAGTGCCCCAATTACCACTACCATAAAGAAGAACTGGGTCCACCATTGATGTATAAAGTTTGGTGTAAACCTTATATGTCATTCCACCTGACATAGACGCCTTTGTCACCAGGGCTCCAAGGGCACGACTCGCCGCTTTTGATATTTCCGTTACCTGTTTTTTAAATGTCAAGTGCTCGTCCATCCAGACACCTAGGTATTTGTAAGACTCACAAAAATCAAGATTATCACCTGAACAATTGAAAATCCGATCTGACCTTGCAATTGATTGATTTCGAAAATGTACAATTTTAGTTTTGTTAAAATTAATTGAAAGTTTCCATGTAGCGCACCAGTCCGATATGACATCTAGCATTCGTTGCAAACTATTTTCATCGGGTGCGATCAATGCTATATCGTCAGCATATAATAGTATACTTAAATAAAAATCGTCAACCTTCACTCCACATTCTAGAGAATTTATGCGGTCCGCTAAGTCGTTTATATAAACAGAAAACAATGTCGGTTAAAGGATACATCCCTGTTTCACTCCAGCTTCAACGCTGAACCACTAGGTAAGATCATTATTCACACGAACGGTACAGTTTACATCATCATACAGTGACTGAATTGCTGATAAAAACTTTCCCCGAACTCCTACACGTTGCAGTTTATACCATAAAAGGTTATGCTCAACAGTGTCAAAGGCTTTTCTCATGTCAACGAAACACGTAAACGTGGATTTTCTTGATATTTTGCGATCGTTTATGATTGAATAAAGTGAATGTATATGCTCCTCTCAGCTTCGGCTACGTCGAAATCCATTTTGTTCGTCACATAGAATTTTATTATCTTCAAACCATTTGCTTAAACGACAATTTAAAATGTTACAATAAATTTTACAAGGTATCGAAATCAAAGTTATTCCCCTGTAATTGAGCGGGTTTCTATTGTCATTGGATCCGTGTTTAAAAATTGGGTTTATAATACCACTTTTCCACTGAGTTGGAACTTTGCCAAGATTGAAGCAGCCCCTAATATTTTGATGTTAAAAGTCTATGGCTGCGTCATTCTTTAATATTTCTGCCGGGATGTCATCAATTCCTGTAGCTTTCCGCGATTTAGCACGTATGACTGCATCGGAAACCTCTGCCCTGGAGATGGTTGCATTAAGCATAGATACATCAATTTCAGTATTAAAGTACTCAGAATTAAGTTCAGTTTCCGCACCGGTATTTCGCTTAAATAATGAATGAAAATCGGTCTTCCACTTATTCATAACATCATTTCTGTTTGTATTTACGGAACCGTTCTCACCAACTACGGCCATTGGAATACACGGTTTACGTTCGTTGGCAATACCCAATTTACCAATAGATCTCCAAAAATCACGCAAATTGGTTTCGCACAATTTATTTTCAAGTATCTGTCGTTCATTGGCTTGATATTTTCTCTTGAATTTTCGATTAAGACGGTCGAAAGTTTTTCTTTAGGAACAGTATTCTTTTTTATGGTTTTGTTTTAAGGATTTTGGTCCAGTGTACCGTAACCACTTCTTTTCAGTTTCACAAATCTTCATCCATTGCAGAGCAAGAACCTCATTCCAATAAGGTTTAAAACGTGACTTCTTTCGTTTGTTCCCACTTAAACTATTATAAACAGGTAATTTGTTGTCCATTTCACCTTTAATTAAAGATTGGAATTCGTCGTAGTCATTTTGAACATCACTTGATACTTCAACATAATTTTCAATTTTCTGAATAGTTTCAATTACTTTATGAAATATATCGTCATTTAGCAAGAAATCATCCGGCACAGATGACACATTATGCTTATATCTAAAATTATTATTGCCTTCATTCATATCTATATTCACTTTTAAATCTGTAGATAATTTCACATCAAAGAATAATAATGAATGATCTGGAATACTATCAGGAATGTAAGAGATATTATTCATTATATCTAACATAGAAACTATTTTGAAATCTTCAATATTTTCCATATCTTCGTACGGCACACATATATAATCCACTACAGATTTTCCAGTTGTAGAAATACAGGTAAATTGATAATCATTAAACCGCCCATTTAGCATGCCGAAATTAACATCACTTAGAAAATTAATAAACACATCTCCGTGAGTACCAACGATGCGAACTTAATAAGCGGCAATTAACCGAAGAATCAATTAATATGCCGAAAATTAGCAATTTCATTTTCTCAAATAATATTTAAGTTTGGTCACAGATAGTATAAAATTGGGGTAAATGACTGCCTCGGTGTTACTTAACTTATCTCGTCAACCTGCACCACAACCCAGGTCAGATAGCCCGCCCCAGCAACAGACTGATAATAGATAGGACAGTGTTACAAGAGGCCCTACAAGGGGCACAAACAACAGTGCTCAGTTACCAAATTTTTTGAAAGTTTCATGTTTAAACGTCTGTGGTTTAAATAGTAAACTTTTGATACCAGAATTTATTGACTTGATTAAGAATTTTGATTTATTTATATGCATTGAGAGTAAAACTGATGTACTTGATGCTTTAAAACTCCCTGATGGGTATTCCTATTTTGCTAAAACTCGAAAGGGGGCCAAAAAAAAATCGGGAGGTATAGTTATTATATACAAAACTACCCTAAGTAAGAAAATAAGATTTGTCGATACTGAGAGTGAATTTGTGCAGTGGGCTAATTGACACCCTAGTAGATGATAAATCGCTTTTACTTGGGTGTGTTTATATCCCCCCTTATAACAGTAAATACACATCGCCCGAAGCTTTCGATGAGATTGAAAATGAGTTAACCACCCTGCTTAACGACAGTACTTTTTATGCAGTCGTTGGTGATTTTAATGCAAGAACATCTGTTTTGCCTGATTTTTTCGAAGCTAATGAAAACCTAGCACATTTTCTGGAAAACGTTGAGAATGATGTATCTGATTATATTTTTGATTTTAAGAAGCTACCTTTATATAATGTTTCTCTTAAGAGAAATAACCAAGATGTATCAAAACCCAATATGTATGGGTATAAATTAATTCAATTTTGTAAAAATATGAATATATATATAGCTAATGGTAGAATTGGTAGTGATAAATTTTGTGGAAAATTTACCTCAGGTGATTGTAGTTTGATTGATTATTTGATAGTTTCTTCTGAAACCTTCCCTTATATTTACAGTTTTGATGTCCTTGACTTTAATCCGTTATATTCTGATAAGCATTCACAGTTACAATTCACTATACTTTGTAACGCTAGAGCGAACACAGAGAACCAGTTAAACGACTCCAAATCTTTTTATAGATGGAGTAATAGTAAACAAGAATCATACATCAATGCGGTTGAAGATCAGCGTGACATAATTATTGATAGTTTAAATGATCTTCAAAATGTAGATAATCCTTCGCAGGAGATGGTCGATGATATTATTGACAGACTAACAAACATTTATATTAGTTCATCTAAGAAAGCCTTTCCGAAAAAGGCACCTACTTGTGACGTCAATAACAAAAAATTTGACCCTTGGGTAACGCGTACATGTATTGAAAAACGGAAGAATTTTCATAAAGCAAAACGAAAGTATAGCTGGACAAAAACTGCCCAAAATAAGGAAAACATGAAAAAAGCAAGTAGATTGTACAAAAGGGAGCTGAATAAGAGCTATTCTGATTACTCCCTTCGAATGGAAGGAGAAATTAGACACACCTCAAATTCGGATCCCAAAAAACTATGGAAAATTCTTAATCAATTAAATGGTAAGAAAAAAGAAAAGTCGGAAATTGATTTGCAATCTCTTTTTGATTACTTCAAGGAACTTAATCAAGACGAGAGCGTAGATGATGAAGACTTTAATTTGGACCATGAGCTCAATAACGAACAACGTGATGACATTGATAATATATTAAATTGTCCTATAACGAAGGACGAGATTACAAGTGCGATAAAAAACCTTAAAAATTCTAAGGCACCGGGCATGGATGATATAGTTAACGAATACATTAAGTCATCCCCTGACCTTTTAATTGACGTCTATGTAAAGTTGTTCAATTTGCTGCTTGATTATAGCCTTATACCAAATTCATGGACAGTCGGGATCATCCAACCTATTTATAAAAATAAAGGTGACCGTGGGGATCCAGATTCGTATAGAGCTATTACCTTGATTTCCAATTTGGGTAAATTATTTACGGCTATACTTAACTCTAGGTTAGCAAAATTTGCTGACTATGAGGAACTTATTACAAATTCACAAGCTGGTTTCAGAAAAGGCTATTCCACGTCTGATAATATTTTTGTTTTATATGCTTTAATACAATTATATCTAAGTATGGGTAAAAAATTATATTGTACATTCGTTGACTTTAAAAAAGCATTCGATACTGTTTGGCGAGTTGGTTTATGGCATAAATTATTATCCAGTGGAATTACTGGTAAGATTTTTGGAATTATTCATAAAATGTACGAAAATATTAAATCTTGTATAAAGCAAGATGACAAACTTTCAGATTTTTTTCCTTGTCAAATTGGGGTCCGTCAAGGGGAAAATCTTCCCCCTTTCCTATTTGCAGTGTTTTTAAACGATCTAGAATCATTTTTCTGTGATAACCAGGTCCCAAATCTGGAGAATTTTAACAATTTATGCCAAGAAAATATCCATACTTATTTATGTCTTTACGTACTGTTGTATGCAGATGATACAATATTGTTAGCAGAAAGCCCTGAAAAAATGAATATTGTATTAAAAAATTTTGAAGACTATTGTACACTGTGGAGACTTAAAGTCAATACACAGAAAACAAAAGTTCTGATCTTTTGCAAGCGCAAAAGTAGGTTACAGTGTGAATTTAAACTTTTTGGTAATAATTTATCTGTGGTCGATGAGTATACTTATTTAGGAATAATTTTCAAGTATACTGGAAACTTTTATACTGCTAGGAAAACTCTCATACAGCAAAGCCAAAAGTCTTTATTTGCGTTATACAGACGCATTAGAAATATTAAAATACCAATCGACATACAACTCAAGTTATTTGATTGTTTGGTGGCTCCAATACTACTTTATAGCTCTGAAATTTGGGGATTTGACAAATTAGATGATACAGAAAAAATTCATATTCAGTACATTAAAAAGATATTGGGTATACGAATGTCAACACCGAATTACATGGTTTATGCAGAAAGTTGTAGATATCCACTTCAAATAAATGTACAAACTAGAATGTTAAATTTCTGGTTAAAGCTAGTGCAACATGGAGATAAGTTATCAGGCATTATATATAGGGTATTGTTTAATTTACATGGTACTGGACATTTTAATTTTAAGTGGATTGATTCCATCAAATCTTTATTGGATAATACTGGTTTTTCTTATATTTGGTACAATCAATTAGTCGTTAGCAAAGATGATGTTAAAAAGGTAATAAAACAGAGACTTATTGATAACTTTTATCAAAAGATTTATATTGACTTGAATCAGTCATACAGAGGAATATTTTATATGAATATTACACCTGATCTGTCTTTAAAAAAATATCTTTTGAGACTTGGAGAACCAAATAGAAAAATTGTTTGTAAGCTGAGATGCTCAAACATTAAATTTCCGGTAGAAACGGGGAGGTGGGTGGGATTATCACACGAAAATAGGTTGTGCCAATTGTGTAACAGTCTAGACATTGGTAACGAATTTTATTATCTGTTTATTTGCAGTAATCCTGCAATCAAAAACCTCCGAGATAAATTTATTCCTGTTTATTATGTTCGATATCCAAGCTTTCAAAAGATAGTTGGTTTATTAACAATTTGTAATGTAAAAGTTATGAATAATTTAGCTATTTTCCTGAAAAAGTTGATTAACTTATTATAATTTGTATGTTAACACAACTGATATTTCGGTATTTTGCTGCCATTTCCATTTGTTCTTTGTATTAATATTTCCTCTTGTAACACATGTATGTGTCTGAGTGAATGCAATAAAATCTTGAAATCTTGAGAATGTACTTTCAAAATGTCAACTGCTGGTTCAGATATAATATTTAGAGCAGTTTAGATTTTTATTTGGATTTCACGTTGATTATTCTGTTAACTTTTATTTTACTATAAATGTATAATTAATATGCAAACAAAAGGGAATGTTTTGTGCCAGTAATATCCCAAATTTTCGATTCCCACTTTGCCGAGTCCAATTTGCCGAATCCCAGATTGCTGAATTTTTCTGATTTCGATTCCTCAACCAAATTCCCAGTTTGCCGAACCCGGATAATTCTGGCTACTCCTACATTTTGAATTTTATAGGTAAAATAGTAAAATTTGATGTTGGAGTTCACAGATTTTTTATTTAAACAATGGGATTATGTAGGATTACGTTGTAACAACACTAAACTAATGAACCAAGGTAAACCCAGGTAAATCTTGTGGAAAATAAAGAACAATAGTTTATATTACAATATTTTATTTAATAATTCATAGCACATTTTGTGTAAATAATATTGAAAAGCACAATATGAATTTATGCGCACAATGTTATTCACAGGCAATTGAAATTATTTAGGTGAAAACATTAATATATACAAGTAAATAATATCAATTGAAATACAAATATATTAAAATTGTAGTAATTATTCTTTGAAACAAAGCACCAAATTTTGAGTTACACTACATATTCATTGAAACAAAGCACCGAAAAGTACACTAAATTTATATTAAAACAGAGCACTAACACAGTAATACATTGCACTAAATTGAACACACAAGAGAATACAAAGTCTTAATCAATGTGCAGGAGATGACAAGCAGCATCTCCATAATGGACTGGCGTAAGTTCATCATTCTGTAACCGTGTTTTGAGTGTTTGAAGTCCTTGCTTTTCTCTTTATTGGAACACGTTTCCCACCGGTTCTGGATAAGTGCTGAAGATGTTTGGGTGAGGTGCCTTGACTAACTTCTTCAATTTACTATGCCAACCTTCTAAATGATTTGTTGTTCTAGGACCTTCTGTTGCGTGGTTCATTCCCGTTTAGCCAAATTTTTGAATTTTATGGTATTACAGGTAAAAAATGAAAGTTGGATAGATGAGATCAAATGTAATTAGGAACAAAGGATTGATTAGGGCTTGGGTTGGATGACTAAGGTAATAATGGACTGAAAATTATTCCAGGAACATATTTCTTAAGTATATAGGTATATAATGCACTACTAACATTTGCGAATTGCAACTCTAGTATTTTTTTTAGGATTTTTGGGTGATTCTTAAGAAAATATATTTTGTTTCAAGTGTTTATCTTGATACAGACATTTATTGTAACTAGATAACATATTTGTTATAATTATTTTTTATTTCTTGTTTTTAAGTGACCAATTTCATTTTCATAAATGTGCATCAAATGTTGTTCTATATTCTGTAAGTTTTTGTGTGTATTTGTCTGGTGATTTAATGATTACTGCTTGGTGTATTCAACCTATTGAAGATATATATTGACTTATCATTTCTATTTGCTCTTATATTTTTTACATTTCCCCAATATTCTCATACCCTTTTTTCTGATTTTTATATTTCATCATTGTATACAATAAGAAAGAAAAACTATTAAATTATTATCTTTGTTTTATTATATACAAGAGAACATATAAATTAATACAATATTAGCACATTTTGAAGTAGCAATATATATTTAGCACAATAAATGGTAAACAATCAAAGTGTCACAAATCAAAAGCAATGTTCAGCACAAAATGTTTCTTGTATCTTCATCCGAGTTTGAGTAGGTGGGAAACAGCGTGTGTGTACTGGAAAACGTCGATCTGTCCTTGCTGCAGTCGCTCTTTTTAAAGATGTCCTAGTCTGGTGTCGATGTTACGGTATTTCAGCTTGCGAGTCTTGCGTTTTCCTCCTGCAGCATACTGTATGAGTCGGATCTCGGTGGCAGCCTGAGTGTTCTGGAGTTTCTGGATGATGAGGAACATATTCGAGTGAGCCTTGAGTTTGTGCTGCCAGCCTTCTAGATGGTTAGTTGTCCTTGGTCCAACGGTTAAGTAGTGGTTCCATTTCTTTTTTAATTTAATTTTACAGAAGATAAGTGTAAAAAAAATACCCTTAAAGCACATTTAAATTTTCAAAAATATTTTATAAATGTAATAATATTATAATTCACCAAACATGTGCTTCAATCAATTTTAAAATAATTTCAATATTTTCATAAATATTTGAATCAAATCCTAACAATTTCCCCCATATTACTGTTCTATTTACATATATTGTTAATCCAAACAGGAACAAATTTTCAGTCACAATTTAAGATGACACCTAATAATTACTAAATAAACAACCCACTAATTAACTACAATGTAAAGTTGGCTAAACGGGAATATTGTATTATACCTGTTTTCCAAAAGTTGGCTAAACGGAAGACACCGATTCCATAGGCTTTGGTTGTTTTCTACCCAGTAGCTTCTGAATGTAGGAAAAAAAGTCACGGAAAAAAAGTCACGGATAAAAAGTCACAGGAAAAAAAGTCACAGGAAATAAAGTCACAGGAAAAAAAGTCACACTATATATTTTTATATATGAAAATTGCGAACCATAAGCAACTTAAGGTTTTTTTTTATAATTTTTTCTATTTTTTTTTTTTTAAATACATAAACTGAATTTAAATGAATTAATTATTTTTTGTTAATAGTGATAAAAAATAACAATTTTTTACACAACTTTGCATAGTAAAATTTTTAATTTATTTTGTTTGTATTTTATTTAAAAATGTTTTGTTCACTTATTTTCAATCTAATTAAAAACCGATCTCTCATCGCTCCCGTTTTCTGATATGTCGCGTGGGAGATCTAACGAAACCCGCTTTGAGGTCACATGTGAGTGAACTGGAACTTATGAATTTATAATGATGTGCAAATGAGTTCACGTCCTATCAATAAGCCAATCAAAAAAGTTTTCCTTTAGATCTAATCGTTAAAGAAGATCCGAATGAATTCTGGGGACTGACGATTTCTTCGTTAATAAAATGAGTTACATTGTATCGTAAAAATCGCAAGTTCCGTAAAAAATGCAAGCACGCATGTGCAAATATGTAAAGCACTTCCTGTGTAAAAATTGGAAGTTTCATTAACAAACCGTTTCCGTTATATTAACAATTGATAGGAAAATATACTTTTAACCAACATTTGAGCAAATAACTCAAGATTAATTCAAAATGTTTAATAACTTGAGGACAAAATTTTGAAAAATTGTGGTTTTATATGTAATTTATAGGAAAATTTCTAAGCGGAAACTCATTTATGTGTACTGACTGTATATATGTAATTTAAAAGAATTGTAGATTATCAGTACCGTCCGTGCGAGACCTAAATAGGTAGTAAAGGACGTTAAAAACTCCCTCGATCGATAGATTATCAGGGCTTTTATAAACACGAATAAAATACTGTTGATAGCTGTGTCTTATAGTGGTCAAAATAGAATTTAATATGTTAATTTATTGTACTGTAGTTGTTTACTTGGCCAAAATAAGGCAAGTAGTGAAGTACAGCTATTATTTCATACATAAATTGATTAATGGTAATTAAATTATCAGACACAGAAATAAAAATATATCAAGTGATATCAACAATAGAATAAACTTAAAAAAACATTTTTTCCTTTCCCCATCTCTGCCTGTATCCAAGAAAGGATCATGTACACTATGTGACAAGTATCCAGTTAAATGTAGTACATGTGTACTCTTCACAATTAAGAAATTGTATTTAAAACATTTCTGCCATCACAATTTGCTTAATGTCGTCGTGTTAGCCACCTGGCATGCTGTTTTTGGCTTCTTTTGCATTTTGGGCATTGCATACATTTTCATCAACTTCAAGAGCCATGTAAATGTAGCCTTTTGACTTTAATACAGATTTCGTCACTTTTGAATATATCTCCATCAAACTGTAGTTAGGGACCGGGCAAAATTTATCAGGGGATTGACACCGGTTCAAAAGGCCATGGGGACAAACACTTTTTTGGTTACTCTATTTCATTGGACATTTTAATTTTTCTCATTCTAATAACAACATTTTTTATTACCATATTTTTATAAATTTAATAAAAAAATTGCTTTAAAGCACACATTGTACCTTACTGTCTATGAAACATTAACACTATTGGAATTGCTGTATTTTTGTCGTATATTAAAAGTTTTTTTCTTACATTTGCAATGATTCAATTAACTTGGCAACTTGTATGGTATAAGTACATAATATAAGCAAGATTTTTTTTCAATTTATATCAAAAACCATGGAACTTTCAAAATTTAAGAACTGTTTTAATACTTGACAGACTTCATACATGAAATGCCTTAAATTGCTCAGTTTTGTCAATACAAGGAGTAAATACAAGTCTCACGATACGCGATATTTTAACGAAATACCGCGAGACACCAATCCTTGTTAGTTATACGTCCTTGGTTTGGATGATAAATGACCAACAACCCTTACATGTGCCCTGGTTTTGACTTGGCGTGAGGGTTTAAATCATGTTTAATGATATATTATATTGGTTGTATGTCTTATAGAAGTGATGACTAACAGGGCCTTTTACTGTATGTTGCTGAGCAATTCAGTATTGCATTTTCTTTGTGGCTTTGAGCAAGTTATTATTTTTCTTCTTGTAGATTTATTCACGACTTTTCATTGGATGTTATAAATCTAGACCTATTTTAATTCTACCATATTCCATACACCTGTTAATTTACGGCTTGGCTTATCTTTAATTTTGCAGATCCCTCGGACAGCGCCAACAGCCCCCCCCCCCCCCCCCCCAAAACAAAAACAAAAATCCAAATAAATCTTGGAATTTGAACTGTTTATCACCAATTTGTAGGCTTCTGACTTCAAATGTTATATCGAAAACGGATTGTGGCAGCTTTAAAAAAAAACCAACAAAACAACGCCGCGATCCTGAGCGCCGATGTTTTGTTTTTCAAAGCTGCCACAAGCATATTTATAATTTATTTCATTCATTCATAAGTTAAGTAAGTACTAATTCATTCAATTATTGTGTAAATGGTTTGTAGTCCTTTGTATATATGTTAAAATTAACAGAATAGTTTGTGTTTCTAACTAGCTTGTGAATTTTACGACGACTTGCGAAATTTACAGTGAACAGCGTAAAATTTGAAAGACAAACCGGAAACCGAAAACGGAACTACCATTTTTTACGGACTTGTAAATTTTACGCTACAACATCCCTTTACCACACGATCAACTTACAAAATCGCCTAAGCCGCAATTTCATTGGTCGAACAGGACACACCTACGAGGTCACTCACATGTGACCTCAAAGCGGGTTTCGTTAGATCTCCCACGCGACATATCAGAAAACGGGAGCGATGAGAGATCGGTTTTTAATTAGTTATATTTGTAGCATAGTATTCCGAGTTAGACAAATAAACTTTCGAACGCGAAGCGTGAGAAGTTTATTTGGCTAACGAGGAAGGCGTTGCTATAAATGATTTGTGACATGAATGACCCGCCCATTATTTCTTTATTAACCAATGAGAACGAACATTTATAGATTGACAAGACGAGTCCGTGCAGGAAAAAAATCATCGTTTGGCGGGAAAATATCATAAAACCGCAGTGTCTTTAGGAGGCATGGCAGACGTATCCCCTCTTCCAGATTGGCTAGAAATCGAAGGCGATGTTTTAGTTCTCCCTCAGGTGTGTATTTTTTTTTCATAAAATAAGATTGATTTGCGCTTATCGTCTTTTTTTTTGGGGGGGGGGGGGTTAATCGGAAATTGGTAAATATCTACTGTGATATTTGATTGTAGTATACATTTCAATTATGTCGATCATCTGAATTATATGCCCTTTGTGGGCCCTGTATTTTTGGAAATACAAATATTTTATTCTATTAAAACGAATTTTCAAAATATTTTTTTACTGTTTCGCAGGTTCTTCAAGATGTCGAGGAAGATATATCATTAGCAGACGCGTCGGCAATAATAGAGGAGAATATTAGACTGTCGCAAATTCAAACGCATCAAAATATTTAACCACTTTATGACATGAGTGTTTCACAAGCTGTGGATTATTACGATTTAGGCACGTTTGACACGGCAGATTTCCAATTATTAACCGACTTCAAAAAATGAGAATGTCGAACCGGAGCGTTTCACGGCACCCGTTTCTGATGAGGATATAGAAAAACTGATATCGTCTCAAACGCTAACACCAAAAAGAATGCAAAGTGGTCTATTGGTGTTTTTAATGAATGGAGAAACGCAAGATCTAAACACGGCGATAATATTGCTGACATACACATGCTTGAAGCTGCCGAAATGAACCACTGGCTACAACGTTTCGTGATTGAAGTGCGCAACAAGAAAGGCGAGGAATGTCCCCCAAAATCACTCTATAGCATAATATGTGAATTATTGCGCTATTGTAAGGATATGAACGTGAATGATAAGAACTTTCTGGATGAGAAAGACTTGCGATTTGTTCTGTTTCAAAAGTGACAGAAGTTATATTTGTTTTTTTTTTCGGCTACTTCTTGAAATTTAGGAGTGGACATTATATTTTTTGTTCTCTTTCCTGACGGAGAAAACCTGCAGAGATTTCCTTTGAATTTGTAATTTTTATTTGAAACCCAACAAAATTGACATTTATATGTGTGCTTTTTTGTAGGCGTAATCTTTTCCTAAGGAGGCGGAGCTTACCCATGCAATATTGGTTTTAGTGTTGTTGGTTATTTCATGGCTGTTTTCTCATTGAGTTATATAGGCCCATGTGACCTTTCATGCAATATTATTTGGTTGCTTCAATTTAGAGCATACATTATGGTACATGCTTGTCTCGTCTCTATTTTATTCCATAAAAAGATCAAAGGAAAAAAGAAGATTCATGTTACAAGATTGACTTATTTTAGAAGCCTTACTATTTGATTTTTTAACATTTTATGCCATCTGTCATTAGTAGGTGTAGAAAACCATAAACTGAAACCCTATTTGATGGCTGTCAAAACACTACCTAAAGCCTATAGTGAAAGTTGTTTGTTTAAAAATTAATTCCGTGTGCCCTGATTGATACTGACTGTTTCTTAGTGCTATGAACAATAGACTTTGTCAAAATTATTATATATATTGTTGCTTAGTTTATGTTTATGTGATGTGCTTAATTATTTAAAATTTATTAAATGTAAAAAATGTATATACTTTTTATTTATGTTCTTGCCTTTCTGGCAATGCACTGAAAAATAGTATATGAAAGAACAGAATAACTTTAAAATTAATACACATATGATGAGGAAATTATGTTCAAAATGTATAAAAGAACATAAAACATCACAAAGGAAAACAGAAACAACAGATACATAGCCCTCCAAATACATGTGACTTTATTTCCTGTGACTTTTTTTCCTACACTTTTGTGACTTTTTTTCTTGTGACTTTTTTTCCTGTGACTTTTTTTCATACCAAATTTGTGACTTTTTTCCGATCACCTAGCTTCTTACATAGTCTGTGAAGTTAAGAGTTGGTGTATCAGTATCTGCAGCATCTATGTCCTCCAGTGCGTTAAACCAAACATCTTCGACTCTATTGGATGGTAAAAGTGGCAGAACTGCAGCTCTCCGAAGAAGTTGGTGAATGTTTGAAGCTAAAGTTGAAAGTGTTGGTTACTATTAAATACCTTTTCTTTTAAATAGTTTTTTTCCAGACTTTTAAATGCTTTTACTAGTTTTTCTTTTAAATTATTTTATTTTCAAGAAATTTTATATAAGAAACACTTAATTATAATAAAAAACCCATATTTTTACATAAATTTCATATAAATAAACATTTTTATTTAAATTTCCACAGGTAAATTTACCTGTAACCTAATTAGACACTTATGACTAAAACAACATATTTTGCAATAATAACTTCTATTGTTCTTCCCATAATCTCCCATGTAGGAATAGCCAGAATAATAAAATACAAAATGTAGGAATAGCCAGAAGACACCGCCGAACCCATATTGCCGAATACCAAATTGCCGATTCCCAGTTTGTCGACATTTGCAGAAGTAATACCAAATTTACAACTATATACATCTAAATACCGAATACATAATAATTTTTTTTCTTCAAATTTTGATTGTGTCAAAATTTCAGGATCAAATGGTTAATTAGTAAGATGTTTGTAAAAATAATGTAGTTTTGATTAAAGGTACTAACAGTTGTAATCAGGTAATGTTGAAATGTTATGGTGTTCGTCAAGGGTACCTCGGCTTGAGTTCATTGTTAATTAATTTCTCAAAAAGTGATTACAAAATATTGTGACATTTTCTAACAACAAGAGGCATATTAATAATTGAGGCTTCAAAGAAATGATTAAGTTTTAAATAATTTATTAATGCATACAAGAATTAATTATTTTATTCCGAACAGGAGATGTGTCAATATTGGAGTAATATATAGTACAATTGTCTCCCGTTTTATTCAGTCCATAATGTGTTGTTTCACAGGTTCTACTGTTGTTCTAAGTATTTTTATGAGCCGTTCTTATCCTTAGATGTGTCCTTTTTATTAAATAAAAGCAGTAGTCTTGTTCTACAAATGTAAATAGCCGAAATCAGTAGGAGTCGGCAATTTGGGCTCGGCAAACTGGAAATCGGGTAAAATATCCGATCTCAGAAACATTCGGCAAATTGGACTTGGCAATCTAGGAATCGGCAATTTGGGATTCGGCAATCTGGTATCAATTCTTTGTGCCAACTTAAACGTGGTGATTTAACACGATTTATGATTACCAATGATATACCTGTCATTCACCTCAATGAAGCCATAAACTAATTAAACTGATAATAATTGTTTATAATTAACATGCCAACAGGTGAAAAATTATTTGGTTTGGCAGGTTATACAACAAGAGAAAGGTTATACCTTGTTAAAATACGCATTTTTATGTATATATATATATAACTCGTAGTCTTTATTCTCATTTTTTTTAATAGGAAATAAAAACTATAATAAAGATTGGCTTCAGTACATGCAGAAGTCTTGGAGAACAAACTGAAACCTCGAGGTTAGACCGATATACCGAGCATCTGCATTTTTTTTTCAAAATTACTTCCACAGAGTATACAGAGTTGACACATTTTTGTAGTACTACTGAGAAAAATTGAATAAAATGCAACGAACCTGACTCCTACATTTTTTTTCTAGATTAAATCGTAAGGAAAACTACCTTTTTCAATTTATTACTATATTATTTAGGAAAAAGAACACAAAAGAAATATGGAATTTCAGGTAGTTGTAAGATTTAAAAAATAATAATACTTCTAAACAATGAAGAAAATTGAGAAGCCATTCACACTCTGATTTCTTTTCTGAGTTTGGAATGCTTAAAAGACTTTTTCCATTCCCTAATCTCGTATAGCACCTTGTCGCTCTGCACGTCATTTTGAAAATGTATGCCCATGATATGCCACTTTGGATTTACGGCTTTGCTGTTTTAGGACTCCACCCACATCGATTGAGACTCTACCTATACAAAAATGGCTGGCCTCCACAGATTGCTCATATCAAATTATTATTTTTTTTTTATCCCTGATGAATAGCTTATTGAATTGGTCAATAAAACACACCAAAACCTTCTTATCTAGGGGTTATGTTTACAATATGTTTTGGAAATACCACTTTAATCAACCAATGAAAAACAAGAATTGCCCATGACAGCCATGTTTGATGCCTGAGCTAGACGAAACCTTGTAAAGAATCTCCCATAGATGATTCCTGTCAAGTTTCGTTCCATTTGGCCATGCGATTTAAGAGAAGATTTTTTATATCAGCCAATCAAAAACAAGAGCTGCCCCTTGGGGGGCATATTGGTAGTTCCATCGGGACGAAATGAGGAAAGTGTATAAGGGACCTCCACATATACTTCCTACCACGTTTCATTCCACTAGGCCTAGCAGTTTTAGAGAAGAAGAGTTTTTTAATATCAACCAATGAGAAACAAGATTTTTTTCCCACGGCGGCCATGTTTGTTACCCGATCAGGACGAAATGAGAAAACTTTGTAAAGATCCTCCCATAGATGCTGCCTGTCAAGAACTGTCCATTGCGGCCATATTTGTAGTCCGATCAGAACGAAATGAGGAAACTTTATAAAGGACTGCCATACTTTTAAGCTTCTCGTGAAGTTTTGTGTTCATTTGACCGAGCAGTTTCAGACAAGAAGATTTATGAAAACTCAGCAAATCAGAAACAACAATTGCCCATGGCGGCCATGTTGTTGTCCGATCGAGACAATGAGCAAATTTTATAAAGGACCTTACATAGACGCTTCCTGTCAAGTTTCATTCTATTTGGTCCAGTGGTTTCATAGAAGAATAAAATGTGAAATGTTAACAGACTGACGGACGACGCACGCCAAGTGATGACAAAAGCTCACATGGCCTTTGGTGAGTTAAAAAAAAAAAAATTATCCTTATCTGAGGGGGTGGAAAGGGGGGTACCTTTCTCCTTTCTCCCGCCCCCTCTCTCCTTTCTCCCGCCCCTCTGCTTCCATCTCCCACCTTAACAACCGTCTTTTTTCAGATCAATCGATTTTAATACAAATTTGAATTAATATATGACCATATAAAGGTGGCATAGGTCTTTATTAAAGCATATACTGATTTTACGAACAAGGCCTGCCTCCGACTCGTACGCAAATTAATACACAATGTTGGAATGTTGTCAATGGTGCATTGTGCATGCCCCAATGTCAAGAAACTCATTTTTAGCTCACCTGGCCTAAAAGGCCATGTGAGCTTTTCTCATCACTTTGCGTCCGTCGTCGTCTGCCGTCGTCTGTCGTCGTTAACAATTTTTCAAAAATCTTCTCCTCTGAAACTACTGAATGAATTTCGATAAAACTTAGCATGATTGTTCCTTAGGGTATCCTGACCAAAGTTTATGCTTCGATTTTTGATCCGTCGAAAAACATGGCCACTGTTACTAAAAATAGAACATAGGGGTCAAACAACAGTTTTTCGCAAATATCTCAAAAATCATTAGGTTATGGCAAATTCTGGCAGGTTGAAAGTGTTCAGCATGATGAGAGCTACCTGTGTGCTGACTTTCGTGAAAATCTGTCAACTGATGTTAGAGTTATTGCCCTTTTTTGATATTTTTGGCTTTTTTTATGTTATTATTTCAAAAATCTTCTTCTCTGAAACTACCATTCAAAATCAAATGAAACTTGGTAAGATTGTTCCTTAGGGTATCCTGCACAAAGTTTATGCTTCGATTTTTGATCCGTCGAAAAACATGGCCACTGTTACTAAAAATAGAACATAGGGGTCAAAATGCTGTTTTTTGCTATTTTTTCCTGAATTATAGAAAGAAAATGAAGATGAAAGCTACTTTCAAGGTAAACATGGTATCCCGAGTTGAATGGTGATGATGAAAGTTTGTTTCGGACGGCCATTCTTAAAATGGCTGCAATTTTCCCGCCATTTTTACACTTGCTCGGATTTCAACTATATTTGGTATTTAAAGTAAACATGGTATCCTTAGTGTATGGTGATGATGAGAATGTTGTATAACAATGATTAAACTTCATAATATGTGAGCTTTTAATTGCCATCACTTGGTGTCCGTCATCATCGTTGTTAACAAATTTTCAAACATCTTCTCCTCTGAAACTACTAGGGGGATTTGGATGACACTTAGCATGATTGTTCCTGCAATATTTCCTTTTCAAGTACAATGTACATGTAATTGAAACTGTGATACTTCAGAAAAAGAGAGTTCACTTTTTAGATGCCAAAGATGTAAGGTCACATAGGTAACCAGAACAAACTTTCCTGAGGCTTTTAAAGGTTTTTTCAGCATTTACATGACCTTTAATACTCAGTTTAATTTACAACAAACATTAGTATATTAATTTAGTTTATAGTGCATTGTTTGCCAGGTGAGCGATTCAGGCTCTTGAGAGCCTCTTGTTGGTATGTATGGTCATGTATGAGGATCATGAAATAAGACATAGTTTTTTTATTGTGTCATCTCTATTTTTCCCTGTCTTCGAGAACACCTTACTTTGTATGGTCAAGTGGATAACGTAAATATTTTAAGGTGACATGAGAAACGCGTTAAGTACATGTAATATTGTTTAGAGGAGGGAGTGTATCTCTCTGGCATTGTCAGCATCATTAATGTTTGTTGTAAATTAACCTGAGTATTAAAGGTCATGTAAAATGCTGAAAATACCTTTAAAAGCCTTTCAAGAACCTCTGGAAAGAAATGGGCATGAGTTCTCCCTACGCTTGATTAAGATACAGTCATGGTCAATCTGATGATTCACAATACAAAAGACAAGCTTTAATTCGGCATGAGTTCTCCCTACGCTTGATTAAGATACAGTCATGGTCAATCTGATGATTCACAATACAAAAGACAAGCTTTAATTCATCTTCAAATAAAAGTATAAATCTTTTGGTCTATATGTTTTCTTCGTTTTAAAAATGTTTGAAAGAAGTTATGTAAAAATTGTGGGTTAAGGCTTTTTATTTTCTATTATGCTTGATCTTTGATCATATTGACTAAGCTGTTGGTTTTTATCCAATAAACCATACTTAACTCATCTGTCATTTTGTAGAGTTTCATCCAAATCCCCCTAATAGTTTCAGAGGAGGAGATGTTTGAAAATTTGTTAACAACAATGATGACGGACACCAAGTGATAGCAATTAAAAGCTCACATATTATGAAGTTTAATCATTGTTATACAACATTCTCATCATCACCATACACTAAGGATACCATGTTTACTTTAAATACCAAATATTGTTGAAATCCGAGCAAGTGTAAAAAATGGCGGGGAAAATGGCAGCCAATTAAAAAATGGCCGTCCGAAACAAACTTTCATCATCACCATTCAACTCGGGATACCATGTTTACCTTGAAAGTAGCTTTCATCTTCATTTTCTTTCTATAATTCAGGAAAAAATAGCAAAAAACAGCATATTGACCCCTGTGTTCTATTTTTAGTAAGGGCGGACATGTTTTTCGACCAATCAAAAATCCAAGCATTAACTTTTTGCAGGATACCCTAAGGAACAATCTTACCAAGTTTCATTTGATTTTGAATAGTAGTTTCAGAGAAGAAGATTTTTGAAATAATAACATAAAAAAGCCAAAAATGTCAAAAAAGGGCAATAACTCTAACATCAGTTGACAGATTTTCACGAAAATCAACACACAGGTAGCTCTCATCATGCTGAACACTTTCAACCTGCCAGAATTTGCAGTAATCTAATGATTTTTGAGATATTTGGGAAAAAATGTTGTTTGACCCCTATGTTCTATTTTTAGTAACGGTGGCCATGTTTTTCGACAGATCAACAATCGAAGCATAAACTTTGTGCACGATACCCTAAGGAACAATCATGCTAACTTTTGTCCAAATCCATTCAGTAGTTTCAGAGAAGAAGATTTTTGAAATAATGACATAAAAAAAGCTAAAAATGTCAAAAAAGGACAATAATTCTAACATCAGTTGACAGATTTTCACGAAAATCAGCACACAGGTAGCTCTCATCATGTTGAACACTTTCAACCTGCCAGAATTTGCCGTAACCTAATGATTTTTGAGATATTTGCGAAAAACTGTTGTTTGACCCCTATGTTCTATTTTTAGTAACAGCGGCCATGTTTTTCGACGAATCAAAAATCCCCACATCAGTTCTATGCAGGGTAACCCAAGGAACATTCATACCAAGTTTGGTTCTAATTAGTCAAGTAGTTTCAGAGGAGACGATTTTTGAAATAGTAACATAAAAAAAGCCAAAAATGTCAAAAAAAGGCAATAACTCTAATATCAGTTGACAGATTTTCACGAAAATCAGCAAACAGGTAGCTCTCATGATGCTGAACACTTTCAACCTGCCAGAATTTGCTGCAACCTAATGATTTTCGAGATATTTGCGAAAAACTGTTGTCTGACCCCTATGTTCTATTTTTAGTAACATCGGCCATGTTTTTCGACTGATCAAAAATCCCCACATCAGTTCTATGCAGGATACCCCAAAGAACATTCATACCAAGTGTGGTTCCAATAGGTCAAGTAGTTTCAGAGGAGAAGAGTTTTGAAAAATTGTTAACGACGACGACGACGGACGCCAAGTGATGGCAATAGCTCACATGGCCTTCGGCCAGGTGAGCTAAAAAGGAAAACGTAACGGAGAGATAATTCCGTTTTGAAAGGATGATTTCTAGAAATGATCCGAAATGGCAAAAATGGTTTGGGAAATATAAATGTTGCCTTTTTTCAAAGATTTGTCCATTTATTAGAACTTTTAGTATCCAGTTTTTTCGTTTTTTAACCTCTTTATTTTTTTTCAACATTAAAGTTCGTCTCCCTTTGATAGTTCTCCCTCCTTTCTCCCGCCCCCTCTCTCCTTTCTCCCGCCCCTTTTCTCCTTTCTCCCACCCCCTTTCTCCCTGTCTCCCAATACCCTTTCCACCCTCTCTTATCTTCTAATCGCTTTACGTAAATAGGAAAACGTCAGGAGTTTGTCAAGCTTCCAGATAATTCTGATTCCAGAAGCGGTCTCCAGTCAAAACCTTTCGTTTTTTTTTTGCACAGTACTTCCTAATTTGACCCTTGAAATTAAGTTATAGGTCCTTTGTGCTCATAAAACTTATCCTTGTAGTTCTTTGTGCTCCTTTGTGTTTCTTTGTGCACAAAGGTCCTTTGCAGTGTTTTAAGAGACCCTCTGCCGATCTACGTACATTCATACGACCAACAAACCATAACTTATGACAAATTTTATTAAATTGGTGAAATATTGTTATGATAACACTAATACCACAAGAAAATATTAACAAACATGTATATAGTTTTATATTTTGCCACCAGACTCGCCGGCACCCCCCCCCCCCCCCCCCAACACACACACACACCACTTTCATTATTTAAGTACTTAAGTATCATGGGGATAGAGAAAATCGAAAACCGACGACGAATATGGATATCGATTGTTATGCAGGCGACGTAAAAGAGAAATAAAAAATTCGAGATTGACTACAGGTCAATTTCGGCGCACATCGTCCTTGGTTGACTCAGAGGAAGAATGGCCGTTCTTTTTTTTTCACTTTCTGAAAGGACATGCTTAAATTCCACACAATACTTTTGTATTATCCGTGGTAAGCTGTTTATGAGTTCGTAAAAGTTTCATCATAGAAACATTGAGTTTGCTGACTTAATAAAACAAATAACAAATAATATTCACTTCACTTTTTACAGTTAGAAACGATACGCGGGGTGTAAATATAACAGCATTTCTAATGGAGGAACAGTCTTATGGACACAAAAATCAAATGTGTTCACTATTACTTTAAAATATCAAGGATAGTGATTCGTGTGGAGATTTTGATGTTTTATTATTGTGCCGTTACAATTATAAGAAAACGATGAAGGGATAATAAAGTAAATAGAGATTTTTGTTAAAGGAAAATGGCGGCCAAACTGACGTTACATCAAATATTTTGGATTTTGTCAGCATTTTTAATCACAGATATGAACTGCTTGAACAGTCTGCCTTGTATTGAGGTTAAAAGGGCTTATACAGAAAAAGGAGGAAATGAAAACGAAGTCCCAATACAAGCAATTTCAGGTACGGTACACAAATCTTGAGAACCTATCCCATGTCATGTTGTTATTACAGTAGGGTAATTTGCGATGTTAGGTGTCCTCTCTTTAAACGTTAGTAAACATGCCAAAACGATCCAAACCATTCCCTTAGAATCGTGGAACTCTTACATTACATTTGATTTTGTCTATTACCAGTTTCTTAAGTTAAGATACAATGTAGACCGGGATTATATCACACACTTTACAATGGACTCCTTCAAACAGTCAAACAGGTTGGTGCAACCCTCAATTGGGGTACTTGGCTGTACATGTAGTACCCTAATTTTTTAGTTTTTATTCTTTTGTCGTGTATTCATGAAGCTTTCTTATTTTAATAAATTTTCAGAGTTCGCGAATATCGTCAGTCGAGACATCCAAAATTTCATTAGGTCCGGTATTTGAGCATTTTGTGCCGGGCCAATTGTCCGACTGTTCATTGCGAGGAAAAATTCTGTTGCTGTGCATTGGGAAGTAGTCAGTTATTGGTTAGATCATAACTGAACCGGTTCGCGATTGCTTGCTGCCATGTTTTTATCAGTGTTGCCAACGATTAAAGCAGGTCTAGTAAGTGCTTGACTCAGTCCTTCTGTCCCAAGGATCTGGAAAGTATTCTATTTTTCGGACATGACCAGAGACATTTTAATTTGTCGGGTCATAAAAGGGGTCAAACTGACATCCAAAATTTCTATTTTTTATAAAAGGTGAATTGAAAAGTTGCGATTCCAAAATTTCGAAGTTTGGCAGAACAGTGACCTCATTGAGGTCATTTCCTTTCCATAGTTGACTGATCTTTTCAACGGTTTTACAGCAATTACTATTGTCAATATGGTAATTTACAAAGGTGTCTGTGCTTTTATGACACTTAATTCAAAAGTTCAATCAAGGTCATTCATCAGTGACGATCAATCAGGCGTTTTCACCCCTTTCTACTTTGGAATTAAAAAAATCCATGATGTGACAAGGTATTTTTTGGACGATCTAACACTAAGAATCATTTTTTCCTAGCTTTCTCATCACAACTTTAACTTAAGGGTTAACAGGGTTAATATTTAAGTTGTTGCAAAAAAAAAAAGCAGAAATATAAGGAGCAATAAAAAAAAGTAATCCATTGGACATACAAACCCAGGAAGACAAATGAACAACCATAAGCACAACAAATAAACACAGAAAACTAAAAAACAATGAACAACACGAACTCCTATAAAGACCAGGAGTGAACCCAAGTGCTCCGGAATCGTAAGCAGTTCCTGCCCCGTATACGGCACCCGTCGTGAAGTTCAACAAAGCCAATCCGGGGGAAGTCGCAAATCGGTGGAGGCACATGAAAGGTTACGACAGTGGGAAAGGTCCAACATCATCTTAGATATTGGAACACTGATGACGACTGTAAAATTTCCTAAGTGATGACATCAACTTATCCCTGATAAAACCTGGTTAAGAAGCTTTAGTGTCAGCAGTAATCCTCTTTGTCGAAAGTCATAGTAACTCCCGCATGCCCTTAAAAATCGGATAAGCTGAGAAACGTAGACGCCATATGCAGGTGATGCTGGTATATTGCTACTCAAGAAGGAAAAATTAACAATAGGAAAGTTGAAGTCATCACGTTTGTCATATTGTTTTGTCTTCAAATGTCCCTCATAGTCTTTTTCAAGAAACAAATCCAAATATGAAGCGGACTTTGGTGAATCTGTATTATCCTTAATTTCAAGCTTACTGGGGTAGATAAGATGTAGAAAGTCTTGGAATTTGTAGTTATTTAATGACAACACGTCATCTATATAACGAAAAGTGAAATTAAAGGATTGGGCTAGCTTTTTTTTGTTTTCACGTAGTAACCCTTGAATGAAGTCCGTTTCATATGGGTACAGAAACAGATCGGCGAGGAGATGAGCACAGTTGGTTCCCATTGGAATGTCGATTGTTTGTTGAACAAGTTGCTTTCTTTAAAAAAAAAGCAATAGGTGAACACTATATCGTGGCTTCTTAGAATATGTCATGTTTTTGGAAAGGTTAATCCATATATTTGATCCAATGGATAGATGGATGAATTATTGTTTAACGTCCAGTGGTAACCAGGTGCATATCAGGACGAGAACATGTTGATATGATAATGAATATGATACCTGCTTTGTACTAGACCGACACGCTAAATCAGATTTTTAATGTGCTAGCTCACGAGGTAACTGTCCGCAGGAAGACATATCACCTCACTCGGACACATTATACTGACTCCGAGCCGACCAGTTTTTGCTCTTACTCCTAGATGCCGCGTGCTTGGCGGAGAAGCAGCAAATACCAATTTTAATGTCTTTGGTTTGACCCGGCCGGGGATCGAACCCGCTACCTTCCGCACTCGGGGCGAGCACGCTACCACGAGACCACCAAGGCGGTCTTTGATCCAATGGATTACTCCATGAACTATTTATATTCAGCTTTGTTATATTTAATTAATATTAACATAGTAAGGTTATAAAACTTTATATATATCAGGAATTAAAAGAAGGTCCGTCTTGGGGGAGAGTTTCCGTAAATATTTATTATACACGACACGACACAGGATTTTTAATTAAATAATTTCACATGTGCGCACTGCATTTCTGAGCAAAATGGAAACTAAAAAAATAACACCGATATTTGTTGCTGAAATTATTAAAGTAAAAAATATCCCAAAGGCGTGTAAAATGTTTTCATCAGCTTTTGCAGGGAACTGTGACATTCTGACTTCCGGAAATAAGGTACCGAGGTATTCTTTCACACGCGCGTTTCTTATATTTCTTTTAACATCTGTTAATCATAATCCAATAGCGAATATACTATTTATATGTATAAGATAAGATTAAATTTAATTTAAAGTTAAATTATTATCATTGTTGTTGTAAATTTATAGTATAATTTACCCCTCGATGACCCTCGTATATGGAAATTTGCAACTTATTGTTTAATTATACCAGTACGCATACTATATTTTATTATTGCTTTTTAAAACCCCACAGTAAGCTAATGTAAAAATAAAACGCTTTCTGTAGTCAGATACATATTATTCATTTAAATTACACACGTCTGCTGTGTTATTTATAGATGCCTGGTTATTCCTTTGTTTAACGTGCTATTTTTATATCTGTATATATTCAGTCTCTATGAAGTAAATCAGTTGCTAATATACAAACCGCTGATTGCTGGGAAAATTAAATGGCAGCCTCCTGTAACAGGAAATCATTTCTCGTTAATAAGGAGGGGTGAACACTCATGTGTTCACCGAGGGGTGAACACTCATGTGTTCACCCAAAAATTAGACAGCTAATTTGTCTATGAGAAAATCTAACATGTTTGTAATTTCATCTTCAGAATACTTTTTGTCAGAATCAGAGTGGTTCTTAACGAAATAAGCCTTTTCTGTACCTAGAACTAGAAATTTATACCTGCGTGTGCCATTTTTCTTGACAGGGCCTCGGTGGCCGAGTGGTGTAGGTAGTTCGTCATGACTACTAATGACCACTAGCCTGTCAATGCTGAGGTTGCAAGTTCGAATCTCACCTGTGTCGGGGTGCGTTCGACTCCGATCTTAATTGACAAGGATTGCCAATTTTCCTACCGAAGGTCGGTGGTTCTCTCCAGGTACTCCGGCTTCCTCCACCAATAAAAACTGGCCGTCGTGAAATAGCCAAATGTGCTGAAAACGGCGTAAAACCCCAACTAAACAAACAAACAAACATTTTTCTTGAAAAAACATTGATGAACTAGTTGCTTTAAGCGATCTTTTAATTGAGAATTTGGTATGGTAGTTTAGAGAAGTCGAATGTTTTTAGCCAAAGATTTTGATTTTAGATATTGAAGTTAATTTTTGGAGTTTTTAAGAATCCACACCTGATTGACGCCACTGGTGGAATATGATGTTTCACAGTAATTCTGGAGACTGTCTTTAATACATGTCAATATGAATGTTAAAATCTTTGAAAAGTTTTGTAGAGCAATTAGCTGACCCTGCAATGTACCTTCGTTTAAACAGATTCTTATGTAGTTTAGGAATCCAATAAAGAGTGGGAAGGTCCATTTCTTCACCCTTTGTAGAAATGCCAAAGGAATGAAGAACGGTCTTGTGGTTATCAAGGACCTCCTGCTAAGTGAGTGTGGTCTGTGTATAAGTTGGGTTACCCGCGGTATTATCTATTCCCAATTTGTTTGTAAGACACTCAATAGTTCTTGCAGACAAAAACGATGTTATTGGGGGCTTTGTCAACTGGGACAACTACATATTTGTCATGGAGGCGAGTCTAGTTTTCAATAACCTTAGGGTCTTTAAAGATGGATTTAGCTTTAGTGCTCATAGACCCTTGGAAGTTTTTAATTCGGATTTGTATCATTGACCTAATAGCCTTCCCCCACTCTGAAAGTATGTCAGCAGGTTCCTGTTCCTTTGAAGTCCATTTTCTGGCATAGTCCTCAACAGAATCCATTAGTAATCTATAATACTAAATTTACGAATTAGCCGAATAGGCGGCAAAACGCATGGTTCAAAATAAACGATGTATGGTTCAGATTATAAAGGTTATTATCGGATTTGACAATCTGCATTTATAAATTTAAACTGCAGTTTTGTTTATGTGCAAATGGAATTTGTATCCACTTATCCGATATGAATTCTCCCAACATATCCCTAAGAAGGTTCTAGAATGCATACTTTTAACACGTTGATTTAAATAAACAAGTATGCACATATTTTAAATGTAATATTATGTTTGGCCGGGTTGCACAGAGTGCAAATCCGGGTTATAGTATGGTGAATGTCGGGCGGGCGGCGGGCGGGGGGGGATAAAATGGGTACCTATTTTGTGAAATCAACTCCTCCTACAGTTTTTCACCCACATCCTTGAAACTTCATAGAATGTTTCTATATATATTGAAGATGTGCACCTCACTTTATGGAATTATTTCAGGAATTATTTCCCATTTTTCCAAACTTTGGAACTTAGTCGTTTTTTATTGACATCTTCAATAGAGGGTACCTATTTTGTGAAATCAACTCCTCCTACAGTTTTTCACCCACATCCTTGAAACTTGATAGAATGTTTCTATATATATTGAAGATGTGCACCTCACTTTATGGAGTTATTTCAAGAATTATTTCCCATTTTTCCAAACTTTGGAACTTAGTTGTTTTTTTATTGACATCTTCAATAGAGGGTACCTATTTTGTGAAATCAACTCCTTCTACAGTTTTTCACCCACATCCTTGAAACTTCATAGAATGTTTCTATATATATTGAAGATGTGCACCTCACTTTATGGAATTATTTCAGGAATTATTTTCCATTTTTCCAAACTTTGGAACTTAGTCGTTTTTTATTGACATCTTCAATAGAGGGTACCTATTTTGTGAAATCAACTCCTCCTACAGTTTTTCACCCACATCCTTGAAACTTCATAGAATGTTTCTATATATATTGAAGATGTGCACCTCACTTTATGGAATTATTTCCCATTTTTCCAAACTTTGGAACTTAGTCGGTTTTTATTGACATCTTCAATAGAGGGTACCTATTTTGTGAAATCAACTCCTACAGTTTTCCCCCCACATCCTTGAAACTTCATAGAATGTTTCTATATTTATTGAAGATGTGCACCTCACTTTATGGAATCATTTCAGGAATTATTTCCCATTTTTGGAATTTAGTCGTTTTTTATTGACATCTTCAATAGAGGGTACCTATTTTGTGAAATCAACTCCTCCTACAGTTTTTCACCCACATGCTTGAAACTTCATAGAATGTTTCTATATATATTGAAGATGTGCACCTCACTTTATGGAATTATTTCAAGAATTATTTCCCATTTTTCCAAACTTTGGAACTTAGTCGTTTTTTATTGACATCTTCAGTAGAGGGTACCTATTTTGTGAAATCAACTCCTCCTACAGTTTTTCACCCACATCATTGAAACTTCACAGAATCTTTTAATACATATTGAAGATGTGCACCCCACTTTATGGAATTATTTCAGGAATTATTTCCCATTTTTCCAAACAAGTGTTTATCAACATGTAATCAAATCAAATATTGCTTACTTCACCTATTTCTAATTAAATTGATGGCTGCCTCTGTGCTCGTACACCAACATACAATCAGTCTGATTTTGTCTATATAAATATTCATGACTGCCAATGTGCAATATGATCTTGTAATCACCTTTGTCACCACTAGAATAAACACCCAGCAACCCGGCCATTTGTGTCTTTGACCCATTTTTGTTTGAAATTACGGAAGAAGAATAAAACAAATTAAAAAAATTCTCCTTCGAGTGGGATGTTTCCGCTTCATGTATTCAGGATTGTTTTTCTACAATAACGCAATTTCTTCTAACTGTAAAGGTTATGAACTTTGAAGATTATGAAGAAGTAAGGTAAAGTTTAGAGAAATTCCTAACTTAGTTGTTTTTATACGACCGCAAAATTTTTGCGGTCGTATATTGGTATGACGTCGGCGTCATCGTCGTCGTCGTCCGAAGACATTTGGTTTTCGCACTATAACTTTAGTATAAGTTAATAGAAATCTATGAAATTTAAACACAAGGTTTATGACCACAAAAGGAAGGTTGGGATTGATTTTGGGAGTTTTGGTCCCAACAGTTTAAGAATCAGGGGCCAAAAAAGGGCCCAATAAGCATTTTTCTTGGTTTTCGCATAATAACTCTAATATAAGTAAATAGAAATCTATGAAATTTTAACACAAGGTTTATGACCACAAAAGGAAGGTTGGGATTGTTTTTGGAAGTTTTGGTCCCAACAGTTTAGGAATTAGGGGCTAAAAAGGGCCAAAATAAGCATTTTTCTTGGTTTTTGCACAATAACTTTAGTATAAGTAAATAGAAATCTATGAAATTTATTGGGGTTCTTTGATATGCTGAATCTAAACATGTACTTAGTTTTTTTATTATGGGCCCAGTTTTCAAGTTGGTCCAAATCGGGGTCCAAAATTAAAGCTAAAAAGGGGGTAAATTATTTTTTTTTTTGGGGGGTGGGGGGCAATTCTCCACAGCATATTGTATTACACAAAAGCAAAAAATTGAATATAAATTCAAATCATATGACCAATTCTAAGTTCTTTATTTCAGTTATTCTGTATCAGAAACCTATTATGTGTCAAATATTTGAAGAAATTTTCAATTGCACAGTATTGTGCAATAGCAAGAAATTGATATGTGTGCCCTGTTATCAAAACTTTATTATTAACAAATTCCATTGGAAATTTGCCAATATAAAATGTGCTGATGAAGCTTTTTTGTTTATCTTATCTAAACTGCTTTTAAATTATGTATATTTAAAATTTGCCATCCATGACTATGATGTCATTTTCTATTTTAATATGTTATGGTGTATTTAAATGGGCTGTTATGGTTGCAAAGTATAAAGAAATGGGGGGGGGGGGGGTTGAAAACAAAATTGGGAGGGGGGGGGTAAATGAGAAATTGGGGAGGGGGTAATTTTTTCTCATTTCATATTTCATAAATTAAAATGAAAATTTTCAAATTTTTTTTAGCAAAAAAGGGGGGGGGGGTTACAATAAATTTTATTGTTTTATGTTTTTTTTTTTGGGAGGGGGGGGGGGGGGGGGTCAATGTGCAACTTCATAGTGTATTGCACAAAAGCTAAAAAAAGGGGTGAATTATTATTTTTTTTTGGGGGGGGCAATTCTCCACAGCATCTTGTATTGTACAAGAAGCAAAAAATTGAATATAAATTCAAATCATATGACCAATTTTAAGTTCTTTGATTTCAGTTATTCTGTGTCAGAAACCTATTATGTGTCAAATATTTGAAGAAATTTTCAATTACACAGTATTGCGCAATAGCAAGAAATTGATGTGTGTGCCCAATTTTAAATTTTAAATTGGTTATTTCTGATTTATATATAAAAACAAATAATACTGATATGGTTTGAATAGGTAAATTAAAAATTTTTAAGTTCTTAGACAACATTCATTCTGTGTCAGAAACCTATGCTGTGTCAAATATTTATTCACAATCCAAATTCAGTATTGTATCAAGCTTGAATGTTGTGTTCATAATTGCCCCAACTATTCAGGGTTCGAAATCTGTGGTCGTATCTAGCTGCGCCCAGCGGAGCATTTTATTTGGATTGCTCGAATGTTTACCTTGCACAAAGCGATAATACCAACCATTATCTATTTTTACATTATTTGTCATGTGACCTGTCTAAATATATCTCTACCATACAATTCCCTAGATAAAAATATTTTTAACAAATGGTCATCTTTAGCATTAATGACGAAATTTATCTCGGACATCTTTATAAACGTGGACAGCACACGCAGCCACACACTAAAAAAATGCTTTTATCGTCTGATTATTGGATATATTTGTGAAATTAATCCTCGCTTGCCCTGTCCATGACGACAATGAAACAATTGGAACAATTATTTTCCAAAAATATGCTCTACCTTACTCACGCCATCTTTTGAAAAATTCATCCGTCTCTAAGGAAATGTTTACATCAACAATTTCATTTTCATATATATTCTGAAGGAAAAAGGTAATGCATTATGAAATGTGTATTTAATGAAAGCTTTTCATCAAGTTCCAGTTCAGAATTAATTGTAACAATAAAAATATTGACAATTTATGTGGTTGTGTTTTCGTCATAGATTTTGACTTTGAGGGAACCTTAAGGTTCATTTTGGTAATTCCAAGTGGCACACAGTCTACTTCATCAGTGGATACATCTTCGGTAGTAACGAACAGCCATATGACAATTGGGTCACGTTGACCTAAATTTCACGCTTTGTTGACTTTGGTTAAAGTTTGCATTAACATCCATTGCTGGAATACTACAGTATATATAGACATGAAACTATCAGTTGATACCACCTACTTGACAGGAAAGTTTATAGGAAGCCTGCCACAACATCCATACTGAGTTCCTGTTCCATGAATGACATGGCCGTAATAACTTTTTAAGGTCAATATGGCCAACAAAAAAAATGCTTATTTTCCCGTCCTCGCGCGGGTTCAATGTCTAGTTTGAAATTATATTTCCAGTTAATTGGCTGAGGTTCTCGGTATTTAGGGCCTTTAGCTAGCATATTTTTTAGCTTTTGATTATCAACTAGATTGAGGTCCCCAGTGATAACATGACCCACAGGACTATAATTGAATGGAGATATCGAACAGGAGCAGTCAGGGGGTTTAGACTTGAGGTCATCGAAATTAAGGTCCCGCAATGCCCGTTTGTAATTGAGAATCTTGGTTGCAATGGGTTTTGTATAAGAATAAGAAATAAGTGGAACAGTTTGGTCTTTGAAATATGAGGAATTTTAGATTTTACTGATTTGTGGTGAAGGATTGCTTAGATTTATGGCATCCAAGCCTTTATTAACAAAGTTACATTGTAACTTTGAGGAACGACCTTTCGTAAGATTCGTCGTTATGGATGCGAACTGGTTTGAATAATCTGTGAGAAGCAATATCCGATACCACAGCAGCGAGTTTGTATTCATCTGAATTAAAATTCTTGATTTGTTGCTCCATTGCTTTTTTGTGGAGTAAGCTAAGCTTACACAAAGGAATGGAATATAGTTTAGTTCGAAAGGTTTTTGTATGTACGGCAATAACGCATTTAAAGAGATGTCATAGTCAATAGGCTAAGTGTAATGTCGATGACCATGACTGCGTCTATGGCGTGGAGTTATATAAAAAATATTCATCACATTGATTTCGCTGCATTTTGGGCTTGAAAGATTTGCAATGCTGTCAATTTTATCATTGCAACCATATGGCATAGCGGTACCCAATTCCTGAATCCGAAATTCTTCTGTTTGTCTGCGAAGGGGTGTGCTGTTCTAAGCATGTGAGAACTAAGTTTTTGTATTATTCTAAGCATGTGAGAATTATATTAGGCTGTTTCCTTTAAGGTTAAGATGTTGCCCCTAATATTTGTGCGTGAGGATTATTCTAAGGGTGTTACTAGAAATATTAAGGATTGTGAGGATTATTTTTTACCCGCTGGGGGTACTCATGACAAATCATCTATGCAGACATATGATTGGTCAGTTGTTTCTTGATAGGACTGAATGCACAGGATTGGTCGGTTGTTTCATATTATTGTTTATGGATAAGACTGAATACACGTTAAGGTTGTTTTACACACGTTGCTCAATACACATCTGTTTTTAACACAATGCTAAACCAATTTGGTTAAAATTAATTAGGGCCCCACCATGAAATCACTGTTTGATTTTTAGGAAAATCGGAAAAACACTGTTTGGGGAAAAACTTAGTTTTTATATGAAAAAATGCATATTTTGAGAATTAACACTATGTCGTATGATAACTTAAGATTGGCTTCACAGATTTTTATAAATTTTATACACAGTTTTGGATATGATCAGAGGAAGGTCCCTTTTGATTTTTAGGAAAATTGGAAAACAATTTTTAGTTTTTATATGAAAAAATGCATATTTTTAGAATTAACACTATGTTGTATGATAGCTTAAGATTGTCTTCACAGATTTTAATAAATTTTATACAGTGTTGGACATGGTCAAAGAAAGGTCTATAGTTATTAGTCTGTCCATCCATCTGTCTGTCTGTCTGTCTGTCTGTCTGTCGGTCAGCATTTCCTTTGTCGTACGATAACTTAAGATTGCCGTCACAGATTTTTATGAATTTTATACACAATATTGGACTTGACCAAAGGAAGGTCCCTTTCGGCTTTGAGTATGATCCTCATGATCCGTACTAATATATGTCCTACAAATGCCAATCTCTGAATACATGTATTTTGGATAAAATAAAAGGGAAGAAGCAAGCACTCTTATGAAAAGAAAAATTCAAGCCTTATGACACATTCTTATGTCAATAATATAGCTTAGAGGTAAATAAATATGTAAGCAATGACACATTTTTATACGACCACATTTTTATGGTCCCAACAGTTTAAGAATTAGGGGCCAAAAAAGGGCCCAATAAGCATTTTTATACGACCGCAAAATTTTTGCGGTCGTATATTGGTATGACGTTGGCGTTGTCGTCGTCGTCATCCGAAGACATTTGGTTTTCGCACTGTAACTTTAGTATAAGTTAATAGAAATCTATGAAATTTAAACACAAGGTTTACGACCACAAAAGGAAGGTTGGGATTGATTTTGGGAGTTTTGGTCCCAACAGTTTAAGAATTAGGGGCCAAAAAGGGCCTAATAAGCATTTTTGGTTTTCGCACTATAACTTAATATAAGTTAATAGAAATCTATGAAATTTAAACACAAGGTTTATGACCACAAAAGGAAGGTTGGGATTGATTTTGGGAGTTTTGGTCCCAACAGTTTAAGAATTAGGGGCCAAAAAATTGCCCAATAAGCATTTTTGGTTATTATCTTGGTGTAAGGGAGGTAATCCAAACACATTTAAAGTAAATGTTGTGTATGATTCGATTACCTCCCTTACAAGTCGTAAATTATGTATAAAGAAATGGGGGGGGGGGGGGGGGGGGAGGGTAAATGAGAAATTTCAAATTTTTTTTGCAAAAAAAAGGGGGGGGGTACAATAATTTTTATTGTTTTTTTTTAGGGGGGTCAATATGCAACTTCATAGTGTATTGCACAAAAGCAAAAAAAGGGGTAAATTATTTTTTTTGGGGGGGGGGGGGGAATTCGCCACAGCATATTGTATTGCACAAAAAGCAAAAAACTGAATATAAATTCAAATCATATGACCAATTCTAAGTTCTTTGATTACAGTTATTCTGTGTCAGAAACCTATTATGTGTCAAATATTTAATTACAATCCAAATTCAGACCTGTATCAAGTGCGAATATTGTGTCCATTTTTGCCCCAATTGTTCAGGGTTGGAGCTCTGCGGTCGTATCCAGCTGCGCTCAGCGAAGCAATTTATTTTTAATACCTAAATGATGCTGATACGCATGTTATGTGGGGCTCTGAATAAGTGTTTCACATTGTGTGATTATCAGTCAAATTTTGAGTTCTGCTGAGGTTGTAAATCCAGGTGAGAGATATAGGCTCCTGGGAGCCTCTAGTTTTCATTACACAAGACAAGTTTCCTTCATAACAGCTGTCATATTCTTGATTTCAACCATTGAAATTTTAAACTGAACTACACTTTCATTATTCAATTTGTTTATACATTGTAGATTTGCATGAATTTAATATGAAAGGTTGTTAATAAATTTAGGAATATCTAAAATATAAGTAAGACTAGACATTGAACCCGCGCGAGCGCGGGAAAATAAGCATTTTTTTGTAATGGCCATATTGACTTTAAAAATAACTCAATGTGGATGTTGTGGCAGGCTTCCCATAAACTTCCTGTCAAGTAGGTCTTGTCAACTGATAGTTTCATGTCTATATATGCTGTAGTATTCCAGAAATGGATGTTAATGCAAAATTTAACCAAAGTCAATGAAGCGTGAAATGTAGGTCAACGTGACCTAATTGTCATATGGTTGTTCGTTACTACCGAAGATGTATCCACTGATGAAGTAGACTGTATGCCACGTAGAATTACCAAAATGGACCTTAAGGTTCCATCATAGTCAAAATCTATGACGAAAATACAACCACTTAAATTGTCAATATGTTTATGTTACAATTAATTCTGAACTGGAACTTGATGAAAAGCTTTCATTAAATACACATTTCATAATGCATTACCTTTTTCATTCAGAATAAATATGAAAAAGAATATGAATAAACATTTCCTTAGTGACGGATGAATTTTTCAAAAGATGCCGTGAGTTAAGTAGAGCATATTTTTGGAAAATAATTGTTCCAATTGTTCATTGTCATCATGGGCAGGGCAAGCGAGGCTTAATTTCACAAATAAATCCAATAGACGATAAAAGCATTTTTAATGTGTGGCTGAGTGTGCTGTCCACGTTTATAAAGATGTCCGAGATAAATTTCGTCATTAATGATAAAGTAGACCATTTGTTAAAAATATTTTTATCTAGAGCTTACAGGGAATTGTACGGTAGAGCTATATTTAGACAGGTCACATGACAAATAATGTAAAAACGGATAATGGCTGGTTTTATCACTTTGTGCAAAGTAAACATCCGAGCAATCCAAAAAACAACTAAGTTAGGAATTCTTCTGAATTTTGCCTTACTTCTTCATAATCTTCAAAGTTCATAACCTTTACAGTTAGGAGAAATTGCGTTATTGTAGAAAAAAACAATCCTGAATACATGAAGCGGAAACATCCCACTTGAAGGAGAATGTTTTTAATTTGTTTTATTCTTCTTCCGTAATTTCAAACAAAAATACATTTAACATATGTGCATAATTGTTTATTTAAATCAATGTGTTAAAATGATGCATTCGAGAACCTTCTAAGGGATATGTTGGGAGAATTCATACCGGAAAAGTCCATGCAAATTCCATATGCACATAAACAAAACTGCAGTTTAAAATTTATAAATGCAGATTGTCAAATCCGATAATAACCTTTATAATCTGAACCATACATCGTTTATTTTGAACCACGCGGTTTGCCGCCTATTCGGCTAATTCGTAAATTTAGTATTATAGATATGAAAATGCTCCCCTGATAACATGTTTGATAAACTAATATTTTTTTAGGTGACCATTTAGAAATTTGCCCGAGAGGAGATGGCTACACATGCTGTACTCGGGATATGGAAATTAAACTACGTGAATTAAGTGCCAAAGAATATGATAGCTTAGTGGATCAGTCATTTAGATATGTACAGAGTACTTTTGTTTCAAGAACAAGAAAGTTTGATGGTAAGAATTATTGCAATTTTTATAATATGTACATCTACCTGCACTTTAAAGTGAAAATTCAGGATGTCATTGTTGTAAAACTCTTTGTGTCAGTCATTCACTTTTATTAGCTCACCTGACCCAAAGGGTTGTGTACATGTACATGTGACAGACTTCCCGAGGCTGACCAGGATGTTTTAAATTAGGACTATAGGTTTGCAATCTGTTTGTCTGTTAGTTACACTACAGTTTTATGGACCTTTTTCAGAAACTTACCAACTGATCTTATAAGAGCCCCGAATCTGATGATGCGGTACCCTATAGATTTCACTGCGTCCGTCTGTCCATCAACAAATGTTGTTAGTCATCTCAAATCTACATTTCTCAACGGATTTCAACCTTGATCTAGCTCGAAAATGGGCGCTATCGGATAATTTTTGTGGGAGTTTCTGTCCTATCAAATTCTTGTCATTGTTTTCAATTCTACATTTCTTAACAGATTTCAACCAAATTTATATGGAAGGTGTATATGGGTCAAATTAGAAAAAGAGCGCTATCGGATAATCAAATTAGAAAAAGAGCACTATCGGATAATTTTTGTGGGAGTTACTGCCCTTGGCTTAGTTTTTCCCTTGGCTTAGTTTTTCCCTATCAGCTTCTTGTTAGTGCTCTAGATTGTACATTTTTAAGTCTCTCAAACAAAGTGGGAGACTTGTAGATTTTGATTTGCGATTTTTATCAAACATTTTTTTTTCTTCCTCTCCGATTTTATTTGTTCGAGTTCTCAATAACCGCCAGAGATATTGATCTGAGATTTTCCATGATGAAAGATCAATGTTTCTAGATGTGCCTAATACTAATAATTTTTTGATGGGGTCACTGAGACGTATAATGAGAAGTTCAAAGAGGCTAGGGGTTTACTATAGGTCCCTGTGGGGAAATTTTTTTTCATCGAAAAACTCTACGAGAGTGACCAATAACCATCTCATATCATATATTTTATTATACACCGTGACAACCCCTATTAAATGACGTATACCTTGTTCCCTTAGGGGTGTCATCCTGATACCCCGACACCCAAAGTTGATATTTTGAAAAATTTCATATTCAGTTAGAATCTATAGCTTTAAATCATATATTTTATTATTCTCCGTAACAAGACACATGAAATGACATATACCTCATTCTTTCAGTAGGGTGATCCTCTCCCCCATAAAGCAATAATATCCAATTATCTCATAAACTGTTAAAATCTCCACCCCTAAACCATATATTTTCTTATTCCCCATGGTAAGATGCACCAAATAACACATACCTCGCTTCCCTTGGGGCTATCACCACTCAAATCAAATCAATAATTTTTAATTATCTTAAAACCTGTTCAAATCTCCACCCCCTAAACCATATATTTCCTTATTCCCCATGATAAGATGCACCAAATGAGACATACCTCGCTTCCTCAGGGATTATCACCACACCCATCAAATCAATAATGTTCAAATATCTAATAAACCATTAAAATCCCCACACCTAAATCATATATTTTCTTATTAACCATGGTAAGACGCACCAAATGACACTACATTGCTTCCCTGGGGGTTGTCATGACTCCCATCAAATCAATAATGTTCACTTAACACATAAACCGTTCAAATCCCCACCCCTAAACCCATATGTTTTCTTATTCCCCATGGCAAGATGCACCAAGTGACACATGCCTCGCTTCCCCAGGGGTTTTCACCACTCCAATCAAATCAATAATGTTCAATTATCTCATAAATTTTCGACGGTCAAGTGCGAGGCATTATAGCGGCACTGAGAGCGATGCGTATAAACAATTTCGTGATTCCCCTTAAAATGATACATAACTCAATACTCAATGGGTGCCATTCTTGCCCCCTTAAACCAATTATCTTGAATTATATAAAATTAGAAATCTAAGAAACCCGACACCTAAACCGTATATTTCTTATTCCCAATGACAAGACACATGAACTGATATATACCACATTTACCCAAGGGTTCATCCCCACCCCCTCAAATCAGTTGTCTTTAATTGTCTCATAAAACATTGAAATCCATGCCCCTAAATCATATATTTTCTTTTTCCCCATTTTAAGACAAACAGATTGATAAAAAACTAACACCCTCACGAAAAAGGGGAGGGAGGGTGGGCATCATCCTCGCCCCTCAAATCAAAATTTTTGCGGTCGTATATTGGTATGACGTTGGCGTCGTCGTCTGCGTCGTCCATCGTCAGCGTCGTCGTCCGAAGACATTTGGTTTTCGCACCATAACTTTAGTACAAGTCAATAGAAATCTATGAAATTTAAACACAAGGTTTATGACCACAAAAGGAAGGTTGGGATTGATTTTGGGAGTTTTGGTCTCAACAGTTTAAGAATTGGGGGCCAAAAAAGGCCCAATAAGCATTTTTCTTGGTTTTCGCACAATAACTCTAGTATAAGTAAATAGAAATCTATGAAATTTTAACACAAGGTTTATGACCACAAAAGGAAGGTTGGGATTGTTTTTGGGAGTTTTGGTCCCAACAGTTTAGGAATTAGGGGCTAAAAAAGGGCCCAAATAAGCATTTTTCTTGGTTTTTGCACAATAACTTTAGTATAAGTAAATAGAAATCCATGAAATTTAAACACAAGGTTTATGACCACAAAAGGAAGGTTAGGATTGATTTTTGGAGTTTTGGTCCCAACAGTTTAGGAATTAGGGGCCAAAAGGGTCCAAAATTAAACTTTGTTTGATTTCATCGAAAATTGACCTATTGGGGTTCTTTGATATGCCGAATCTAACCGTGCATTTAGATTCTTAATTTTTGGTCCCGTTTTCAAATTGGTCTACATTAAGGTCCAAAGGGTCCAAAATTAAACTTAGTTTGATATTAACAAAAATTGAATTCTTTGGGTTCTTTTATATGCTGATTCTAAACATGTACTTAGTTTTTTTATTATGGGCCCAGTTTTCAAGTTGGTCCAAATCGGGGTCCAAAATTAAACTTTGTTTGATTTTAACAAAAATTGAATTCTTGGGTTCTTTGATATGCTGAATCTAAACATGTACAGTTTTTTATTATACCCCCCGCAAACAAAGTTTGGGGGGGTATATAGGAATCACCTTGTCCGTCCTTCTGTCTGTCTGTCCGTCTGTCCGTCTGTCCATATATCTTGTAAGCGCAACTCCTCCTAGACCGCTCAATGGATTTCAACGAAACTTTACAGAAAGGAAGTACATCATCCAGTGATGTGCATGAAGAAAAATCTTTGCTTTCTGATATCACACAAGGGAGATAATTGGACTTCTATTTTTTTTGGCTTATACATTATATATGAACCTCGTAAGCGCAACTCCTCCTAGACCGCTTAATAGATTTCAACAAAACTTTACAGAAAGGAAGTACATCATCCAGTGATGTGCATGAAGAAAAATCTTTGCTTTCCGATATCACACAAGGGAGATAATCGGACTTCTATTTTTTTTGGCTTATACATTATATATGAACCTCGTAAGCGCAACTCCTCCTAGACCGCTCAATGGATTTCAACGAAACTTTACAGAAAGGAAGTACATCATCCAAAGATGTGCATGAAGAAAAATCTTTGCTTTCAGATATCACACAAGGGAGATAATCGGACTTCTATTTTTTTTGGCTTATACATTATATATGAACCTCGTAAGCGCAACTCCTCCTAGACCGCTCAATAGATTTCAACGAAAGTTTACAGAAAGGAAGTACATCATCCAGTGATGTGCATGAAGAAAAATCTTTGCTTTCCGATATCACACAAGGGAGATAATTGGACTTCTAATTTTTTTGGCTTATACATTATATATGAACCTCGTAAGCGCAACTCCTCCTAGACCGCTCAATGGATTTCAACGAAACTTTACAGAAAGGAAGTACATCATCCAAAGATGTGCATGAAGAAAAATATTTGCTTTCCGATATCACACAAGGGAGATAATTGGACTTCAAAGGGGGGGGGTATCCTTTGTGAGCTTTGCTCACAGTACATCTAGTTTATTATGGGCCCAGTTTTCAAGTTGGTCCAAATCGGGGTCCAAAATTAAAGCTAAAAAAGGGGTAAATTATTCTTTTTTTTTGGGGGGGGGGGGGGCAATTCTCCACAGCATATTGTATTACACAAAAGCAAAAAATTGAATATAAATTCAAATCATATGACCAATTCTAAGTTCTTTGATTTCAGTTATTCTGTGTCAGAAACCTATTATGTGTCAAATATTTGAAGAAATTTTCAATTGCACAGTATTGTGCAATAGCAAGAAATTGATATGGGTGCCCTGTTATCAAAACTTTATTATTAACAAATTCCATTGGAAATTTGCCAATATAAAATGTGCTGATGAAGCTTTTTTGTTTATCTTATCTAAACTGCTTTTAAATTATGTATATTTAAAATTTGCCATCCATGACTATGATGTCATTTTCTATTTTAATATGTTATGGTGTATTTAAATGGGCTGTTATGGTTGCAAAGTATAAAGAAATGGGGGGGGGGGGGGGGGGGTTGAAAACAAAATTTAGGGGGGGGTAAATGAGAAATTGGGGAGGGGGCAATTTTTTTCTAATTTCATATTTCATAAATTAAAAAGAAAACTTCAAATTTTTTTTAGCAAAAAAAGGGGGTTGCAATAAATTTTATTGTTTTTTTTTTGGGGGGGGAGGGGGGGTCAATGTGCAACTTCATAGTGTATTGCACAAAAGTTAAAAAAAGGGGTAAATTATTTTTTTTTTTTTTGGGGGGGGGGGGGGTGGGTGGGTCAATTCTCCAAAGCATATTGTATTGCACAAAAAGCAAAAAATTGAATATAAATTGAAATCATATGACCAATTCTAAGTTCTTTGATTTCAGTTATTCTGTGTCAGAAACCTATTATGTGTCAAATATTTCAAGAAATTTTCAATTGTACAGTATTGCGCAATAGCAAGAAATCTTCAATTGCACAGTATTGCGCAATAGCAAGAAATTGATATGTGTGCCCAATTTTAAATTGGTTATTTCTGATTTATATATAAAAACAAATAATACTGATATGGTTTGAATAGGTAAATTAAAAATTTTTAAGTTCTTAGACAACATTCATTCTGTGTCAAACCTATGCTGTGTCAAATATTTATTCACAATCCAAATTCAGTATTGTATCAAGCTTGAATGTTGTGTTCATAATTTCCCCAACTATTCAGAGTTCGACATCTGCGGTCGTATCTAGCTGCGCCCAGCGGAGCATTTTATTAATATTTTGAATATCCTAAAAAAATGTTTACCCTTTAACACGTTTTAATACATAATTTTCAAATCTCATAAACCATTTAACCGACATATATTTCTAATTGCCTATAAGGAGGTGTAATAAATGATTTTACACATTGCCCAGGGAATGGGGTATTCCCTTATAAAATATCAACAAAAGACATTGAGATCCTTGGCCCTTAATTATAAAAATTTTTATTCTTTGTGAAAAGCTCAGATATCCTTGGAGTTCATCATCCTTTTAACAGTGGATGTATCATCAGTGTTTCTAAATAGCTTTGAAAATGCTGGCTGGGATAATCATTATGCCCATGACAAGTCCTACATGTAGTGAATGCACATTTGGTATTGTTTGCTGGGATAATTACTCTTCCCGGAAGATAATAAATTGTTACAAATGTATATATTATAAAAAATTCTCCAATAATATTTTATGCTAAACTGTATTGGCCTAACTTTTTAGCTCACCTGACCCAAAGGCTCTGTCAACCAAAATGGCCGCCACAGCCGAACTCAGTTTAACATAGGGCCCTATGGGAAAATTCATTAAAAATTCTTGTCTGAAAACCACTTGACCAATTTGAACCAGACTTGGCACAATGATCCTTAGGAGGTCCCCTTTCAGAAATATGTCTGATTTCGTGGACTGTGAACCAAGATGGCCGCCACAGCCAAACTTAGTTTCACATAGGACCTTATGGAAAATTCACTTAAAAATTATCATCTGAAACTACTGAGCCATTTAGAACTTAAGTTGGCAGCATTGGTCCTTAGATGGTCCTCTTTCAGAATTGTGTCCGATCACCTGGATTGTCAACAAAGATGGCCACCACAGCCGAATTTAGTTTAATATATGACCCTATGGGAAAAATTCGTTTAAAAATCTTCTTGTCTGAAACCGCTTAGCCAGTTGGAACAAGTCTTAGCAGTAATGGTCCTTAGAGGATTCTGAAATGAGTCTATTGACCTGGACTGTCTACCAAGATGGCTGCTTTAGCCGAACTTTCTTTAACATAGAACCCTATAGAAAAACCAGCCAAATGGACTGCTAAACTTAAATTTTTAGTCCTGTTTCAAGGCGAAAAGTGACATCCAAGTGAGCGATACAGGCTCTAGAGAGCCTCTAGTTTATTTTTTGTCTGATTTTTATGGGCTTATTTATTATGTTCCTTGCTGGAACTTTCGATTTGTTTTTGCCTATATCAGTTATCGTTTTTGAGATAAGATGACACGCTAATTTTTGAAACTTTTTAATTCTTCATCAGATTTGATGAAATTTTTTTAAATGATTCCTCACGAAAAAACTGAACAAAAGTTACTGCAGAATGTTTTTGTATCATTGAATTTTGTCATACGCAAATGAATGAAAATGAAAGAGAAAAATCCTGTTGTTACTGACTTCAGAGGGTAAAAGGTCGACAAGGTCACTTACTAAGAGAAGAAGTTTGTTTCAGGATATGTATCAAAAGATGTCAGTGATTTCGTTCTGTGATTTATATGTGTGTTATAGGGTAACTACCAAATATGCATCCCTGAGGGTATTCGCCAACCCAGTCGTCAGACTTGTCTGATATGATTATTCATTGATTTGTTACAGAAATTACCAGTATTTAGCAAAATTCAAAAAATAATAGAAATACTAAGTGTTCATTCCTTGTATTGCACATGTAAGATCTCCGTAGCTGAAATTTAGCTTCCTATTTCGGTATTTTTGGTTGAGTACTTCTTGTTATACCCCCCGCAAACAAAGTTTGAGGGGGTATATAGGAATCACCTTGTCCGTCCGTCTGTCCGTCTGTCCATATATATCTTGTAAGCGCAACTCCTCCTAGACCGCTCAATGGATTTCAACGAAACTTTACAGAAAGGAAGTACATCATCCAAAGATGTGCATGAAGAAAAATCTTTGCTTTCCGATATCACACAAGGGAGATAATTGGACTTCTATTTTTTTTTTGGCTTATACATTATATATGAACCTCGTAAGCGCAACTCCTCCTAGACCGCTCAATGGATTTCAACGAAACTTTACAGAAAGGAAGTACATCATCCAAAGATGTGCTTGAAGAAAAATCTTTGCTTTCCGATATCACACAAGGGAGATAATTGGACTTCTATTTTTTTTGGCTTATACATTATATATGAACCTCGTAAGTGCAACTCCTCCTAGACCACTCAATGGATTTCAACGAAACTTTACAGAAAGGAAGTACATCATCCAAAGATTTGCATGAAGAAAAATCTTTGCTTTCGATATCACACAAGGGAGATAATTGGACTTCAAAGCGGGGGGTATCCTTTGTGAGATTTGCTCACAGTACATTTAGTTTAATATAAGTTTGGTGTTTGGTCTTCCAAATGTTTCGGTTTTAATGCTGCTGATGAGAGGTAACTCCTTGAAATGTGTCATATACAGCATAGTATAAATTTACTATATCTAATATTAGTATCTTTGGATTGTTATTTTGAAACTCCTGGGATGATGCCTCTTCTGGTTGACCCTAGGTCCCCGAGGGTATTCACCAACCCAGTCGTCAGACTTGTCTGACATAATTATTCATTGATTTGTTACAGAAATTACCAGTATTTAGCAAAATTCAAAAATAATAGAAATACTAAGGGTTCATTCCTTGTATTGCACATGGTAGATCTCCTTAGCTGAAATTTGGCTTCCTATTTCGGTATTTGGTTGAGTACTTCTTGTTTAATATAAGTTTGGTTTTTGGTCTTCCAAATGTTTCGGTTTTAATGCTGCTGATGAGAGGTAACTCCTTGAAATGTGTCGTATACAGCATAATATAAATTTACTATATCTAATATTAGTATCTTTGGATTGTTATTTTGAAACTCCTGGGATGATGCCTCTTCTGGTTGACCCTAGGTCCCCGAGGGTATTCACCAACCCAGTCGTCAGACTTGTCTGACATAATTATTCATTGATTTGTTACAGAAATTACCAGTATTTAGCAAAATTCAAAAATAATAGAAATACTAAGGGTTCATTCCTTGTATTGCACATGGTAGATCTCCTTAGCTGAAATTTGGCTTCCTATTTCGGTATTTGGTTGAGTACTTCTTGTTTAATATAAGTTTGGTTTTTGGTCTTCCAAATGTTTCGGTTTTAATGCTGCTGATGAGAGGTAACTCCTTGAAATGTGTCGTATACAGCATAATATAAATTTACTATATCTAATATTAGTATCTTTGGATTGTTATTTTAAAACTGCAAACCCGTCCATCTCAAATTAAATGTAAATACATGTATATTTTTGTTGTCACGTTAAATGCATTTTTGCAGGGTATTGCTCCTGCCCGGGGATCATGACTGTCCACTTGTTTTTTATACCCCCCGCAAACAAAGTTTGGGGGGGTATATAGGAATCACCTTGTCCGTCCGTCTGTCCGTCTGTCCATATATCTTGTAAGCGCAACTCCTCCTAGACCGCTCATTGGATTTCAATGAAACTTTACAGAAAGGAAGTACATCATCCAGAGATGTGCATGAAGAAAAATCTTTGCTTTCCGATTTCACACAAGGGAGATAATTGGACTTCTATTTTTTTTGGCTCATACATTATGTATGAACCTCGTAAGCGCAACTCCTCCTAGACCGCTCAATGGATTTCAATGAAACCACAGAAAGGAAGTACATCATCCGGAGATGTGCATGAAGAAAAATCTTTGCTTTCCGATTTCACACAAGGGAGATAATTGGACTTCTATTTTTTTTGGCTTATACATTATATATGAACCTCGTAAGCGCAACTCCTCCTAGACCACTCAATGGATTTCAACGAAACTTTACAGAAAGGAAGTACATCATCCAAAGATGTGCATGAAGAAAAATTTTTGCTTTCCGATATCACACAAGGGAGGTAATTGGACTTCAAAGCAGGGGGTATCCTTTGTGAGCTTTGCTCACAGTACATCTAGTTTTTTAGGGTTAGGTTGCTAAGCAACCAAAACCCTTATGCCGTCGGTCGTTTGGTTGGACAATGAAGGAAACTTTGGAAATCTGGTGTTTTGTGGAAAAAGTTGGACCAGAAGTTTTTGAAACTATGTTTTTATGAGTAAATATGCAAGCTTATCTAGGATTGAAGCTTAAGCAAGGCTAGTTAAGCAGCTTTTTATTTCGATTTTGAGATGACACATGCGCAAAGAAACCTCCATATTTTCCGAATTACGACTATGTTTATATTTGAATATCATATAAGAAAATAAACATTCCGCGGTAAAATAGTCCTAATATTTGTTGTTGCTGTTGTAGTTGTTTTTTAATAGAAATGTAACTGAAACACACCGAGAAGTGTAATTGTCCAGTTATTCAATAAAAAATGTGTGTTTTATTGACGATTTCCTTTTTGTTTTGAAAGCCGTATAAAGTATTCGCGCCTTTTAAAATGTACAATGCTATCGGCGTAAGGATTTTGAATGTTTACATTTGCACGGATATCTTGGGAAGGATTACAATCAGGTTTATTTTCAAAAGATTTCAAAGGTAAGTTCCATTTTTGTTGTGAACGTGATTGTTAACTTATACAGAACATATTTTGCACATTATTTGCTTATTCTTCTTGTAATTCTGATGGTATTTTGTGTATTTGATTAACCTTTTGACCTGATCATCGTGACTTCATTTTGTCAAACCTGTTGGTCAGTGATAGAATTGCATACAGGTTATTTGAAATGCCGACAACTTGCACATTAAGATTGAAAAACAATGTGTTTATCATTAATTTAGAAAACGGTATTATCGAAAGTATAATGGGTTTATTTTAATTGAAAGCTTGAATGTTTACGTTCTGATCTACCTGCACATGTGCAATGGCTTTCGAGACGTTTCGGCCATAAACCAGTTCGTCAATATACCGTTTCGTCCATAGACCAGTTCGGCCATAGTCGATTCGGCCATAGTCGTTTCGGCCATACTTTTTATAATGAGATATATACTTAATGGCATCATTGTTTCTTCCGAGAGGTATTCTTAGTAGTTTACTTAGTAGAAGAAAAAAGTTTTGGCACCGATACTTAAACTTTTTAAAGTGTCAAGCTTTATGATTTTAATGTCACATAATGTCACTTCATTTATTCTCTTTATATATTTATATCATCAGGTTGATAACAAGCACATACATAATTAACAACAATTTAAACAAAAGCACTATAACAGTTGAGTTGCACTATACTTATATATATATAAGATATGTTCACTAAGCGTCAGAATCACAATGTGCAAAATGTTCTGAATTGACTGAATTGACTAGAACACTTAAGCGTCGGAATCGGAACCAGCGTCATCGGAGTCTGCATGTCGGCAAATATAATAATAATAATAATAATAATAATAATAATCATAATAATAATAATAAATATCAAAAGTTTTCTCATGGTTTGATGTCTCAATAACAAGAAAAGTTTGCATCAGCTTGTGGTAAGCTTGGGTCAAGCTTGGATAAAAATAACTCATATGAAGCCATTTGGTGTGCTTAACAATCACAAAATGCAGGATAAAATCAGATCAAAGAATAAATAATTGCTAATTATCATGAAGTAATGAACATAATTACATTTTACGAGTGATCTATAATATCTAGTTTAATATTCTGAAATTTCATGATTAATTTTCAAATATTTATTATATATATATATATATATATATATATATATAATAAAACTTAAATTTTGAGCTTAGAACTTGTTAAATATTTCTTAGATTCCGTATAAATATTCCATGGCCGAATCGACTTTAATTTTATGGCCGAACTGGTAGTATGGCCGAAACGACTATGGACGAAACGACTATGGCCGAACTGGTAGTATGGCCGAAACGACTTGTTTCCGCGCAATGTAGTGTAAATATATTGTAGAAATGACCCCCTTCTACAATTGTCCAAACTTTGTCTTTTTATATAACCTTAATAACTTGAAGACCTTTGATTTCTGTTTATTTTAATTCATCAAATCATTATTATGCGTTTGTCTTTTTAAAAAAATTCAATTTAGAGTGATAATTCAAGAAGCGTTAGCCGACTCGTGCTATCTTTGATTGATTAGTGCATATTTATTGAAATAATCATCAGCAATGTTTGTACAAATAAAAGTCAAATGCTAGCAACCTAACCCTAGCAGTGCTATGCACTTTGATTCTTTTTTGTAGGTGTTCTTGTGTTAAAAAGAAATTAATAGTTGTCTTTCTTTATAGATAGATTTTATTTTATTGGGTGAATATGCAACTCAGATATTTTTTTATTATTAATGTGGTGTTTTATCTTTTAATTATTTTATTTTCCTGTCCTTACATCAGATTGTAAATTTAACATAGTATTGATACAAGGAAGACATCAATGTACACTCTATCACACATAATATGTAAAAATAGATATTATTTCATTTTAAAAAAATTTTTTGTTGCAATCATTTTATATAAATATGATTCAAGCTTGATGATGGGAGGACTTATCGCGGCAGGTAAGAAGTCTTTTTTATTATTTTTATTTGATGAAACCAAATGCATTTTATTACACAATACAAGAAAATCAGTTCTCGTAAACGGTTCAGAAATATTGGGATATATCTCTGTCAATGCAGCATGTCGACAAGCAAAAGTTGATCAAATGTGACATTGTATGGCTGTAAAATTCGAGTCACAAAAAATACCCATATCGATTTTCAAGTAACCTCTCCATTAAGTATGCATAAACTTTATACATGTAGGAGCAATTTCCCCCTTTCAGTCTCTGAATGCAATGTAAGGCATTCAAGATATAAGTTACTTCGTTTGGGGAACTTCGTAACAGGTATTACTCGTACTAATCCATTTTAACCAAGTTTATGTGGAAGGTGTATATTGACAATGCCTTATCAGTCACTTGAAATATTTTTCTGTTCTCTACAACAATATATATATGCAGCGGAGCCCATTGTGATGATGACATCACAGTTTTCTAGTTCTGTGGAACTACATGTACAGGGCCAGATGAAACCAAACTTGGCAGAAATGGCTCTCAGAATTGTGTCTGATGACCCAGAAATGGCAGAGTGTCAACAAAGATGGCCCTCCAAAGCCAAACTTAGTTTCACAAAGGACCCTTTGTGAAAATTCAACAAAAGCTCTACTTGTCTGAAACCACTTAAACAATTGGAACCAAACTTGGCAGAAGTGGTCCGCTTTCAGAATTTTGTACGATGACCCAGAAATGGCAGAATGTCAACAATTTGAGCAAAGATGGGCACCTAAGTTGATCTTAGTTTAACATGGGACGCCATGTGAAAATTCATTAAAAAAATCTTGTCTGAAACCACTAAGCCAATTGGAACCAAACATGGCAGAAATTGTCCTTAGGTGGTCCTTTCTCAGAGTTATGTCTGATGACCCTAAATGTCAACAAAGATGGCAGCCACAGCAGAACTTAGTTTAACATAGGGCCCTGTGGGAAAATTCATTAAAAAATCTTGTTACTGACACAACTTGACCAATTGCAACCAGACTAGGCAGCAATGGTCCTTAGGTGAAGACTGTGTGATTCAGGCTCCTTTGAGCTTCTAGTTATAATATAATTTGAGTACATATGCAGCATACAATGTATTTACAGCATATATTGTAATTGAAATAAAACATTTTAGATATTTTTTACATTTTCAGAGTTTTTTACCGATTTGTTACAGAATGCAAAAAAAGATTTACATGAGATGTTTGTTAGAACATATGGACTACTTTATAGAGAAAATGCAGAAATTTTTACGCAGCTTTTTGAAGATCTGTTGGAATATTACAAAGGCACAGACAAAAGTTTAACGGAAACGTTAAATAGATTTTTTGAAACCTTGTTGAAGAGAATGTTTCATTTGTTGAATCAACAGCATAAATTTAATGATGACTACCTGAAATGTGTGACTAGTAAAATGGACCAGTTGAAACCTTTTGGTGATGTTCCTCAGAAGTTATCCAGTCAAGTAAAAAGGTCTTTTATTGCTGCAAGAACATTTGTGCAAGGACTTGCAATTGGTAGAGATGTAATTTTAGAAGTGTCTAAGGTATTGGTATTATAGATAGAAATATGTTATCTTGCCACTGTGATTTTGTTACATGTATAAGTTCATCTGGAGCAAATGTTTACCAGAGAGAGCTGTTGCCATCACTTGACATCTTGTGTCCATTGTCAGTTGTCTTTGGCATCTTAAGGGTATCTAGTATCAAAATTATTAGGACTCTCAAGTAATCTGTACTTCCACCTGTTCTTCAACTTATGATAAATCAAGTTTTCTATGACTGATTCTTTTGTTTTTGACTATTTTTACAGTTATCATTCAAAAGTTATGGGAATTTGTTTAGTGGAGTATGCATATACCTATGTCATATGATAAATCAAGTTAGCTTTGACTGATTCTGATAATTTTTATGCACATAAGGGTCAAGTGAGCTACAGTTGAGACCAGTCATAACCTCTGGTCCAAGTTAACTTGCAAAAAAAAGGTTAACTTAGAGCAGTCAGGATGAAGAACAGCTTTGGTCAAGAATTAGAGGGGTCCTGGTCCATGACTGCTTTTTAGCTCACCTGTCCTAAAAGGACATGTGAGCTTTTGCCATCACTTGGCATCCATCATCCATCGTAAACTTTTTCAAAGATCTTCTCCTCTGAAACCCCTAAACTAATTACAGCCGTAGTTAGTCTGAATGATCCTTAGGGTATCTAGAATAAAATATGTGTTTTATTTTCTTGTCCATCGAGAAATAGGGCCATCATGGCTAAAAATAGAACATAGGGGGTAAATGGCAGTTTTTATACGACCGCAAAATTTTTGCGGTCGTATATTGGTATGACGTTGGCGGCGTCGTCGTCGTCGTCGTCTGCGTCGTCGTCCGAAGACATTTGGTTTTCGCACTATAACTTTAGTATAAGATTATAGAAATCTATGAAATTTAAACACAACGTTTATGATCACAAAAGGAAGGTTGGGATTGATTTTGGGAGTTTTGGTCCCAACAGTTTTAGAATCAGGGGCCAAAAAAGGGCATAATAAGCATTTTTCTTGGTTTTCGCACAATAACTCTAGTATAAGTAAATAGAAATCTATGAAATTTAAACACAAGGTTTATGACCACAAAAGGAAGGTTGGGATTAGTTTTGGGAGTTTTGGTCCCAACAGTTGAGGAATAAGGGGCAAAAAAAGGGCCCAAATAAGCATTCTTTTTGGTTTTTGCACAATAACTTTAGTATAAGTTAATAGAAATCTATGAAATTTAAACACAAGGTGTATGACCACAAAAGGAAGGTTGGGATTGAGTTTTGGAGTTTTGGTCCCAACACTTTAGGAATTAGGGGCCAAAAGGGTCCAAAATTAAACTTTGTTTGATTGCATCGAAAATTGAACTATTGGGGTTCTTTGATATGCCGAATCTAACCGTGCATTTAGATTCTTAATTTTTGGTCCCGTTTTCAAATTGGTCTACATTAAGGTCCAAAGGGTCCAAAATTAAACTTAGTTTGATTTTAACAAAAATTGAATTCTTGGGGTTCTTTGATATGCTGAATCTAAACATGTACTTAGTTTTTTTTTATTATGGGCCCAGTTTTCAAGTTGGTCCAAATCGGGGTCCAAAATTAAAGCTAAAAAAGGGGTAAATTATTTTTTTTTTTTGGGGGGGGGGGGGGGGGGCAATTCTCCACAGCATATTGTATTGCACAAGAAGCAAAAAACTGAATATAAATTCAAATCATATGACCAATTCTAAGTTCTTTATTTCAGTTATTCTGTGTCAGAAACCTATTATGTGTCAAATATTTGAAGAAATTTTCAATTGCACAGTATTGTGCAATAGCAAGAAATTGATATGTGTGCCCTGTTATCAAAACCTTATTATTAACAAATTCCATGACTATGATGTCATTTTTAACCGGATTTTCATAGGAAAATATCGGTTATTAAATTGGTGATGTACGGCGGGCGGGCGGGCGGGCGGCCGGGCGGGCGGCTGCCAAACAGTGTCCGTGCAATAACTTATGAACTGTTCAACCAAAGCTTTTCAAATTTTAATATGTTGTTACTGATGACAAAATGGAGGTCAAGTTCGATATTGACGATTTTCACTTTCACCGTTCAAGAGTTATGGTTCTTGAAAGATTGAAAAATGGCTTTTCCAGTGGTGTCCGTGTGATAACTTATGAACTGTTCAACCAAAGCTTTTCAAATTTTAATATGTTGTTACTGATGACAAAATGGAGGTCAAGTTCGATATTGACGATTTTCACTTTCACCGTTCAAGAGTTATTGTTCTTGAAAGATTGAAAAATGGCTTTTCCGGTGGTGTCCGTGTGATAACTTATGAACTGTTCAACCAAAGCTTTTCAAATTTTAATATGTTGTTACTGATGACAAAATGGAGGTCAAGTTCGATATTGACGATTTTCACTTTCACTGTTCAAGAGTTATGGTTCTTGAAAGATTGAAAAATGGCTTTTCCAGTGGTGTCCGTGTGATAACTTATGAACTGTTCAACCAAAGCTTTTCAAATTTTAATATGTTGTTACTGATGACAAAATGGAGGTCAAGTTCGATATTGACGATTTTCACTTTCACCATTCAGGAGTTATGGTTCTTGAAAGATTGAAAAAGGGCTTTCCCAGTGGTGTCCGTGTGATAACTTATGAACTGTTCAACCAAAGCTTTTCAAATTTTAATATGTTGTTACTGATGACAAAATGGAGGTCAAGTTCGATATTGACGATTTCCACTTTCACCATTCCGATATTGACGATTTTCACTTTCACCGTTCAGGAGTTATGGTTCTAAAAAATTGAAAAAAGGCAGTTCAAGTCTCAAAAATTCCAATATTTGTCACTTACTATAAATAGGAGGTCAAGATTGATTTTTGCCTTTCCATTTCTGAACCCTACAAAACCCTACAAAAATTCATTTATATTTCTTTACTTCATCCTGTTTGGGAATCCAGATTTGCAAACATCATTTCCATGCAGGAAAATCCGGTTTGCTGTCATTCGACAGCCTCTTGTCTATTTTAATATGTTATGGTGTATTTAAATGGGCTGTTATGGTTGCAAAGTATAAAGAAATGGGGGGGGGGGGGGGTTGAAAACAAAATTTAGAGGGGGGGGGGGGGTAAATGAGAAATTGGGGAGGGGGTAATTTTTTTCTCATTTCATATTTCATAAATTAAAAAGAAAATTTCAAATTTTTTTAGCAAAAAAAGGGGGGGGGGGGGGGTTACAATAAATTTTATTGTTTTTTGTTTTTTTTTTAGGGAGGGGGGGGGGGGTCAATGTGCAACTTCATAGTGTATTGCACAAAAGCTAAAAAAAGGGGTAAATTATTATTTTTTTTTTTTGGGGGTGGGGGGCAATTCTCCACAGCATATTGTATTGCACAAGAAGCAAAAAATTGAATATAAATTCAAATCATATGACCAATTCTAAGTTCTTTGATTTCAGTTATTCTGTGTCAGAAACCTATTATGTGTCAAATATTTGAAGAAATTTTCGATTGCACAGTATTGCGCAATAGCAAGAAATTGATATGTGTGCCCAATTTTAAATTTTAAATTGGTTATTTCTGATTTATATATAAAAACAAATAATACTGATATGGTTTGAATAGGTAAATTAAAAAATTTTAAGTTCTTAGACAACATTCATTCTGTGTCAGAAACCTATGCTGTGTCAAATATTTATTCACGATCCAAATTCAGTATTGTATCAAGCTTGAATGTTGTGTTCATAATTGCCCCAACTATTCAGGGTTCGACATCTGCGGTCGTATCTAGCTGCGCCCAGCGGAGCATTTTATTGGTTCATATCTCAAAAACTAAAGTAGCTAGAGCAAATATGACAAGTAGTAAAAAAGTTTATGAGGTCAAGTTCTACCTGCTATGAAATTTTCAGATGAATCGGTCAAGCCATTTTTGGGTTATTGCCCCTGAATTGTAAATTTGAAATTTTGAAATTATTATCTTGAATATTATTATAAATATATATATAAATTAAATGGTAGCTGTACAAGTAGAATGGAGGGTCAAGGATCAAGGTAATTGTAAAAGTCCATAGCAACCGATGAAAAAGTCCCTAGTAAGCATATATATTTGGGTTAAGGACCTTATAATTTACTCGTACAAGTAAAAAAGAAAGGTCAAGAGTCAAGGTCATTGAAAAAGCCCATAGCAACCAATGAAAAAGTCCCTAGCAATCATATATATTTGGGTTCAGGACCCTACAGTTTACCTATTTAAGTCAAAATGGAAGTCAAGAGTCAATGCCATTTAAAAAGTCCATAGCAACTGATGAGAGAATCTAGCAACCATAACTATTTGGGTGCAGGATTCTATATTTTGGCTGTACAAGTCAATATTAAGGAGAAAATTGTGACAGTATACATTAAATAGCAAAAATAATCATTGATGCAAGATCTACACAAAATATAACAGGTGAGCGATTCAGGCTCTTGTGAGCCTCTTGTTAGAATAGCTCTGGTCAAGAATCAGAGCAGTCCTAGTCCACGACTACTTTTGAGACGATATCGCTTCATTTCATCAATTGTTATATCATTATTATAGAACCCATCATAGAAGGCCATCTCTTTTTAGCTCACCTGTCTTAAAAGGACGTGAGCTTTTGCCATCCCGTCGTCCATCGTAAACTTTTTCAAAGATCTCCTCAGAAACCACTGCACCAATTACAGCCATACTTAGTCTGAATAATCCTTAGGGTATCTAGAATAAAGTTTGTGTTTTATTTTCTTTTGTAGATTTTTTTTCTTAAAGTTTGATGTGAACGCAAACAAATGTAAACTAGGACTTTTCGATGAAAGGGTTGAGAGGTTTTGACCTCACATTTAAAATAATTTAATATTTAATATTGGTAATTACACATCATTTGATTGGTCAAATTTTTTCGTCCATCATATCATAGAAAAAAAAATATGGTCAATCCTTAAATAATCCATTATTTTTCATTAAACGTGTACTTTTTCTTAATAATACCAATAAGTCTATGATTGGGCTTGAATTAAAGATGTTTGCAGACAGATACCCCCCCCCCCCCCCCCTTCTTGTTTACAAAATCTCATCCGTCTTAAAACTGGCATATTTCTTTGGTTCATTGTTATTATACGACCGCAAAATTTTTGCGGTCGTATATTGGTATGACGTTGGCGGCGTCGTCGTCGTCGTCGTCTGCGTCGTCGTCCGTCGTCTGCGGCGTCGTCCGAAGACATTTGGTTTTCGCACTATAACTTTAGTATAAGTTAATAGAAATCTATGAAATTTAAACACAAGGTTTATGACCACAAAAGGAAGGTTGGGATTGATTTTGGGAGTTTTGGTCCCAACAGTTTAAGAATCAGGGGCCAAAAAAGGGCCCAATAAGCATTTTTCTTGGTTTTCGCACAATAACTCTAGTATAAGTAAATAGAAATCTATTAAATTTTAACACAAGGTTTATGACCACAAAAGGAAGGTTGGGATTGTTTTTGGGAGTTTTGGACCCAACAGTTTAGGAATTAAGGGCTAAAAAAGGGCTAAAATAAGCATTTTTCTTGGTTTTTGCACAATAACTTTAGTATAAGTAAATAGAAATCTATGAAATTTAAACACAAAGTTTATGACCAGAAAAGGAAGGTTGGGATTGATTTTTGGAGTTTTGGTCCCAACAGTTTAGGAATTAGGGGCCAAAAGGGTCCAAAATTAAACTTTGTTTGATTTCATTGAAAATTGAACTATTGGGGTTCTTTGATATGCCGAATCTAACCGTGCATTTAGATTCTTAATTTTTGGTCCCGTTTTCAAATTGGTCTACATTAAGGTCCAAAGGGTCCAAAATTAAACTTAGTTTGATTTTAACAAAAATTGAATTCTTGGGGTTCTTTGATATGCTGAATCTAAACATGTACTTAGTTTTTTTATTATGGGCCCAGTTTTCAAGTTGGTCCAAATCGGGGTCCAAAATTAAAGCTAAAAAGGGGGTAAATTATTTTTTTTTTTGGGGGGGGGGGCAATTCTCCACAGCATATTGTATTACACAAAAGCAAAAAATTGAATATAAATTCAAATCATATGACCAATTCTAAGTTCTTTATTTCAGTTATTCTGTGTCAGAAACCTATTATGTGTCAAATATTTGAAGAAATTTTCAATTGCACAGTATTGTGCAATAGCAAGAAATTGATATGTGTGCCCTGTTATCAAAACTTTATTATTAACAAATTCCATTGGAAATTTGCCAATATAAAATGTACTGATGAAGCTTTTTTGTTTATCTTATCTAAACTGCTTTTAAATTATGTATATTTAAAATTTGGCATCCATGACTATGATGTCATTTTCTATTTTAATATGTTATGGTGTATTTAAATGGGCTGTTATGGTTGCAAAGTATAAAGAAATGGGGGGGGGGGGGGGGTTGAAAACAAAATTGGGGGGGGGGGGGGGGTAAGTGAGAAATTGGGGAGGGGGTAATTTTTTCTCATTTCATATTTCATAAATTAAAAAGCAAAATTTCAAATTTTTTTTAGCCAAAAAAGGGGGGGGGAGGTTACAATAAATTTTATTGTTTTTTGTTTTTTTTTTTTTTGGGAGGGGGGGTCAATGTGCAACTTCATAGTGTATTGCACAAAAGCTAAAAAAAGGGGTAAATTATTATTTTTTTTTGGGGGGGGGGGCAATTCTCCACAGCATATTGTATTGCACAAGAAGCAAAAAATTGAATATAAATTCAAATCATATGACCAATTTTAAGTTCTTTGATTTCAGTTATTCTGTGTCAGAAACCTATTATGTGTGAAATATTTGAAGAAATTTTCAATTACACAGTATTGCGCAATAGCAAGAAATTGATATGTGTGCCCAATTTTAAATTTTAAATTGGTTATTTCTGATTTATATATAAAAACAAATAATACTGATATGGTTTGAATAGGTAAATTAAAAATTTTTAAGTTCTTAGGCAACATTCATTCTGTGTCAGAAACCTATGCTGTGTCAAATATTTATTCACAATCCAAATTCAGTATTTTATCAAGCTTGAATGTTGTGTTCATAATTGCCCCAACTATTCAGGGTTCGACATCTGCGGTCGTATCTAGCTGCGCCCAGCGGAGCATTTTATCTTTGATAGCTTGCATCAGATTAGTGATATTTTTAGCCTTCAATCAATTTCTCTAACCATTTTCCATAAAATCCAAAATTTCAGTTTATTTTTTTCTATTTTTTGCCAAATAGGGACTGAAAGTATTGAGCAGACTGATATTTGAAATGTTTTCCCAAATTTTGGACAAAGCTGTAACTTTTAAAAAATTTTAAATTTGTTTTAAATTACTATGAAACTGCAACATACAATTTTCCTATTTCTTTTTCTGAATACATGTATTTAACAAATAGATAGAACATTTTCATCTTAGTTTATATATATATATATATATATATATATATATAGATATATGTAAAAACGCTAAGACAGCTTGAAGCTTTCGGTCGCGCTACTGGCCTTCATCAGCATGTTTATTGGACATGACGTTACAATGTAATGGTGACAATATGCATTGTGACACCGCTACTGCGGCTGAAAGTCAGAAGAGATAGATCAAATAGGTGAAAAGAAAAATAAAATAAAAATAGAATATAGAATATAAATAAAGAAAACAAGGAAGTTAAAAAGAAAATACAAATATAGAATATAAACAAAGAAAACAAGGACGTTAAAAATAGATGTGTTGTAAAGATAGAAAAATATGAAAGTATAAGGGTAAGATAGACAAAAATAATACAGGACAATAGGGAAGTAAAAATGATAGAAAAGTGTGTAAACAAAGAGATGGAGGTAAAAATAGAAATGATAGCTCCCCCCCAAAAAAAGGAATAATAACCTATACTAACCCCCCCCCCAAAAAAAAAAAAAAAAAAAAAAAAAAAAAAAAAAAAAAAAAAAAAAACAAGCAAAAAATATATAACCCCCCCCCCCCCCTTCCAAAAAAAAAAAAAAAACAAAACAAAAAAACAAAAACAAAAAAAACAAAAACGGGGAACCCATACATTATAGTTTGTATCAATGAGCACAGTTGAAAAATTTATTGTTCTTTAGTGTTTACATGTATGCCTAATGGTTTGAATGTCTGTAGTTTTTTCATCCATAGTTTCTCCCTGGTTTTGCGATATTCGTCGGAGCCATACAGTTTCTCGATGCCAACAATTTTGTAATCTGGTTTCTGATGTCCATTCGTAAAGAAATGTTTCGCTACAGGGTCGTCCTGTTGTCTGCGGATTAATGAAAAATTTAGCAGATGTCTTTGATATAAGGTGTCCCCTGTTTCGCCTACATATACATATCTGTCGCACCTCTGACAAAATATGGCATAAATCACATTGACCGCTTTACAATTGATGTAATTCCTGATATAATAAGTCTTTCCATTGTCATCCTTAATGTGATCTGTATTTTCTACAAAAGGGCAAATAGCACAACCTTTCCACATGGTTCACATTTATTTACGTTGCCGAAAAAGTTTCTGTTATGTTTCTTGTGTATCAGAATATCCTGCAAATTTGTGTCCCTACGGTATGCCACGATTGGAGTTTTTCCAAATATTGATTTCATCCTTTCAGATTGGTGCAATGTTTTCTGACGTTTCTTTAAAATTTGATGTACATTCAGAAGCGCGCTATTGTAAGTAAGAACTATAGGAACCCTATCATTTGTTTTCTTCTTTTTCCTGTATTGTAAAACATTTTCCCGGCCGATATCATCTATTCTTTTCAGTTGTTCCTCTACCTGGTTTTCATCATATCCTCGATTTTTTAGTTGACTGCATAGTTTTTTCCTTCTATTCTCGTACTTTTCTGAATCTGAGCAAATACGTTTAATCCTAACCCCAAGCCCATATGGAATAGCTTGCTTTACCGACTCCGGGTGGCATGAATCTTTATGCAGATATAAGTGTTTTTTTTAACTTCCTTGTTTTCTTTATTTATATTCTATATTCAATTTTTATTTTATTTTTCTTTTCACCTATTTGATCTATCTCTTCTGACTTTCAGCCCGCAGTAGCGGCGTCTTAATGCATATTGTCACCATTACATTGTAACGTCATGTCCAATAAACATGCTGATGAAGGCCAGTAGCGCGGCCGAAAGCTTCAAGCTGTCTTAGCGTTTTTACGTATAACTATCAATAGAGATTTCAAATATATAGATATATATAAAATCATGTTAGATTTTAATAGGTAAAAAATTAATAAATCATCACTAAGTTAATGGGATTGTCATTGTGTACATGGTATAAAGTAATTTTCATGACATACTGTAACCATCTATATCTGCTCTTAACCAGTATGGAATCACTCCTTCCTTAGTGTGTTAATGAAATATTGATATTTGCATCTGGACACTTTGTTGAATAAGAATTCTTCATGTTCTTTCGAGGAATATAGTCTACTGCTTCTGCTGTATTTTAACACTACACTGAAAAGACAAAATAAGAAAACACAAAGCACCAGGTTCTATATAATCCCCCAATATTTTGTGTGTCACAGTATCAATTTATGGTGAAAAATAAGAATCCAAGTCAACTCGCCCCCCTCCAACTCACCCCTCTTTTCAACAAAGTCGTCCCACTTTAGAGGCAACTCGCCCTACTTAGCCTTATCTGAGTTTGGTCAACCCGCTCCCTCCAAAAATTTATAAATTTGCAATTACAAACTGAGATTGGTCAACTTGCCCCAATTTCCCGATAGAGTTTAACTTAAATGAAGTATTCTTTATTTGAAGTATCAGCCCCCTTCAAAAATGTATAAATTTGCAATTTGAGATTGGTCAACTCGCCCCACTTTCCCGGAATTATGTCAAAAACTATTAGGTTAAAATTATTTTCTAATTAGTGATAACAACCCGAATACAACTAATAATGAACACATCAATTAAGATTGTTGTTACGTCGTTACTTAATAAATTGGATGCTATTGTATTTCAGTTGATTTTAATTAGTCTTGGACAGACAAATATAAATATTTATTACTGACAAAACGTCTTCAAACATAGTGTCTTTTATAAATCAAACAATACATGTATATACACAAGCTGTTATTACAAGTACGTGAAGTTAAATGTTGATATGGTATTTCAGGAAAAAGAGAGATTGGTGTGGTTTGTTTTTAAATAAATTAAAATTGAGAAATATGTATGGCATGCTATCAAAATCATATATAGAAAATTTGCAGTAACCATGTTTTCAGAATGTCTACCGTGTATCCTTGTGTTGTGTGTGAGTCTACTAGTGCAGATAAAAGAACAATGTTGCCATAAATATATATGATATATAAGAGTTTACAAGATGTAGTTTCAATATAGTCTTGTCCAATTTCAAATGGGGGGAAGTTTGACAATATCTGATGGGGGCGAGTTGGCAGTAGCTAGTTTTCAATGCAGATTTGACAAATTTCTAATGGGGGAGGGTTGACCAATCCTCGATGGGGGCGAGTTTGATATAAAATTCTAAAGTTTCTTGAAAGTGGAGCGAGTTGGTCGAAAAGGGGTGCGAGTAGGTAGGGGGCAAGTTGTCCTGCTTCCAAAAATAATAATAATAGATGTCCATATATAAAAATTTTCATAATTTATGTGTGGTGTGTGTGTGGATACATTTGCGAAAATTTAAAATATTCATAACATTTTTAACTGAAATTTATATATAATTTCCCCCTTTATCAAAAACTTATGAGTGATGATGTACAGTAGTTGTTCATAATTATTTTACCACACAATTTTTTCCCATTGATTTCTACATAAATTCACATTTTTTCAGTTATTTAATTATTGTTTAGTCAAATGTCTGAAATTTCCCATAATTGTTTAATAAAAAATTTTGAGGGGAGCCCAAAAATTCTGGCAATCCAATATCTTCCATACAGAAGGGTTTTTTGGGGGATGAAAAAATTGTCTGGATACTTATCTGAACTTTCGAAAATTCTGTTGATTATCAAACACTTCCAAAAGTTCCAGTTAATTGTCTGTCTTCCTATCACTCAATGTCGCCAATATCAAGTTTCTGATGGACATTTGTCACATTAAATTTGTTCACTGTATCTCTGTGTAACCATTTGCAACTTGTCGCTTATGAGCAGATGATGATGACGTCAGTTTGCAAGTTTTCTGTGACTGCCATGGAACTCACACCCTCATAGATTGTCATAACAAGTATAAAGTATATATACAATATTTCGTCTTCCAAAATGAAACGATAGACAATATTCTATGCAAGACTTTTGCTAGATTGTTTTTAAATCCTGAATTGCTGAAATCGACCGGAATTGACAAATGAAAAACGCCCGAAGAAAAGGATACTGATACGGACGAGCGAAGTTTAAATCCGGATGGCAAAATCTTTCAAGAACATTATAAAAGGTTTTTTAAAAATGTATTTTCAACAGTAACACCCTTTTAATTACTGGTAAATTTTTTGGAATTGCTATCCTGTGGTTAATATGTACATATTATTATGCAAGAAATATTACCATAGCCAAATCATTAATGTGTGTGGAGGATATTGTTAGGTAGAAAACTTATTTTGCAGAAAAAAGTACAATTTTTCCAGTGATACATTCTTCCAAGAGCAGACAATTCTGTAAATGGGAGACAACTCATATGTACCAAAATAAATCAGGAATATCCCTATTGAAACATTATACAGACATTTTTGTAAAATGATTTTCACACTTTTGGTAAACGGGTGTAAAACACATGATATGAATTTCTCCTGTTTATTTCTACACATTTTACGGCTGTTTTACGCATGTGTAGGAAACGCCTGAAATACATGCGTTTTACAGGGGTTTAGTCTAACGCTCTTAAAACGCCAGTTGCTATTTTCCCTGTGTACATGCTTTTGAGAGCTATGTATTTTCAATCTCTTCATCTCAATGTTTACAGTGTTTTATTAGTGTCAGTAATATACAACATACAGTTTTTGTCACTGCAGTTTTTTCGCACTGTAAAAATAACACTTCAACATAAGTGTTTCTTCGCAATAGTGACTACTAACTACTTCATGAGCAAATTTTTACTGTTTCAGTATGTGAAATTTGCATGGTTTATAGAAAAAGTAGTGGGCTATTGTTTATTTATAATATCAGATTAAAAACTCTATTTAACACTCTGCAATTTGTCCAAAAAAATTCTGTGTCTAACTTCCATCTTTAAAAATGTCTAAGTCCAACTTTCAAAATATCTTCCATTATAAAAATTTTCTAAGTCCAAAAGTGCCATCCTTTTCCATCCATAAAAAAATCAAAGTTAAAAACCTCCACTATTTTCCATCCCAAAAATTTCGAAGTCCAAAAATGCCATCCTTTTCCATTCATAAAAAATTCAAATTTGAAAACTTCCACCGTTTTCCATCATTTCCATGGAAAATTCATGTTCCATTTGATGGAATTCCATGGCAAAATTTAAGTGTACATCAATGATGGAATATTTTTCCATGGAAACCATGGATTTCCATCATTTGCCATCAAAAATTGATGGAAAGTGATGGAAAAGACTTATTGGACATCTAATTTCTAGGGACAGGGAGACCAAGTGGCCATTTGGGACCAGACTTGGCAACAATGACCCTTTCATAATTGTGTCCGCTGACCTGGCCTGTCAATCAAGATGGCCACCAAAGCTGAACTTAGTTTAACATAGGACACTATGGGAAAATTTAATTTGCAGTTACCATACATTTGTTTTTGTACCTTAAACTTGGCCATTTGGACACCAAAGTAATACCAGCAATGGTCTCTTTCAGAATTATGTTTGATAACCTTGAATGTCAAATAAGATGGCCACCATACCCTAACTTTGTTTAAAATTGAACCTATGGGAAAACTAGCCGATATAACTGCTACACTTAAACTATCAGTCCTGCTGAAGGTGGACAAGTTATATCCAGGTGAGCGATACAGGCGCTTATGAGCCTCTAGTTTTGGAAACAGTTTTACCAGTTGATCCTATAGGCCATGTGAGCATTTGTCATTTGAGTCCGTTGGGTTTCCATAAACTTTTCACATTTTGATCTTCTCCTCTGACGGCTCTGAAACTGCTTGGTAAATTGTAACCAAATTTAGTAAGAATGATGTATGGAAGGACCTCTAAAAACGATCCACCATTGGTTCCCGTTGGATGAACAACATGGTTGCCAGATGCCATTTTTAGCTTACCTGACCCAAAGGTTCATGTGAGCTTTTGTCATCACTTTGCGTCTGTCTTCTGTCCATCTGTCCGTCCGTTCACATTTCACATTTTGTTCTTCTTCTAGAGAACTGCTGATGGATTGAAATGAAACATGGCACAAATGTTCCTTGCATAGCTGCCAGCGGGGACTTAGCATAGGACCGTATGGAAAATACAAACAAAAATCTTCTTCTAGTGAACCACTGAATGGATTGAAACCAATCATGGTATGAATGTTCCTTATGAGGTGCTGACCAAGTGTTGTTACCTTATTGCCGATCCATCATCCAAGATACCCGCCAGCAGGGGATTTAGTTTAACATAAGACCCTATGTGAAATACTTACAAAAAGATTCTTCTAGAGAACCACTGAATGGATTTAAACAAAACATGGCATAAATATTCGTTATGAGGTGCTGACCAAGTGTTGGTACTTTGTTACCAATCCATTATCCAAGATGGCCACCAGTGGGGTACTTAGTTTTACATAGGACCCTATGGGAAATACATAAAAAAAATCTTCTGTGGAACCACTGAATGGATTGAAGCCAATCATTGCATGAATGTTCCTTATGAGGTGGTGTTGCCGATCTGTCATCCAAGATGGCCACCAGCAGGGGACTTAGTTTAACATAGGACCCTGTGTGAAATACATACAAAAATCTTCTTTTAGAGAATTGCTGAATGGATTGAATCTAAACATAGCATGAATGTTCCTTATGACGTTCTGACCAAGTGTTGTTACTTTGGTGCCGATCTGTCATCCATGATGACCGTCAGAGGAAGACTTAGTTTAACGTAGGACCCTATGGGAATTACAAACGGCTTCTTCTTGAAAATTACTGAATGGATTGAAACCAAACATGGCAGAGATGTTAAACTTGAGGTCATTTATCAATGAACAAATGGAAATATCAGTTGAGCAATACAGGCTTCTGGGAGCCTCTGGTTGATTTTTATTGGTCGATTTTCAAAAATCTTCTCTGAAACTACAGTATGAAATGTTTTGATATTTTCAGGAATGATGACAACAATACCCTCTATAAACGATCCACTTTTGGTTGAGCTCATCCTTTCAACCGACAGCTGTGGCTGTTCAAAGTTTCCATTGAAACTATATTGGAAAAGACTTTTTTGTCAATTGCTTAGGAACTAATGGGCAGATTTTAACCAATGTTGGCAGGAATGATGTCTGGAAGGACCTCTTTTTAATTTCCACCTTTGGTTCCAGATGGAAGAACAACATGGCTGCCTGAGGCCATCTTTGATTTCTATTGGCCAATTTTAAAAAATTTTCTCCGTTGAAACTACATTATGAAATGTTTTTAAACTTTGCAGGATTAATGACAACCATACTATACCCTCTACAAACGATCCACTTTTGGTTGAGATTTATCCTCTCAACTGCTGCGGCTGTTCAAAATTTCCTTTAAACAATATGGGAAAGGAATTTTATGTCATATGCTCAGGAACTAATGGGCAAATTGTAACCAAAGTTGACAGGAATGATGTATGGTAGGACCTCTACCAACTATCAACTGTGGTTCCGGTTCGATAAACAACATGGCTGCCATGGGACCATCTTTGATTTTGATTGGCCAATTCTTAAAAATTTTCTCTTTTGAAACTACATTATGAAATGTTTTGAAATTTTGCAGAATTTGGCAAATATACCGTCTACAATTGATCCACTTTTTGTTGAGAGACATCTACTCAACATACAACTGTGGCTTTTCAAAGTTTCCATGGAGACAATATTTTTTGTCGTTTGCTCAGCAACTAACTGGCAGACTGTAACCAAAGTTTACAGGAATCTCGTATTGAAGGAGAAAGTCAAATGATCCACCTTTTTTAGGTCAAATACTTCGACATTTTTGTGTTTCTTTTAAAAGCCTTGTGGTTACAAAAGAGCTTACATTTTGTAATGGCTTAATAACAGCCAGATGAGCGATACATTCTCAGCTGAGCCTCTAGTTTAGTAACAGCTGTAATATAAATTCAAAACACAAACACAAAACTACACATATACAATTTTGAAAGGGACAGCTATGACTTGCACAATTTGTACTTATATCTTGATTACTTTGGATAATTATCAACCATTTCTTTATTTACAGCTTAGACCTACTCCTGCTTGTACAAAAGCATTAATGAAAATGTCCTATTGTCCTCAGTGTAGAGCTTTGACACAGACAAAACCATGCAACAATTATTGCCTCAATACAATGAAAGGATGCCTAGCCTACCATGCAGAACTGAATCAACTCTGGAATGAATACATAGGTGAGGGTAGTTTGAAAGTTACTTCATATTTTTAAGCCCAAAGGGCCATGTGAGCTTTTGCCATCACTTGGCGTCCGTCGTCTGTCTTTCCTCGCCGTCGCAAAATTTCCTTTAAAGATCTTCTCCTCTTAAACCAGTGGCTAATTGGAAAACAACTTGGCAGCTATGGTCCTTACATGGTCCTCTTTCAGAAGTATATTCAATGACCCTGGCCACCATCCATCCGAAAATAGCCGACTAGTTTAACATAGGATCCTATTTACTCAAACATTCTCTTGTCTGAAACCACTGGGCAAATTGTAACAAATCTTGGCACCCATGTTCCTTAGCTAGTCATCTTTCAATTGTAACCGATGACCCTGCCTACCATCCAAGATGGCCCCCAAAGCCAAACATAGTTTAACATAGGAGCCTTATGTAAAATTTTACTTAAAAATCTTCTTGTCTGAAACCACTTGGCAAATTGGAACAAAATTTGGCAGCAATGATTCTTAAATAGTCCTCTTTCAGAATTGTTTCTGATGACCCCACCTGACATCCAAGAGAGCGGCCAGTACCGAACATAGTTAAACATGTTACCCTATAGTTAATTTACTAGTCTGAAACCACTGAGCCAAAATGGAACAAAAATTGGCAGATGGCTGCCAGAGCAGAACATAGTTTAGCATAAGACCTAATTTGAAAAATCACTGAACGATCTTCTTATTAGAGGCATATAGTGATTGGGGAGTCTGTTTGTCCGTCTGTCTGTCTGTCGTGCCGTCTGTCTGTCCAGTGACAATATGTTTTTTATATATTTTTGTATTCGCAGCTCCTCCTTAACCACTTATTACAATTTAATGAAACTCTCAGATTCATCATTAATAATGCCATTGTGCATCTCCTATTTTTTGTTTGGTAAAAATCATTTTTAGCTCACCTGGCCCAAAGGTCCATGGGAGCTATTGTCATCACTTAAAAATCTTCTCCTTTGAAACCACTGGGCCAATTGGAACAAAACTTGGCAGCACTGGTCCTTAGTTGGTCCTCTCAGAATTATATCTGATGAACCTGCCCGTCATCCAAGATGACTGCCAGACCCGAACTAAGTTTAACATAGGACCCTTAAAAGAAATCAAATTAAAGATCTTGTCTGAAACCACTTGGCCAATTGGAACAAAATTTGGCAGCAATGGTCTTTAGGTGGTCCCCTTTCAGAATTATATCCAATAACTCTGCCTGTCATCCAAGATGGCCACCAGAGCCGAACTTAGTTTAACATAGGACCCCATGGGAAATTTCCTTAAAGATCTTGGCCAATTGAAACAAAACTTGGTCCTTAGGTGGTCTGATGAACCGGCATTTCATCTGAGATGGCTGCCAGAGCCAATTTGTTTTTCTTTTTTAGCTCACCTGGCACAGAGGGCCATGTGAGCTATTGTCATCACTTGGCATCTGTCGTCCGTCGTCGTCGTTAACTTTCCTTTTAAAGATCTTCTCCTCTGAAACCACTAGGCCAATTGGAACTAAGTTGGCAGCAATGGTTCTTAGGTGGTCTGGCCAAAGGCCATGTGAGCTTTTGTCATCACTTGGTGTCTGTCGTCCATCGTCCTTTATAAAGTTTGCTCATTTCGTCCCGGACAATAAACATTTTTTTCAAAAATCTTGTCTGAAACTGCTTGGCCAAATGGAAAAAAACTTGACAGGAAGCATATATGGAGGTCCTTTACAAAGGTTCCTCTTTTCGTCCAAATCGGACTACAAAGATGGCTGCCATGGGCAGTTCTTGTTTCTGGTAGGCTGATATAAAAAAATCTTCTCCTCTGAAATTGCTTGGCCAAATGGAACTAAGCTTGACAGGAAGCATATATGGGAGGTTCTTTACAAAGTATCCTCATTTCATCCTGATCGGCCAACAAACATGGACGTCATTTGGCAATTCTTGTTTCTCATTGGTTGATTAAAAAAATTTTTTTCTTCTTTCTGCAACTGCTTTGCCAAATGGAATGAAACCTGACAGGAAGCATCTATGGGAGGATCTATACAAAGTCTCCTCATTTTGTCCCGATCGGACTACAAATATGGCCACCATGGGCAGTTCTTGTTTCTGATTGGCTGATATGAAAAAATCTCTGAAATCACGGGGCAAAATGGAACAAAACTTGTCAAGAAGCATATCTGGGAGGTCCTTGATAACATATCCTCATTTCATCTTGATTGGACTACAAATATGGACGACATGGGCAGTTCTTTTTTTTTTGATTGGCTGATATAAAACAATCTTCTCCTGAAGTCGCTTGGCAAAATAAACGAAATTTGACAGGAAACATCTATTGGAGGTTCTTTACAAAGTTTGCTAATTTCATCCAGATCGTGCAACAAACATAACCGTCATGGGCAATTTTTTTTTCTCATTGGTTGATGTATAAAAAAAATTTTCCTTAACTACTTTGCCAAAACTATCAGCAAAACTTGACAGGAAGCATCTATGGAAAGTCTTTTATGAAATAAATTTTTTTCATCCTGATTGGACGACAAGCATGGCCGCCATGGGCAATGCGTCTGAGCCTCTAGATGCATTCTTTTTCTGTGTTGTAGTAGAATTTCCTCTAGGCATGATTATGTTATAGTTGACTTTGAAAGTTTTTCCTTATTTACATGTAGAATAATGGTTAGTAATTATTAAAAGTCACAAATTCTCTAATTTCTCCAGTCTGTTTGTAAAAATACATGCAAGTCACATTTTCAGAAACCCATCTTATAACAATAATAACTATCCAATTTTCAGGTCATCACAATCAAATTAGACATGCATATTTTGCAAAAATTGAGGAGTTGAAAATTAGTGATCGAACTGCTCAGCGGCCATCTTGAAATCCAGAGCCGAACTTAGTTTAACATAGTACCCTATGGGAAATTGACTTAATTATCTTCTTGTCTTAAACGACTTAGCCAATTGAAACAAAACTTGGCAGCAATGGTCCTAAGGTGGTCCTCTTCCAGAAATATATCCAATGACCCCGTCATACAAGATGGCTGCCAGAGCCGAACATAGTTTAACATAGGACCCTATAAGTGGCTCTCTTTCAGAAATGTTTCCGATGATCCCGCCAACCATCTAAAATGGCTGCCATAGCTGAACATATTTAAACATAGTACCCTATGGGAAATTTACTTAAAGATCTCCTTGTCTAAAACCACTGGGCCATTTCGAACAAAACTTAGCAGTAATGGTCCTCTTTCAGAATAATATCCGATGACCTCACCCATCATCCAAGATCCCCAGTCGTGATGGACATAGTCCAGGTGAGCGATACAGGCTCCTGGGAGCCTCTAGTTTTCTCTATCCACAAAAATTGGTACCAACAAAAATAAATGAATCGACAGTATTGGTCAAAATAATTTTTATACGACCGCAAAATTTTTGCGGTCGTATATTGGTATGACGTTGGCATCGTCGTCGTCGTCGTCGTCGTCGTTGTCGTCGTCGTCGTCGTTGTCGTTGTCGTCCATCGTCTGCGGCGTCGTCCGAAGACATTTGGTTTTCGCACTATAACTTTAGTATAAGTTAATAGAAATCTATGAAATTTAAACACAAGGTTTATGACCACAAAAGGAAGGTTGGGATTGATTTTGGGAGTTTTGGTCCCAACAGTTTAAGAATCAGGGGCCAAAAAAGGGCCCAATAAGCATTTTTCTAGGTTTTCGCACAATAACTCTAGTATAAGTAAATAGAAATCTATGAAATTTTAACACAAGGTTTATGACCACAAAAGGAAGGTTGGGATTGTTTTTGGGAGTTTTGGTCCCAACAGTTTAGGAATTAGGGGCTAAAAAAGGGCCAAAATAAGCATTTTTCTTGGTTTTTGCACAATAACTTTAGTATAAGTAAATAGAAATCTATGAAATTTAAACACAAGGTTTATGACCACAAAAGGAAGGTTGGGATTGATTTTTGGAGTTTTGGTCCCAACAGTTTAGGAATTAGGGGCCAAAAGGGTCCAAAATTAAACTTTGTTTGATTTCATTGAAAATTGAACTATTGGGGTTCTTTGATATGCCGAATCTAACCGTGCATTTAGGATCTTAATTTTTGGCCCCGTTTTCAAATTGGTCTACATTAAGGTCCAAAGGGTCCAAAATTAAACTTAGTTTGATTTTAACAAAAATTGAATTCTTTGGGTTCTTTGATATGCTGAATCTAAACATGTACTTAGTTTTTTTATTATGGGCCCAGTTTTCAAGTTGGTCCAAATCGGGGTCCAAAATTAAACTTTGTTTGATTTCATCGAAAATTGAACTATTGAGGTTCTTTGATATGCCGAATCTAACCGTGCATTTAGATTCTTAATTTTTGGTCCCGTTTTCAAATTGGTCTACATTAAGGTCCAAAGGGTCCAAAATTAAACTTAGTTTGATTTTAACAAAAATTGAATTCTTTGGGTTCTTTGATATGCTGAATCTAAACATGTACTTAGTTTTTTTATTATGGGCCCAGTTTTCAAGTTGGTCCAAATTGGGGTCCAAAATTAAACTTTGTTTGATTTCATCGAAAATTGAACTATTGGGGTTCTTTGATATGCCGAATCTAACCGTGCATTTAGATTCTTAATTTTTGGTCCCGTTTTCAAATTGGTCTACATTAAGGTCCAAAGGGTCCAAAATTAAACTTAGTTCGATTTTAACAAAAATTGAATTCTTGGGGTTCTTTGATATGCTGAATCTAAACATGTACTTAGTTTTTTTATTATGGGCCCAGTTTTCAAGTTGGTCCAAATCGGGGTCCAAAATTAAAGCTAAAAAGGGGGTAAATTTTTTTTTTTTTTTGGGGGGGGGGAGGGGCAATTCTCCACAGCATATTGTATTACACAAAAGCAAAAAATTGAATATAAATTCAAATCATATGACCAATTCTAAGTTCTTTATTTCAGTTATTCTGTGTCAGAAACCTATTATGTGTCAAATATTTGAAGAAATTTTCAATTGCACAGTATTGCGCAATAGCAAGAAATTGATATGTGTGCCCTGTTATCAAAACTTAGTTATTAACAAACTCCATTGGAAATTTGCCAATATAAAATGTGCTGATGAAGCTTTTTTGTTTATCTTATCTAAACTGCTTTTAATATGTATATTTAAAATTTGCCATCCATGACTATGATGTCATTTTCTATTTTAATATGTTATGGTGTATTTAAATGGGCTGTTATGGTTGCAAAGTATAAAGAAATGGGGGGGGGGGGGGGGGGGGTTGAAAACAAAATTTAGGGGGGGGTAAATGAGAAATTGGGGAGGGGGTGATTTTTTCTCATTTCATATTTCATAAATTAAAAAGAAAATTTCAAATTTTTTTTAGCAAAAAAAAGGGGGAGGGGGGTTACAATAAATTTTATTGTTTTTTGTTTTTTTTTTGGGAGGGGGGTCAATGTGCAACTTCATAGTGTATTGCACAAAAGCTAAAAAAAGGGGTAAATTATTATTTTTTTTTTTTTGGGGGGGGGGGGGGGGCAATTCTCCACAGCATATTGTATTACACAAAAGCAAAAAATTGAATATAAATTCAAATCATATGACCAATTTTAAGTTCTTTGATTTCAGTTATTCTGTGTCAGAAACCTATTATGTGTCAAATATTTGAAGAAATTTTCAATTACACAGTATTGCGCAATAGCAAGGAATTGATATGTGTGCCCAATTTTAAATTTTAAATTGGTTATTTCTGATTTATATATAAAAACAAATAATACTGATATGGTTTGAATAGGTAAATTAAAAATTTTTAAGTTCTTAGACAACATTCATTCTGTGTCAGAAACCTATGCTGTGTCAAATATTTATTCACAATCCAAATTCAGTATTGTATCAAGCTTGAATGTTGTGTTCATAATTGCCCCAACTATTCAGGGTTCGACATCTGCGGTCGTATCTAGCTGCGCCCAGCGGAGCATTTTATTGGGGTTTCTTTTTCCATAATAAGGACTTACCATGGGTATTTTGTATGTGCAACTCTGCCTAAACTACTCATTATAATTTAATGAAACTTTTCAGATTCTGAACAATATAATGCCATTGTACACCTCCTATTTTGTTTATTGGTTTACCTCATCATTTTTCATTTTTGACTTCCGAAGGGGTGCAAATAAGTTGTTTTTCAGCAGTATTATAAGGTTAAATGCCCCTACAGCAGCCGGGTTGAAATAGTGGAGTTCGCTTTACCTTTGTTTTTAACTCACCTGACCCATAGGCTCAAAGGAATTTGATGAAACTTTCTCTGTGCATTAACCTTAATGCACAGGTTTCCATATATATTTTATTTTTAAAAATTTAAAATTTTTTTTGGTTAAAATTGACATTTTTGAAAAAAAGGGGGGGTTCAAAACTTCTATCCTCAACTACTCCATAACCGCTCAAAGGAATTTGATGAAACTTTCTCTGTGCATTGACTTTAATGCAAAGGTGTGCATATATTTCATTTTTAGAAAATTTTAATATTTTTTGTAAAAATTGACGTCCGCAGGAAGACTCACACATTTTTGTCTTATATCTCAAAAACTTAAGCAATTTGAGAAAAACTGAGATGGGGTAAAAATGTTCATCAGGTCAAGATCTACCTGTCATGAAATTTTCACACGAATCGGTCAACCCTTTGTTGGCTTATTGCCCCTGAATTATTAATTTTAAGGAAATTTTGCAGTTTTAGGTTATTATCTTGCATATTATTATAGATCAAGACAAATTTTAAACTGCAAAAATGTTCAACAAAGCAAGATCTACAAATAAGTCAACATGACCAAACTCATTGATTGACCCTTATAGGAGTTTTTGCCCTTTAAAGACGGCATCCACTGTTAACTTTACTTTAAAGATCTTTTCCTCTCAAACCACTGGGCCAATTGAGACCAAACTTTGATGGAATGATCCTTGGGTGGCCCCCTTCCAAAAATATGTCCTGCATCCCCGACTTCCAACCGACATGGCTGCTGTTACTAAAAATCGAAAAAAGGGGGGGGGGGGGGGGTTAAATTTAAAAAGTCTTCTTACATGAAACTACAAAGCCAGTTGGAACCAAAGTTGGCAGTAATGGTTCTTAGGAGGTTTTCTTTCAGAAATATGTCCAATGACTCAGACTGTTAACCAAGATGGCCACCACAGCCGAACTTAAGTTTAACATAGGGCCCTATGGGAAAATTCATTGAAAAATCTTCTCGTCTTAAACCACTTGACTAATTGGAACCAGACTTGGCAGCAATGGTCCTTAGATGGTCCTCTTACAGAGGTGTGTCCGATGACCCGGACTGTCAACCAAGATGGCCGCCACAACCGAACTTAGTTTAACATAGGGCCCTATAGGAAAATTCATTGAAAAATCTTCTTGCCTGAAACCACTTGACATATTGGAGCCAGACTTGGCAGCATTGGTCCTTAGGAGATCCTCTTTCAGAAATTTGTCTGATTTCATGGACTGTGAACCAAGATGGCAGGCACAGCAGAACTTAGTTTAACATAGGACCCTATGGGAAATTCAGTAAAAAATCTTCTTGTCTGAAACCACTAAGCCAATTGGAATTACACTTGGTAGCAATGGTCCTTAGATGGTCCTCTCAGAAATTTATGCAATGACCCGGACTGTCAACCAAGATGGCTGCCACACCCGAACTTTGTTTAACATAGGGCCCTACGGAAAAATTCATTGAAAAATCTTCTTGTCTGAAACCACTTGACATATTGGATCCAGACTTGGCAGCATTGGTCCTTAGGAGGTCCTCTTTCATAAATATGTCCGATCACTTGAATTGTCAACCAAGATAGCTGCCACACCGAACTTAGTTAAATATTGGACCTTATAGGAAAATTCATTTAAAAATCTTCTTGTCTGAAACCAGTTAGCAAGTTGGAACAAGACTTAGCAGAAATGGTCCTTAGAAGGTTCTCTTTAAGAAATATATCCGTTGACCTGGACTGTCAACCAAGATCACTGCCACAGCTGAAATTAGTTTAACATTTAATCCTATAGAAAAACCAGCCAAATTGGCTGCAACACTTAAATTTTTAGGTTTGCTCATGGTGAAAAGTTAAATCCAGGTGAGAGCCTCTAGTTTTAAAGGGGATATTGATTTGAGGTGGAGTCCATGACTCAGGGGGTTTGTTTGGGAGACTTTGTAATCCTTAGATTACAATCATATCTTGTTAATAATTGTATTTATGTATATATTAGTCACATATCAATCATGCATCTCTTGCTCTCTTGTATATCTGTTTTGTTATGTTTTTTTATTGCTTCCTATCTGCCCTTTAATTGACAATAAATATATTTGATTTGATATACGTATATCCAACACATTACTACATTTTCCACCTAACTGTTTACTAATTGAACCGCCTTTGAATTTATTAATTTTTATTTTTTCCCAGAGGCAATGAAACAGCTAGCAATTAGACTGGAAGGTCCATTTAACATTGAATCAGTTGTAGATCCTATTGATGTGAAGATATCAGATGCTATTATGATTCTACAGGAAAACAGCATTACAGTTAGAGATCAGGTTTGTTACTTCAAAAGCAGTTATCATACCCTCATTCCTATAAGAGAGAGATGTACATTTAAACTGTAATCCTTGTTTTTGGGGTGGGGGGGAGGGGGGGGGGGGGGGCGGGTTATATAGGTTTTAGTCTGTCGTCTGTCCATCCGTCTGTCTGTCCGAAATAACGTTGCATCACTCCTACATTACTTGCATGATTCTCATGAAACTTAATGGAGTGTTAGATCACTATATGCAGATGTGCAGAATGTCAAGAATTTATGTTTGGACAAGAAATGTAAAAGATATGGCTGTTTGGACTTAGGCAATTTTTAACAAAACTTTGTTCCATGTGTTGTCTGCAACTCCTCCTACATTACTTGCATGATTCTCATGAAACTTTATAGAGTGTTAGATCACTATATGGAGATGTGCATATTGTCAGGAATTTCTGTATGGACAAGAAATATAAAAGATATGGCTGTTTGGACTTAGCAGGGTGTGAAGTGGTCCTATATTCCTATATTTCCAGGCAATTCCTATATCTCATATATTTTCACCCATTTTCCTATATTTTGAAAAAAAGTTGGAAAAATATTTATTATAAGAAAAAGTATTAATAGTGAAATGAATCACATTATATTAGTGGAATGATTCACATTATTTATGTAGGCTGTAGTTGGTTTAAGTGCTTATACCTATATTAATTTACCCCCCTCCGTCCGTCTATCTATCCATCTGTCCATCCATATTAGGATACATTCTTTGTCCAGCTATCTCCTCCCAAAGTTTTGGAGATGCAAGTTTAATATTTTGTAGGATGTTCATATACATAATGAAGGTGTGCATGGCCACAGGATTTTGATTTTTTCAAATATTCTAAAAATGACAGGTAGTTGGACTTGGTCATTTTTTGGTATTATCTGTATAAAGAGATCATGGTTTGTCTGGCTATCTCCTCCTACAGTTTTGGAGATACAGCGTTAATATTTTGTAGGATGTTCATATACATAATGAAGGTGTGCATGGCCAAAGGATTTTGATTTATTTTAAATATTCTGAAAATGATAGGTAGTTGGAATTAGTCATTTTTTGGTACTAGCTGAGAAGTAGATCATGGTTTGTCCGGCTATGTCCTTCTACAGTTTTGGAGATACAACTTTAATATTTTGTAGGATGTTCATACACTTAATGAAGGTGGGCATGGCTACAGGATTTTGATTATTTCCAAATATTCTGAAAATGACAGGTAGTTTTTGCAAGCTGCTTAAAGATCATAAGGTCGATGGTTCTCTCCTGGTACTCCGGCTTCCTCCACCAATAAAAACTGGCCGCTGCGAAATGGCCAAAATGTGCTGAAAACGGCGTTAAACCCCAACAAAACAAACAAACAAATAAAGAGATCATTTCGGGCTATCTCCTCCTACAGTTTTGGAGATACAGCTTTAATATTTTGTCGGATGTCTCTTGAAAGTTGAAACCTGTTGACTAGACATGCAAGCCTGCAAGTGTAGCCTTTAGCATAAGAATATATTTTTGTAAAACATATATCATGATACATAGTGTTGAATTTATAGTTTCCTGTGGTCAGGCGGGGGCATCATTTGTGTCTTACAGAAAGCGTAACAGTTTAAAGTTGTATGCCAACATCACTGTTTGTCAAATCTAAAAAAAGTTCATCTTTTCTGAAACTACTTGAGCAAATTTAACCAAACTTTACAGGAATAATGTATGGAAGGTCCTTTACTAAGATTGCCGAAATTTTTCCGATCTGCCAAAAAACATGGTTGCCACGGCAGGACATAGTTTAACATTGGACCCTATGGGAAAACATGTTAAAGTTCATCTCCTCTGAAACTACTTGAGCAAATTAAACCAAACTTTACAGGAATGATGTATGAAAGGTCCTTTACTAATATTGCTGAAATTTTTCCGATCTGCTGTAAAACATGCTGCCAGTGCAGGACATAGTTTAACATTGGACCCTATGGGAAAACATGTTAAAGTTCATCTTTTCTGAAACTAATTGAGCAAATTTAACCAAAGTTTACAGGAATGATGTATGGAAAGTCCTTTACTAAGACTGCCGAAATTTTTCCGATCCGCCAAAAAACATTGCTGCGAGAGCAGGACATAGTTTAACATTGGACCCTATGGGAAAACATGTTAAAGTTCATCTCCTCTGAAACTACTTGAACAAATTTAACCAAACTTTATAGGAATGATGTATGGAAGGTCCTATATTGAGATTGTTGAAATTTTTTTTCGATCACCTGTAAAACATTTCTGCCAGCACAGGACATAGTTTAACATTGGACCCGGGGGCCTCGGTGGCCGAGTGGTCTAGGTAGTTCGTCATGACTACTAATGATCACTAGCCTGTCAACGCTGGGGTTGTGAGTTTGAATCTCACCTGTGGCGGGATGTGTTCGACTCCGATCTTAATTGACAAGGATTGCCAATTTTCCTACCGAAGGTCGGTGGTTCTACCCGGGTACTCCGGCTTCCTCCACCAATAAAAAACTGGCCGCCGCAAAATGGCCAAATGTGCTGAAAACGGCATTAAACCCCAACTAAAACAAAACAAAAACATTGGACCCTATGGGAAAACATGTTAAAGTTCATCTCCTGAAACTACTTGAGCAAATTTAACCAAACTGTTCTGGAATGATGTATGGAAGGTCCTTTAGAGGGATTGCTCATTTCGTTCGAATGCGACAAACATCATGGCTGACAGCAGGAATAACATACATGCCTATGGAAAAAAACATATTTTGATCATCTCCTCTAAACCTATAATAGCAAATTGAATAAAACTGTACTAGAATGATGTATGGAAGGTCCTTTACAAAGTTGGCTCATTATGTTCAAATCTGAGAAAAGCATGGCCGCCAGAGGGGAAATACTTTTAACTTTGAACCCTATGAGAAAAATATATTTTGATCATCTGCTCTGAAACTTTTGAAGCAAATTCAACCAAAGAATTAATGGAAGTTTGTAGGAGCATTTTGTCAGGTGAGCGATACAGGCTCAGCCCACTCAGCCTCTAGTTTACCATGAAATTACTAAAAATAGTCAAACAGTATTGGCATGAGTGCTCTGCAGTTGAGACTGATAGGAGGTACAATATATTGTAATTGAATTCATTGTTTTAGATTGATTTGAATTATTGAACAAGTTTAAAATGCCAAAATCGAAGATTAAGTTTCAGCAAAAGTGATTGCATTAACAATTTAGTTTGTAACATTTAGTTTAGAACATTTTTTTTATAAAATGCCTATAAAATTTTTATAAAATAGTGTTACTAACTTTTATTTTAAGTAAAAAGGAGGTGAGGTATGGCTGTAGGGGAGGTGGAGGCCATAAATTAAAAGTGAAATTTGGTAGCAATTGTCCCATATTTATCCTATATTTTCAACTTGAAAAATCCTATTTTCCTATATAGTTTTGGTCCAAAATGGCTTGACACCCTGACTTAGGCATTTTTTAACAAAACTTCTTTCCATATGTTGTCCCTAACTCCTCCTACTTTACTTGCATATTGTCAGGATTTTCTGTTTGGGCGTATTGTTTGAAAAATATGATGATTTGAACTTTGTGTAGGCTTCAAAACAGACATGTTGCTGCGGGAGGTATTAGTCCCTTTCAGGACAGTTCTAATGTAGTCTTGCCACCATACATTTCTGTAGCATTTTGTTTAGCAACTTGAAATCAGAGCCTCTTTATTATACCCCCACTTTGTAAAGCGGAGGTATACAGTGATGGGAGAGCCCATCCATCCGTTTCTCCGTCCGGTAACAATACAGTGGATGTTCCACTTTTGTATCCAAAACTCCTCCTAAACCACTTATTATAATTTAATGAAACTTTCTCAGATTCTTGATCATATAATGCCATTGTGCACCTCCTATTTTTTATTTGGTAAAAACCATTTTTGGGGTTTCTTGGATTTTGCCATTGCCTTATATGGGGGGTATCCATTTGTATTTGCAACTCCTTCTAAACCACATGCTATAATTTAAAGAAAATTTCTCAGATTCTTAATTTTACAATGCCATTGTGCACCTCCTATTCTGTTTTTTGGGGTTGCCTTTTCCAAAACATGAATTTTGCCAGTGCTTTATATGGGGGTTATAGGGGTACCTATTTTGTATCCGCAACTCCTATTTTGTTTGTGGCCAAAATCATCCAAAGCTTTCTTTTTGTCTTTTTTTTTTTTTTTGGGGTGGGGGTATGCATTTTGTATCTGCAACTCCTCGTTAACCATGTATCATAATTTAATGAAACTTCTCAGTTGGTGAACCATACAATGCCATTGTGCACCTTCTATTTGGTTTATTAGTCAAAATCATTTTTGGGATTTCTTTTTAGCTCACCTGGCTAAAAGCCAGGGTGAGCTTTTGCCATCACTTTGCGTCCGTCGTCCGTCCGTCGTCTGTCGTCCGTCGTCCGTCCGTTAACTTTTCACATTTCAATCTTCTTCTAAAAAACCACTGAACCAAATGGAACCAAACTTGGCAGCAATGTTCCTGTGAAGGTCCTTTACAGAATTTTTAATTTTGGTGCTGATCGAATATTCAACATGGCTGCCAGGCCCAATAATGTGTTCTGATTGGCTGAAATTTCAAAAATCTTCTTGTTTAGAGAACCACTGAATGGAATGAAACTAAATCTGGCATGAATGTTCCTTATGAGGTGCTGACCAAGTATTGTTACTTTGTAGCCGATCCATCATCCAAGATGGCCGCCAGCGGGGAACTTAGTTTAACATAGGACCCTATGGGAAATGCATACAAATGACTTCTTTTAGAGAACCACTGAATGGAATGAAACTAAATATGGCATGAATGTTCCTTATGAGGTGCTGACCAAGTGTTGTTACTTTGTAGCCGATCCATCATCCAAGATGGCTGCCAGCGGGGAACTTAGTTTAACATAGGACCCTATGGGAAATGCATACAAATGACTTCTTTTAGATAACCGTTGAATGGAATGAAACCAAACATGGCATGAATGTTCCTTATGAGGTGCTGACCAAGTGTTGTTACTTTGTAGCCGATCCATAATCCAAGATGGCCGCCAGCGGGAGACTTAGTTTAACATAGAACCCTATGGGAAATGCATACAAATGACTTCTTTTAGTGACCCACTTAATGGAATGAAACCAAACATGGCATGAATATTCCTTATGAAGTGCTGACCAAGTGTTGTTACTTTGTAGCTGATCCATCATCCAAGATGGCCGCCAGCGGGAACTTAGTTTAACATAGGACCCTATGGGAAATGCATACAAATGACTTCTTTTAGAGAACCACTGAATGGAATGAAACTAAATCTGGCATGAATGAACCCTTATAAGGTGCTGACCAAGTGTTGTTACTTTGTAGCCGATCCATCATCCAAGATGGCCGCCAGAGGGGGACTTAGTTTAACATTGGACCCTATGGGAAATGCATACAAATGACTTCTTTTAGAGAACCGTTGAATGGAATGAAACCAAACATGGCATGAATGTTCCTTATGAGGTGCTGACCAAGTGTTGTTACTTTGTAGCCGATCCATAATCCAAGATGGCTGCCAGCGGGGGACCTAGTTTAACATAGAACCCTATGGGAAATGCATACAAATGACTTCTTTTAGTGACCCACTTAATGGAATGAAACCAAACATAGCATGAATATTCCTTATGAAGTGCTGACCAAGTGTTGTTACTTTGTAGCTGATCCATCATCCAAGATGGCCGCCAGCGGGGAACTTAGTTTAACATAGGACCCTATGGGAAATGCATACAAATGACTTCTTTTAGAGAACCACTGAATGGAATGAAACTAAATCTGGCATGAATGTTCCTTATGAGGTGCTGACCAAGTGTTGTTACTTTGTAGCCGATCCATCATCCAAGATGGCCGCCAGCAGGGGACTAAGTTTAACATTGGACCCTATGGGAAATGCATACAAATGACTTCTTTTAGAGAACCACTGAATGGAATGTAACAAAACATAGCATGAATGTTCCTTATGAGGTGCTGACCAAGTGTTGTTACTTTGTTGCCGATCCATCATCCAAGATGTTTAGAAGTCTATCAGAAAATTGTAAAAATTCTGAATGGTCACAACTTGACCACATATTCAAAAATAATAATGATAAGATGTCTTCAGTAGCTATTGTAAGACTACACTAAGATGACCTGTTTTTAATTTTAAATACTGTGTCAAATTAAACCAATCTTGGTCTCAATCATTATATAATTTTACATAATTTCCAAAATCACATTAGATACAGGTGAGCGACACAGGCTCTTGAGAGCCTCTAGTTTCAAAACAGACTTACCAAAACGTGGATATCTTCTGTTGCAAGCAGCGGGGGTATCATTATGTGATCTTTGATCACAGTACCTCTAGTTGTATTCGGTATTTGATAATTTCGTATTATAGTTCCGTATGCTCTGCAGAATGCATATATTCACAAGCATGAAATTTTTCATTGTAATTTTCTCAAGAATTAATTATGAAAGCTTCTTAATATATGGTATGAAAGAGAAAGATGTATGAGACAAAATAGACACAGAATGTGAAAAATAGAAAAGAGATTGTACATCAACAGGGTTTGAAAGAAGTGGATGCCGATTGTCCAAGCTGGAACTAATTTTGTGTGGGAAGTGAAAACTGTCAGCTTGGCCGGCAAAAAATTTAAACTTCAGTTCATTTGAAGTCTACCAATTGCAATTTAAATTGATGAAAATATTAAGTTGATCCTTTGAACAATAATATTGCAGGTTCCAGGTATGTTTCAGGTGTTTGTTTTCTTCTCATTTTCCTTAAGCAGAAATCATGTCAATTTGCAGATGCGGATCTGAATGAACCTAATCCACCCTTCAGAAATAAAATGGGGTTTAGGCATGGCTGAAATTTTTTTATTAATCTTTTTTAGCTCGCGTGCACCAAAGGTCCATGTTGTAAACTTTCCATTAAAGATCTTCTCCTCTGAAACCACTAGGCCAGTTGGGACAAAACTTTGGAAGAGGGCTTAGAAGAACTTAGGACCCCATGGGAAAATTCATTAAAAATCATATTGTCTGAAACCACTGAACCAATTGGAACCAGACTTGGCAGAAATGGTCCTTAGATGGTTCCCTTAAAGAAGTGTGTCCTATGATCCGTACTATCAACCAAGATGGCCGAAACAGCCAAACTTAGTTGAACATAGGGCCCTATGGGAAATACATTTAAAAATCTTCTTCTCTGAAACAGCTGGCCATTTCAACTTGGCAGCAATGGTTCTTAGATGCTTTTATTTCTGATTTATTTCTGATTAATCAGACTTTCCTTTGATGGTCATCTTTCAGAATTGTGTGTGATAACATGAAATACCAAAGTTCTCTGAAACTACTGAGCAAAAGGAATTTGGCAGCAGTGATTTTTATCCTACTACCCAAGATATTTAACTATAAGGTGGGCACCAATGCATAACATAGGATCTGATCAGAAAATTCACTTCATAAGGTCTTGGTAGAATGGTTTTTATAAGTTTGTTTGTTTAGTTGGGGTTTTATGCCGTTTTCAGCACATTTGGCTATTTCGCGGCGGCCAGTTTTTATTGGTGGAGGAAGCCGGAGTACCCGGAGAGAACCACCGACCTTCGGTAGGAAAATTGGCAATCCTTGTCAATTAAGTTTTTATAAGTAGATGATCCAATATATAAAAAAAATTTCCATTGATCCCAATCACCAACCAAATATCCTTTCAGTTACTGCTTTTATGGCAGTTGATAGGCAAATTTAATTGAATCCAGGTGAGCGATAGAGGCTGCTGGGAGCCCCTAGTTTTCAAATTTTATAAATTTTGAATTATGTTTAGGAGTTTCATTTTGTAACATTTGAATTCCGATCCAGAAATGAAGTATCTTGCTTTCTTTATTGCTTGCACTTAAAATGGAATGTTTTTCCTTGGCTTGGTACTGTTTCAATTGTGACTGATGTGTATCAGAAAATGGTCTAGTTTGGATGCAGGTCTTCTTGCATGTAATCTGAATTATTAAAAGCAATGCCATTTTGATGACAGCATCTTGCACAAAACATCTCAAAACCATTAAGTAATACAAGTACGCATAACTAAAGGGTGTTCAACTTTAATGATTCCACACAATAGCTTAAAATATAGAATGTACAACACAAGTCATGCTAGTTGCTGGAGCACTCAGGAGTCAACTGTCAATTATCCAATTCAATAAAAATAGTAAAAGTGCTGCAAAATGAATTTTATTTCATTTCAAGACAAAATTAAATCAGACAAAATAAACCCTGCATACCCAACAATAGAAAGTCTGTATAACAAGTCACTTTCATGTCTCACTTGCTACCTGGGCAAGTGCAAAAAATAAATCTTATTTCAAACCTTGTTCAGTATATTGGGCATTTGCCTACAGTGCATAGCAAGCTTATGAAGAAAGCATTTGTTAAATCCAAACACACAAAAAATATACTGCTACTAACAAACCTGACTTGGGACACACATCAAAATGTGGTTGGTCAGGTTAGTTTTTAGCCTAAAATAAAAACCAAGCTTTCTTGTATGCTTTATTATGTAGCAAATTTTCACTTGCATAAAAGGTACGTGCGAGCTATTGTCAACAATTGAATGTGTCCTTAAGGCCAAAATAAAAAATAGGTTTTTGTACTAACATGACCGACCCATTAAAAAGCAGCCAACTTAAAATCTTTTATTATTCTTTTCAAAAAGATTTTTTTTCTATGTCATTTGGAAATTGAAGCCATCTATGTTTCATGTATTAATTTCGTGGGATTTTATGAACATTTCTGTACTTAACATTGATTGAACGATAACGTCAATTTTTGGAAAAAAGATGGAAAGATTTATGCTGTCATCTTCTGGACAGTTACTGTATGACGTGAAAACTAAAATTAAGCCACTTGTCTAGTTTCTGCTGTTTCAGTTAAATCCATCTGGATTGATCTTTTTGACGATATCGCTCATCTATGAGAAAAACTGATACTTTTTTTATGTTATGTCATTAAGATTGCATATTCAAGTATTTTGTTCAAGAAGTATCATACATTTTGCAAGTTTAATAAATATGATGATTCTAGCAAATTGTTTTTTCTCAATTTTCCACGGGTTAAAAATGCACATTTTTTGAAAATCATCCATATAATACATGTATTTTTACCCCTGCTCATATGTTGAACCATGACATTACAAGATAAACATTTTGACCAATGTTAAATTTCAACAAGCTAAATGGCGATAACTTTTTAGCTCACCTGGCCAAAGGCCATGTGAGCTTTTTTCATCACTTGTCGTCCGTCCGTCTGTTAACTTTTCACATTTTATTCTTCTCCTCTGAAACCACTTGGCCAAATGGAATTAAACTCTGAAGCATCTATGTAATTTCCTATATAAATTTTTGATCATTTTGTCTTGATCGGACAACTAACATGGCCAAAATGGGCAGTTCTTGTTTCTGATTGACTGATATTAAAAAATCTCCTCAGAAATCGCTTGGTCAAATGGAACGAAACTTGATAGGAAATATATATGGGAGATTGTTTACAAAATTTCCTCATTTCATCCTGATCAGGCAACAAACATGGCCGTGATGGGCAGTTCTTGTCAATTTTCTTCTTTGAAACTGGCCAAAGGGAATAAGACTTGACAGGAAGCATCTGTTAGAGGTTATTTACAAAGTTTCCTCATTTTGTCCAGACCAGGTGACAAACATGGCCGACATGGGCAATTCTTGTTTCTGATTGGTTGATTTAAAAAAAAAAATTCTCTTAAACTGCAAATAGAGCCAAAGTTGACAGAAAGTGTCTATGACATATAACAAAAATAGATAAAGAACTGCTGAATTGCTTGAAACCAAACATGGTCTGAATGTTCCTCTTAAGCTGCTCACCAAGTGTTGTTACTCTGGTGCCGGTCCCTAATTCAAAATGGCCTTCAGCAGAGGACTTAGGTTAACATAAGACCCTATGTGAAATACATGTTTAAATCTTCTGGAGAACGGCCAAATTTTAGAATATGCTGACCTGTAAGTAGAAGGACATTGATGAAGAAAAATCTGGTTGCTACAAGGCTTACCACACTTCATAATGATACGGAGAAGTGACCTCTGAGGTACATCAATAAAAATGGTGAGAAAGGCTCAGCCCTCTGAGCCTCTAGTTATTTAATGTTTAAACGTCTCAGAAAACTTACATCCAAGTTTAATCTATAATACATGACTTCGTACCGGACAATTACCGTAATTACTCTAATTATTGGACAATAAAATACACCTGTTTTTTTAGGAAAATTGGAAAAGTGTAAAAAAAATAGAGTTTTTGTATTTCCGTCCACATCGTTGTCATTTTTTGACTTCATATGATTGAATATGCAATCAAAATAATGGTTCACACTTGCGGTATTGTTATTTGATTTTGCTTTCATGATTTATATTTTTGTACCTTTAAGTTAATTGAATGTTGAAGACGAAAACAGTAGCAAACTTCAAACGACCCGCCATGTTGTTGACTAATCTCACAAATTATTTTTATGATCTGGATTTGGAGCATCTCACAAATGATTTTTACAACACATGTTACGTTTGTAGTCTCATCATCTTTTTAAAATAGATTATTTCTATTACATTTAAATGTCTTATAAACAATGATAAGAGGATCTGTTTTGTAAAAACATTATTCATTTCATTTCAAATTTTTTAAATTAATTTCTCTGAGAAACACGAATATGCAATTCCGTTCCAAACTTGTTTCGGATTTTTTTTCAAAAGTAAACTTCCAGGTAGGAAAAATACAATAAAATTTACTTAAAAATCGATCTTGTTTCAATAAAATTTATTAAGATAGATAGTTTAAATGGTTTAGAAAGACAAAATAAACACTCGATGAGGACTGAAAGTAATTAACTTACCTAAGAAGTTAAAATTACTGACTGTCACCACCTGAGAACAACAATCATAACTTTGACAATTTTGAAATCGTCGAAAAAATAGAGTTATCAAAAAATTCAATTTTCCTTGAATTTTCAAAAGTGTCCAATAATTAGACCGTCCAATAATTAGGGTTATTACGGTACACTGTTAAGGTGTGACGAGACATTTACTGGCATTTACCATGGAAAAGACAGCAGTGTAATCCTATCACCTGGAAATTTATGTTTAAAATTAAATATTTTAATTAGCCTAGGTTTATGGCATCTCCAATGTCGTCGTCCGTCGTATACACAACTGTCGGCAGATGCTGGTGACGGGAGTTTTATTGTTGAAATATTGTTTTTCAAATTTTATGTATAAAAAAAATCCCTGAAATGCGATTTCAACTGTACTAGCTGCATAAGGAGATCATGGTTTGTCCGGCTATCTCCTTCTACAGTTTTGGAGGTACAACTTTAATATTTTGTAGGATGTTCATACACATAAAGAAGGTGTGCATGGCAACAAGATTTTGATGATTTCCAAATATTCTGAAAATAACAGGTAGTTGGACTTAGTCATTTTTGCAAGCTGCTTAAAAAGTGCAGCCCTGCAAGTGTAGCCTTTAGCATTATAATACATTTTTGTAAAACATATATCATCATACATAGTGTTGAATTTATAATTTCCTGTGGTCAGGTGGGGGCATCATTTGTGTCTTACAGACGGCGTAACAGTTTCAAGTTGTATGCCAACATCACTGTTTGTCAAATCTAAAAAATGTGGAGCTATACTCATGCATATGGCAGGGCAGAAAAGGGGGGGGGGGCATTGTCCATATCTACTTTTATTTACTCTTCAAAGAAAGTTAAAAACAGTTTTAGCAGACACTTTAAAATTCAGTTTCTGCCAGCAGATAGTCCAAAGTAGGTTATTTATAATATTTATGCTGGTCTAAAAAATGTTCAAATGATAAATGGCCTCAGGATTATCTTGACTGGCTAGCAGAATGTGTATTCTCTTGGTTAGTTGGCTAAGCATCTGTGATGGATCACGGGGTTCAACCCATAGAGCTGCCTAGCACATCCCTAGGTGGCGGATAGGGGGCTGTCAGTCATAATACAGAAAACCCAACCGTGGACCATAGTGGGTAACATGTTTGGAGAATGCCACACTCCCTGCATGCTAAAGAACCCTTCTGTAGTTTTCAAAAAAGAGTAGACTAATGCCGCTACAGAAGGCTAAATTATCCAACCCTACCCAACCATCCTCCTTTTACAATGGCAGTCAAAATTGGTTCCCCTTTGTGTCCTGACCCAACCCTGTTTGAATTGTATGATAAATTGAGCTGGTTTTCGTCCTGAAGAAGCATGAAATATTTGCCACTGGACGTTAAGCAACAATCAATCAATCTTGGTTGGTTGGTAGTTTATTCCTGCAACATAACAAGCATGTACATGTACAAAAAAATGTAATAACCATGCATCTTTAGCTTTAAGTATCCCATTATTTTGGCTATCCTCTAATTTGACTGTTTCCTGAGGAATATGTAACTTGTTTGTGACATTATGTCATTATCAAATATCTGTATTTTCAATCATTTTGTTATGGATTAAGGACCTTATAATTTACCTGTACAAGTCAAAAAGAAAGGTCAAGGTTTAAGGTCATTTAAAAAGTCCATAGCAACTGATGAAAAAGTCCCTAGCAACCTATATATTTAGGTTAAGGACTTTATAATTTACCTGTACAAGTCAAAAAGAAAGGTCAAGAGTCAATGACATTGAAAAAGTCCATAGCAACCGATGAAAAAGTCCCTAGCAACCATATATATTTGGATTAAGGACTTTATAATTTACCTGTACAAGTCAAAAAGAACGGTCAAGGGTGAAGGTCATAGAAAAAGTCCATAGCAACTGATGAAAAAGTCCCTAGCAACCATATATATTTGGGTTCAGGACCCTGCAATTTATCGCACAAGTCAAAATTGAAGGTCAAGAGTCAATGAAAAAGTCCATAGCAACCAATGAAAAAATCCCTAGCAACCATATATATTTAGGTTAAGGACTTTATACTTTACCTTTCCAAGTCAAAAAGGAAGGTCAAGAGTCAATGCCATTGAAAAAGTCCATAGTAACCATATATATTTTTGTTCAGGACCCACAATTTACCTGTTGAAGTCAAAATGGAAGGTCAAGGTCAATGCCATTGAAAAAGTCCATAGAGACCGATGAAAAAGTCTCTAGCAACCATATCTATTTGGGTTCAGGATTCTATATTTTAGCTGTACAGGTCAATATTAAGGAGAAAATTGTGACGGTATACATTTAATACCAAAAATAATATTGATGCAAGATCTACTGGTACACAAAAGATAACAGGTGATCGATTCAGGCTCTTGGGAGCCTCTTATTACAAATAAGTCCATTTCTCAACAAATGTTATAAATGTATTAAATAGACCTACCATTTTTGGTCAATTGATAGTTTTTGGTGGGTACATACCTGTCTGAAACTTGTCAGCTCTCCTTGGACAAAGGTTTAGGCTTGAATGGCATGCATGAGATTTTTCAGAGACCATTACTATTTCTTTTAACACATTTTCCTTTGACTTGCAATGTCGGGTATCATTATTCTGTGTCCATGTGCATACTCAGGAGATACATGTAGTGTGTCCACTCTTGTTGGTCTATAGATGGTTTTTGATGGGTATATACCAGTCTGAGACCTGTCAGCTGACCTTGGACACAGTTGTAGGCTTGAATGACATGCATGAAATTTTTCAGACCAATGTTGCCTGACGTATTTTCCTTTGACAGAAAATATTTATTCTGTGTCCATGTTCGTACTCAGATGAGACATTTAGTATGTCCACTATTGTTTTTTATACGACAGCAAATATTTATGGTCGTATTATGGTATGAGCCTTTAGTCGGCGGCGGCGTTGTACGTGTCTTATTTACACTTAAAAAGGATAAGAGAAATGTCATTTTACAAGTATATAAAGTGTCACGAGAAGACAAATCACTGTCTTGAAGCTATGGTCTTGATTTTTCCCGTGTCTTGTCACTTTGTTCTTTTCGTAATCTTTAACGTAAAATTCGTTTTTGTCCTTCCATTTATTATGAATCTTCCTGAGTTTTTTTACCGCCGCAAGATATTTCCACATTTCGAAAAATAAATATCATAACTAGAATGTCAGATTCCTACTCTACAAAAAAGTTTCTCCGAAACCAGGCTTCGTTGGACTAGATACACATTTGAGGTATGTTAATTTCAAATATAAAAAAAAAATCACTTCATAAAATTGACGTTAAATGAGTAATGTTTATTTAAGGTCAAGGCGAAGTAATTGAACGCCATCTAGTGTTCATTTGTTTACCGTTTCAAGGGTAACAGCCCCTTGTCATTGTATTACGTCCCCCACTGATTGTCTGACGCAGTAGCCATTATGACATTGACTTCGGAGGCCCCACCGGAGGCCAATGTAGAAATAATGGTTGTCAGACATACAATTATTACGCAACGCAAAACTTTTTCGAAACGTTTCAAAATGCATTGTGCGTTCACACGTCCCTTCATTATCAAAACGCATTTGAAAGCATTATTTTGTCGTGTAAACGCATATTTAGACTAATTTGTTTCAGAATCATAGGAAACACGTTACGTGTTGTTATTTGTACAGTAAATATTATGCAATTAATTTGCCTAGTTTAAATTTTAGGTATTTATGTACAGTTTACTTCCTCCATGGTATTACCACGCCGTAAGTCACCCTTTTTGACACATAGATCACGTGTACACTGTTATACGTTTACTATTAAAACATCTCAATTTCTGTGAACTAAGTAAATAACGCGAATGCATATATGAGTCATATATGACGTCAAGTTGCGCTTATAGCATCATTTTTACATTGATGGATAAATTAAAAATATCAAGCAAGTGAAGACGGTCCTCATTATCCTTTTAAAAAATTATTGTTACTTTATATTTTTTGTTAAACGTCTTTGCAATTTCACCATTCTCTAGAATTCGCCTGGTATTGGAATTAATTTGTACTGCTTCGGAATTTGAATACTGCGAATTAAAGTGAATCGATCGAAATTGTGACCGATATTAGCTTAATTTTATGATCTCATGTTATGATGCATTGAGCATGTACATTGTTTTTTATTTTCGTTACAAAAAATTGATGTTAAGTTCTTTGGCTTTTTTTAAGGGTAAATATAGGTGCGAGCAAGCAAAATGATTTTTTTTTTTGCTAAGGGAATGGCGTTTTGTTCAGGCGAATATCAAACTTAAGTGTGACACAACTTTTTATTATACGACCGCAAAATTTTTGCGGTCGTATATTGGTATGATGTTGGCGGCGTCGTCGTCCGTCGTCAGCGTCGTCGTCCGAAGACATTTGGTTTTCGCACTATAACTTTAGTATAAGTTAATAGAAATCTATGAAATTTAAACACAAGGTTTATGACCACAAAAGGAAGGTTGGGATTGATTTTGGGAGTTTTGGTCCCAACAGTTTAAGAATTGGGGGCCAAAAAAGGGCCCAATAAGCATTTTTCTTGGTTTTTGCACAATAACTCTAGTATAAGTAAATAGAAATCTATGAAATTTTAACACAAGGTTTATGACCACAAAAGGAAGGTTGGGATTAATTTTGGGAGTTTTGGTCTCAACAGTTTAGGAATTAGGGGCTAAAAAAGGGCCCAAATAAGCATTTTTCTTGGTTTTTGCACAATAACTTTAGTATAAGTAAATAGAAATCTATGAAATTTAAACACAAGGTTTATGACCACAAAAGGAAGGTTGGAATTGATTTTGGGAGTTTTGGTCCCAACAGTTTAGGAATTAGGGGCCAAAAGGGTCCAAAATTAAACTTTGTTTGATTTCATCGAATATTGACCTATTGGGGTTCTTTGATATGCCGAATCTAACCGTGCATTTAGATTCTTAATTTTTGGTCCCGTTTTCAAATTGGTCTACATTAAGGTCCAAAGGGTCCAAAATTAAACTTTGTTTGATTTTAACCAAAATTGAATTCTTTGGGTTCTTTTATATGCTGAATCTAAACATGTACTTAGTTTTTTTATTATGGGCCCAGTTTTCAAGTTGGTCCAAATCGGGGTCCAAAATTAAACTTTGTTTGATTTCATCGAAAATTGAACTATTGGGGTTCTTTGATATGCCGAATCTAACCATGCATTTAGATTCTTAATTTTTGGTCCCGTTTTCAAATTGGTGTACATTAAGGTCCAAAGGGTCCAAAATTAAACTTTGTTTGATTTTAACAAAAATTGAATTCTTGGGGTTCTTTGATATGCTGAATCTAAACATGTACTTAGTTTTTTTATTATGGGCCCAGTTTTCAAGTTGGTCCAAATCAGGGTCCAAAATTAAAGCTAAAAAAGGGGTAAATTATTTTTTTTTGGGGGGGGGGGGCAATTCTCCACAGCATATTGTATTGCACAAGAAGCAAAAAATTGAATATAAATTCAAATCATATGACCTGATTTCAGTTATTCTGTGTCAGAAACCTATTATGTGTCAAATATTTGAAGAAATTTTCAATTGCACAGTATTGCGCAATAGCAAGAAATTGATATGTGTGCCCTGTTATCAAAACTTTATTATTAACAAATTCCATTGGAAATTTGCCAATATAAAATGTGCTGATGAAGCTTTTTTGTTTATCTCATCTAAACTGCTTTTAAATTATGTATATTTAAAATTTGCCATCCATGACTATGATGTCATTTTCTATTTTAATATGTTATGGTGTATTTAAATGGGCTGTTATGGTTGCAAAGTATAAAGAAATGGGGGGGGGGGGGGGGGGGGGGGGGGGGGGTTGAAAACAAAATTTAGGGGGGGGGGGGGGGGTAAATGAGAAATGCAATTTTTTTCTCATTTCATATTTCATAAATTAAAAAGAAAATTTCAAATTTTTTTTAGCAAAAAAAAAAGAGGGGGGGGGGAGGGGGGGTTACAATAAATTTTATTGTTTTTTTTTTTTTTTTTTTGGGAGGGGGGGGGGTCAATGTGCAACTTCATAGTGTATTGCACAAAAGCTAAAAAAAGGGGTAAATTATTATTTTTTTTGGGGGGGGGCGGGGTCAATTCTCCAAAGCATATTGTATTGCACAAGAAGCAAAAAATTGAATATAAATTGAAATCATATGACCAATTCTAAGTTCTTTGATTTCAGTTATTCTGTGTCAGAAACCTATTATGTGTCAAATATTTCAAGAAATTTTCAATTGTACAGTATTGCGCAATAGCAAGAAATCTTCAATTGCACAGTATTGCGCAATAGCAAGAAATTGATATGTGTGCCCAATTTTAAATTGGTTATTTCTGATTTATATATAAAAACAAATAATACTGATATGGTTTGAATAGGTAAATTAAAAATTTTTAAGTTCTTAGACAACATTCATTCTGTGTCAGAAACCTATGCTGTGTCAAATATTTATTCACAATCCAAATTCAGTATTGCATCAAGCTTGAATGTTGTGTTCATAATTGCCCCAACTATTCAGGGTTCGACATCTGCGGTCGTATCTAGCTGCGCCCAGCGGAGCGTTTTATTTTTAATTTGAATTAGGGGCGAATTTTCAGCTCTTATTTTTAAATGAAGCGGCAAAAAAATTGCAGCGGCAAAATCCAACGACCTAAAAATCAGTTTGGGTGGCCTAATTTGTAAGAGATTTAACAGCGAATATTTCAACAAAAATAAGGCATTTTCAGCTCCTACTATGTGAAAAATGTTTCCGTCGTCAATTATACTTAGGGGTCTTTACACTCCTGTTTATCTCTCGCATGCAAGAATTTTTTTGTTAGAAGTTTTTATTTTGTGATAACGACAATATCCTCTAAATTTAATGCATTTTGAAATAAAAAATGTTGTTTTTATTGAGTTGCAATTGCTCCACTTGAGGCACTGTGATTAATTTTAATATTTTGCTGGACTATAAGGTTACAGTTGCAATACAAATCATCCATTGACAACATGAAAATCAAACATTGTCATTCAACAAATAATAAATGAAATCTGCAACTCCTTACAGAAAGCAAAAAATAAATAAATAAATAAATAAATAAAAATGATCAATAAATAAATAAATAAAAATTAATAAAAAATTAATAAAAACATTAAAATTAAAAAATATACATCAGATGAAAGAAAAATGTTTGTTGTTTGTCCTGTAATTATTATCAGCAATACATAAACGTTATCGAACGCTGGACGTCATGACGTTGCCTGAAAAAAATCACCAAAATTAGTAGCTTGATATTATCTTCAGCAGCAGATACAATGAAATCAAGCATGGGGACCCCCAAATATTTTTATATCATCAGAAAGCTCGTGGATGAGGCAATATAATGTTAGTTTTTCAAGAAACTGTAGGAATAACATCAATGGTTTTTATAGACTTTTCGACAAAAATTGTCGAAAAATTGATGTTTTCCCTATATATCCTATGTTAAAAGTTAATTCCAGAACGCATTTTCAAAGGGTTATAGCATAAAAATAAGCATGGGTACCCCCCTTTTTTATTTCATATTCCAATGTATTTCGATTAGCTTTACATACTGACAAAAAATTAGAAAACTGTAGGATACTTTCAATTACTTCACCTTGACCTTAATCGGACCAATTTTTAGTACCCACAGTGTCCTTGTGCACGTGTGCTTGCACGTCTAAAGCCAGTTCTCGGTTACTAGTTGACATAGGGTCATATTTTTTTGTGTGCAGGTGTACGATGAAGAGACTGACTATGTGACAAAACATGACCCTGTTGACTGGCTTTAAAGTTTTATGTCAAAAATCAGTTTTAACATACAAAGTGACCTACAATCATATTACTTGGTGTGAGGATGCATCTGGGGGAGTAATACAGCCTCCACCAAAATTAGGTCACTCTGACTAATTATTGCGTTTCATTGACTTAGGTTAAGTTTTACGTCCGAGTTCAGTTCTCCGATACCTGAAGGGACCTACAATCATATTACTTGGTGTCAGGATGCATCTCGGGGAGTAACTCTTCTTCCAACCAAAATTAGGTCAAACTGACCTAGTTATCGTGCTTCATCGACTAAGGTTAGCATTTACATCCGAGTTCAGTTCTCCGATACCAAGCGACATACAATTAAATTACTTTGTGTCGGAGTGCATCTTGGGGAGTAACAGAGCCTCCCACCAAAATTCGGTCACTCTGAGATACTTATTGTACTTTATTGATTTAGGTTAACTTTTACGTCCTAGTTCAGTTCTCTCATACCAAGCGATCTACAATCATATTGGGGGAATGAGGCTAACTTTGTAATCGTAGATTTCTGGTTAAATATATATGTACTATCCCCAAACTGGTTATCAATAAGAAACTGCCATTTCACCCACGTGGTGTAATTTCAGGAGACCAATTTTCATCAAGTGTCAATTTCCATAAGTATAGTTGGTTTTTTAGTTCGCATCAACAAAGTTGAGGGGGACTAATGGAGTACCCCAGCATCCAAACTTGGCAGGGATGTTCCTTGGTTGGTCCCCTTTTAGAATTATATCAACAACCCCGCCCACCATTGCTAAAAATAGAAAACTGGTACCAAACTTTGGTGGAAGGTCTTTGGGTGCTCCATTTCAGAATTGTATCTGCCGGCCAACCTAGATGGACTGCCTCGGTGGTCTTGTGGTAGCGTGCTCGTCTCAAGTGCGGAAGGTCGTGGGTTCGATCCCCGGCTGGGTCAAACAAAGACATTAAAATTGGTATTTGCTGCTTCTCCGCCAAGCATGCAGCATCTAGGAGTAAGAGCAAAGATCGACTGGTCGGCTTGGAGTCAGTATAATGTGTCCAAGTGGGGTGATATGTCTTCTTGAGGACAGTTACCTCGTGAGCTAGCACATTAAAATCAGCGTGTCGGTCTAGTACAAAGCAGCGATCATATTAATTTTCATATCAACATGTTCTCGTCCTAATATGCCATCAGCTGACATAGTTTGACATAGGACCCTATGGGAAAAATGTTTAAAAATCTTCTCTGAAACTGCATGGCCAATTGGGACCAAACTTTGGTGGAAAAGTATTTAGGTGGTCCCCTTTCAGAATTGTATCTGATGACCCTGACGTGCATCCCTGATTGTCACCATCAACCGACATAGTTTTAACATAGGACCCGATTTGAAAAATGTTTAGAAATCTTCTTCACTGGAACTGCTTGGCCAATTGGACCAAACTTTGGTGTAATGGTCCTGGAGTGGTCCTCTTTCAGAACTGTAGCTGATGACCCTGACGTGCATCCAGGATGGCTTCCATTAGCGGACATAGTTTTAACATAGGAACCTATGGGAAAAATGTTTAAAAATGTTCACCTCTGAAAATTCTTGGGCAATTGGGACCAAATTTTGGTGGCATGGTCCCCAAAAAGGTATTCCCCAATAAGAAATATACGATGACCCCGACTTGAATCCAAGATGGCTGCCAGCTGACGGAGTCTTAACAAAAATCATCTCCACTGAAACAGCTTGGGCAATAGGGACCAAACTTTGATGGAATGGTACTTAGGTGGTCCCCTTTCAGATGTATACATTTAATCTGACATGCATCTAAAATGGCCACCATCAGCAAACATGCATGCATTGATTTCTGAATTTACAGTATTTTATGATGTTACGTTTTGTCATTTTAAGCTCACCTGGCTAAAAGCCAGGGTGAGCTTTTGCCAACACTTTGCGTCTGTCATCTGTTAACTTTTCATATTTCAATCTTCTAGAAAAACCACCAAACCAAATAGAACCAAACTTAGCAGCAATGTTCCTGGGAAGGTCCTTTACAGAATTTATAATTTTGGTTCCAATCGATTATTCAACATTACTGCCAGGCCCAATAATATGTTCTCATTGGCTAAAATTTAAAATCTTCTTTTCAGAAACCACAAGACCAAATGAACTTCTAGGAAACTTCTACTTTGCGGGAATGTTCTTAGATGGTCCTCTACCAAATTTGTAATTTTGGTGCTGATTGGAAATCCAAGATGGCCACTGTCATATGGTATTTTGACTCCATGGGATATTGACTGCAGGGTCAGAATATCATATGGAATATTGACCCCATAGAATTTTGAACCCCTTCATGGAAAAGTGACACCCCACCCCTTGTAGAAATCAGTTTATTCACAGAAATGGGGGGTGGGGGGTCAGTTTTCCATGATAGGGGGGTCAGAATACCATAGCTGATATAAAATTTTTTCAATGAGAGGGTATGTCATTTTTCCATAACAAGGAGGTCAGAATACCATAGCAGAAATAAAACTTTATCAAGGGGAGGGAAGGTCATTTTTCCATGACGGGGGTTGGAACGTCCTCTAGGAAACCGTTTGACAGATTGAATTGATAATATGCCTGAATGATTGTATAATGGTCATACCAAATTTATAATTTTGAAGCCGATCTTAAATCCAAGATGGCTACCACTGCAGGACATAGTTAACACAGCACCCAATATTTCCAAAAACTTCTTGTTTTAACAGCCATGTGGATATAACAGACCTTACATTTTCCAATGGGCTAATACAAGCCAGGTGAGCCTCTAGTTTACAGACCATGCTATAGAAGGTATATGCTTTTTATACGCTCGTCAAAATTTTGACGGGATGTATTATGGTATACAAATGTCCGGCGTCCGTCTGTCCGTCGTAAACATGTCGGGCCGTAACTTGAGAACGACTCATCCAAATTTCACGAAACTTAACATAGTTGTTTCTTATGATGGTCAAACAATCTCTATACTTTTTGGTGAAAATAAGATTAAAACTTTTTGAGTTACGGGACTTTGTAACTAAAACATAAGTGTGTTTTTTTTCACATGTCGCGCCGTATCTCAAAAACGATTTATGATTATTGCATAAAACTTTACACACTTCTTAGTTATATTAATCTAAAGGTCTGTATACTTTTTGGTGATGATTCAAAATTTTATTTTAGAGTTTTTGAGTTTTTTGTAAAAAAAAAAAAAGGGAGGGTTTCCACATGTCGTGCCGTATCTCAAAAACAATTTATGATTATTGCTTAAAACTTTACACACTTCTTAGTTATATTAATCTAAAGATCTGTATACTTTTTGGTGATGATTCAAAATTTTATTTTAGAGTTTTGAGTTTTTTGTAAAATGGGTGGTTTTGACATTTCGTGCCATATCTCAAAAACGATTTATGATTATAGCATAAAACTTTACACACTTCTTAGTTATATTGATCTGTATACTTTTTGGTGGTGATTCAAAATTTTATTTTAGAATTATTGAGCTTTTTGTAAAAAAAAAAGGGGGGGGGGGGGGGTTTCACATGTCGCACCGCATCTCAAAAACGATTTATGATTATTGCATAGAACTTTATACACTTTTTCGATATATTAATCTGAAGATCTGTATACTTTTTCGTGATGATTCTTATTTTATTTTTGAGTTATTGAATTTTTATTGAGCTTTTTGGTAAAAAAGGTAGTCTTTTTTGGTCACATTACACCAGCAGCTCCACTTAATAAAGGAGGATTCCAAAAACATTTTTTTTTTTTTTTTTACAAGACGACGGGCATATCATGCGCTTGTGGCGCAGCTGTTTATTATGTCTCCCAAACGAAGTTTGGAGACATGTTGTTTTTGCTCAGTTCTTATTATTCTTATTATTATTATTATTATTATTATTATTATTTTTCTTCTTTCCGGGCCATTTTTCGAACACTTGTGTGCACCGTTTCTCATAAACCAATAGACGGAATCGCTTGATATCATACGACTTGCTAGGCCCATATTCCTAGATGCGCCTCCCGAAAAAAAATTTCAATCTGTGGGAGGGAACATATATTTTGGGGGTCTCAAAAGGGGGTGGGGTTTTGCAAAATTTTACCATAGAAGTCTATGGGAAAAGTGATATAACTTGATCATTTGTGATCTTAACTTGGAAATACTACCTGTTACCTTGGATATTTAAGTTTTTATACCCCGCCAGACGAAGTGGCGAGGTATTATGTTATACCCTCCATTTCGTTGTCTTAGGGGGGGGGGTCATGCCCCACCCCCTCAAATAACAAAATACTTAATATTTTGAAAACCATTGTGATCCCCACCCTATAACCATATATATTATTACTCCTTATGATAAGACAAATCATTTGGTACCATAGGGGGGTCTGAGGGGGGTCATGCCCCACCCCCTCAAATGATAAAATACTAAATATTCTGAAAACCATTGAGATCCCCAACCAATAACCATATATATTATTACTCCTTATGATAAGACGAATCATTTGGTACCATAGGGGGTCTGAGGGGGGGGGGGTCATGCCCCGCCCCCTCAAATGACAAAATGCTTATTATTCTGAAAACCATTGAGATCCCCACCCTATAACCATATATATTATTACTCCTTATGATAAGACGAATCATTTGGTACCATAGGGGGTCTGAGGGGGGGGGGGTCATGCCCCACCCCCTTAAATGACAAAATACTTATTATTCTGAAAACCATTGAGATCCCCACCCTATAACCATATATATTATTACACCTTATGATAAGACGAATCATTTGGTACCATAGAGGGTCTGAGGGGGGTGGGGGGGGTCATGCCCCACCCCCTTAAATGATAAAATACTTAATATTTTGAAAACCATTGTGATCCCCACCCTATAACCATATATATTATTACTCCTTATGATAAGACAAATCATTTGGTACCATAGGGGGGTCTGAGGGGGGTCATGCCCCACCCCCTCAAATGATAAAATACTAAATATTCTGAAAACCATTGAGATCCCCACCCAATAACCATATATATTATTACTCCTTATGATAAGACGAATCATTTGGTACCATAGGGGGTCTGAGGGGGGGTTATGCCCCACCCCCTCAAATGATAAAATACTAAATATTCTGAAAACCATTGAGATCCCCACCCAATAACCATATATATTATTACTCCTTATGATAAGACGAATCATTTGGTACCATAGGGGGTCTGAGGGGGGGTCATGCCCCACCCCTCAAATGATAAAATACTAAATAGACGGAAGTTTTTATACCCCGGCACACGAAGTGGCGAGGTATTATGTTATACCCTCCATTTCGTTGTCTTAGGGGGGGTCATGCCCCACCCCCTCAAATAACAAAATACTTAATATTTTGAAAACCATTTTGATCCCCACCCTATAACCATATATATTATTACTCCTTATGATAAGACAAATCATTTGGTACCATAGGTGGTCTGAGGGGGGTCATGCCCCACCCCCTCAAATGATAAAATACTAAATATTCTGAAAACCATTGAGATCCCCACCCTATAACCATATATATTATTACTCCTTATGATAAGACGAATCATTTGGTACCATAGGTGGTCTGAGGGGGGTCATGCCCCACCCCCTCAAATGATAAAATACTAAATATTCTGAAAACCATTGAGATCCCCACCCTATAACCATATATATTATTACTCCTTATGATAAGACGAATCATTTGGTACCATAGAGGGGTCTGAGGGGGGGGGGGTGGGGGTGGGGCATGCCCTACCCCCTTAAATGATAAAATACTAAATATTCTGAAAACCATTGAGATCCCCACCCTATAACCATATATATTATTACTTCTTATGATAAGACGAATCATTTGGTACCATAGGGGGGGTCTGTATATTTTTTATTTATATATGTTGGGTGGAAAGGCATGGCTAAAGGGGAGGTGGAGGCCATTGCACCTTCAATAATAAACTATTTTGATAAAACATCTGTTAAACATGTTAATACCGATTACAACATATAAAACTGCAGATATTGAATACCATATATCAAACATTTTGCATATACTCAATCTCTTTGTACACTTGCCCAGTATTTCAAACACTAGGAATTCCAAAAATACCCTGAAAGAGAAAGAGCTTCGTTTGGGAGACATTCGAAACTGCATTTAGTTTCAATTATACCTTGTTGTATTCTTTAACTTGAATGGTTTTTATTCATCATCATTCAAACTTTGCACACTGATTGCACATACATTGAAGATGTGCACCTATTGTTAGCAGATTCGAGTCAATATGTTGGCAACACAGGTCCAGACCTGACTTGGATCTTGTTCATGATGGCATTTGGTAGTGACATTTTTCTCAAAATGGCTGCTGTAACTTAAATTAGAACTTGTTGGGCTTATGACGTCAAATTATTTGAAATAACCTTCTTTGAAGGTGGCTGCCACCAGTGGACAAACATGTAGGACCCTATGAGAAATGTGTACTTGTCTGAAACCAGTAAGCAAATTTAAAGCAAGTTCTGGCAGTACCAGTATTATATATGTAGGGTAAACTTGCCAGTTGGAACAAAACTTGACAGCAATGGTCCTTAAGTGGCTCTCTTTCAAAATGGCCACCAGAGACGAACATTGTTAATCATAGTACCCGATGGGAAATTTACTTGAAGATTTTCTTGTTTAAAACCACTGTGACATTTGGAACAAAACTTAGCAGCAGTGGTCCTTAGTTGGTCCTCTTTCATAATTATATCCAATGACCCCAGGCATCGTCCAAGAAGGCCACTAAATCCAAACTTAGTTTAACATAGGAACTAATTGGAAAAATCACTGAAAGATCTTTTTGAAACCAATCAGCCAGTTGGCTTGATAGCAATGTTCCAGGCTGCCAGTCAAGATGGGAGCTTCTAGTTATAAATAATTTGGAAATGGTTGAAATTTCTACTCTATTTTTTCTGAATTTTCTTGCTCCTTATGAGAAGGCTAGGAAAGCCCAGAAGGATCATACGAGATTCGAAATTACGAAATTTGAGATTCAATATCCAAAGTTTGAAATACGAGATTTAATATCTGAAGTTCAAAATTTGAGATTTGAGATTCGAATTTCAACATCTAGAAAACCAATCAAACGAAAGCTTCTCAATTGTGAATATTATTTGGACAATGAAATATATTTTCACTGTAGAGATAAATATATAATTGTACAGTAGCTTATGGGGAGACTTCGTTTAAGATACTTGCTATTGGCCTCCCAACACAGTTATTACTTGTTAACACTGAAAGTCATTTTGGAAACTTCCTACCAATTTGCAGAAGGATATGGTCATGTAAAAACTGACTTTGCTGAGTTTGATATAGATTTTTTTTTCTGTTTGTTTAGATTTTTGAAGGATGTGGAAAACCTCCGAATCAAGGAACAGTTCGAGGAAAGAGGTCTGTGGATAATACCTTATCTTCAAGCAACTCCAGCAAAGATGGAAAAACAAATTTGTACAAGGAAGTCAAATTTGTACAGGCTGATAGACCTCAAAAGAACATACATGGAAGCCTAAATTATGGAGGTGGAGAAATAGTTTCTCCAACAGATGATGGTTCAGAGAAAAATCAATATAATCAACATTTTATCGGACAATATAATGCCCCTCAAGGAAAAAATGTAAAACCCACAACTGCAGCTGGAACAAGTTTAGATCGATTAGTTAGGGATATTAAAGAAAAAGTGAAAGCAGCTAAAGACTTCTGGATACAGTTGCCATATTCTGTTTGTAATGATGATGACATTGCTGCACAACCTGATAATGATAATGAATGCTGGAATGGACAGGATCGTGCAAGGCATGTATTACCTTAAATTACTCTAATTCGACACATTAATCCTCACAAGGGTAGGTACCCCACCCATTTTCAGTTTGCCCCCTACTGGGCATATTTGTGCACGGTCAGGAAAAGGCCACTACATCACTTCTTTGCCTCCCTGCTAAAGCTTGAGTTTTTAAACGACTGCAAAATTTTTGCGGTCGTATATTGGTATGACGTTGGCGTCGTCGTCGTCCGAAGACATTTGGTTTTCGCACTATAACTTTAGTATAAGTTAATAGAAATCTATGAAATTTAAACACAAGGTTTATGACCTCAAAAGGAAGGTTGGGGTTGATTTTGGGAGTTTTGGTCCCAACAGTTTTAAAAGAATTAGGTTCCAAAAAAGGGCCCAATAAGCATTGTTCTTGTTTAGTTATTATCTTGGTGTAAGGGAGGTAATCCAAACACATTTAAAGTAAAATGTTGTGTATGATTCAATTACCTCCCTCACACTGCTTGTAAATTATGTATAAAGAAATGTAGATTGTCTTGGGGTGATTTATAGCTGTCAGTTTATTTTTAGAAGTTACTATTAATTAATATTAATTTTGTCCATATGTCATTTTCTATTTTAAGACTTTTATGATATATTTAAATGGGTAATTATGTTTGCAAACCCCATGAGAAATTTGAATAGGGATTATGACCATATCTTGAGGGAAAGAAATTTTTTTGGAAAAAGGGAAAAGGGGGGGGGGGGGGTAAATAAGAAATTGTGGGGGGGGGGCAATTTTTTCTCATTTCAGATTTCAGAAAATAAAAAGAAAATGTCTTCAAATTTTTATTTTGCAAAACAAAGGGTGGGGAGGGGGGTACAATGATTTTTTTGGGGGGGGAGGTCAGTACGCAACAGCATAGTGTATTGCAAAAAAAGGGGTTAAATTTCATTTTTTTGGGGGGGGGGGGGGGGAGGGGTCAATTCGCAACAGCATATTGTATTGCACAAAAAGCAAAAAATTGAATATAAATTCAAATCATATGTCCAATTCTAAGTTCTTTGACTACAGTTATTCTGTGTCAGAAACCTATTATGTGTCAAATATTTAATTACAATCCAAATTCAGACCTGTATCAAGCGTGAATATTGTGTCCATTTTTGCCCCAACTGTTCAGGGTTGGACCTCTGCGGTCGTATCCAGCTGCGCTCAGCGAAGCAATTTATTTATTCTTACATACTCATCAAGGCTGGATACACCAGATCTGCTGGGAAAATAATCACAGTTTATTTTAAAGCATAACTAAAATTTCAAATTAGGCAAGATTAATCATTAATAACAATTTTGTATAAATGAATAAGCGGAACTGTGTTTCTCCACAGTAATTTAACTGCGTAGTAGTCTGTTGATCATATTAAACTAAATTAAACATACATAAATACAATCAATACAAAATGAAACATTTCTTGTCCGTCAAGAAACATGGCCACCATGGCTTAAAATAGAACATGGGGGGGGGGGGGGGGGGTTAAACTGCAGTTTTTGGCTTATATCTCAAAAACTAAAGCATTTAGAGCAAAACTGAAATGTAGTAAAAATGTTCCTCAGGTCAAGATCTACCTGCTGTGAAATTTTCAGACGAATCAGTCAACCCTTTTTTGGGTTATTGCCCCTAAATTGTTAATTTTAATGAAATTTTGCAGTTTTAGGTTATTAACTTGAATATTATTATAGATAAAGACAAACTATAAACAGCAAAAATGGTCAGCAAAGTAAGATCTACATATAAGTCAACATGACCAAAATCGTCAATTGGCCCCTTATAGGAGTTTTGCCCTTGAAAGATGAGTACATGTAAACAGAAAATTTGTCACAAATGTTTAGAGCATAACTTGAAATAATTTAAATGGTAGCTGTACAAGTAAAATGGAGGGCCAAGGGTCAAGGTCATTCTAAAAGTCCATACCAACCGATGAAAAAGTCCCTAGCAACCATATGTATTTGGGTTTAGGACCTTATAATTTACTGGTACAAGTGGAAAAGAAAGCTCAAGAGTCAAGGCCATTGAAAAAGTCAATAGCAACCAATGAAAAAATCCTTAGCAACCATATATATTTGGGTTCAGGACCCTACAATTTACCTATTTAAGTCAAAATGGAAGCTAAGAGTCAATGACATTGAAAAAGTCCATAGCAACCGATGAGAAAGTCCATAGCAACCGATGAGAAAGTCCATAGCAACCATATCTATTTGGGTTCAGGATTTTATATTTTAGCCGTACAGGTCAATATTAAGGAGAAAATTGTGACGGTATACACTAAATAGCAAAAATAATCATTGATGCAAGATCTACACAAAATATAACAGATGAGCGATTCAGGCTCTTGGTAGCCTCTTGTTTCAAGATGACGTCAAAATTACATTGAAATAACATTGGTAGCACGATACAGTAGGAACAGACTATACATGTGATATCAAGTTCCGGTAAATAAACCATTATGTACTTAACTATCTGTTGATTATCAAGCACTTCCAGTTAATACAAAAAAAGCTGTTATATGAAGCGAGGTTTTCAGACAGTAGATCGGTTTCTGTGACATGTTTGAACATACAATTTCTAAGTCCAATATTACTCAAATTTTCTAAGTCCAAACTTATAGTTGACTTATATACCACAGATCTGGTAGTAAACTACAGTCTTATTCACTTAAAGGCCACTTATAAGGCTTAATTATCAGTGATACAGAATCATGTATAAGTGTTATAAGTGAAATTATAATATAAGCCATTTATAAGTTAAAAAAATGTTTCACTTATACTTAGAAAGACTGATAGTTCACTTACCCAGTGAAAACCTTGACGTATAAGTCACTTATAGGTCATTTAGAAGTTACCTATAAGTCAAGTATAAGTTGGTGTTTGTTATTTCCGTAAGTGGGCATAAATATAATTCATGTTGATGACTTTTGTTGTACTATATAAGATAATGAGTAGATTTAATATAATTGATATGTCTGAATGGCACTTTGGTGTAGTGGTCAGACTAAGAAGGCAAGCCAAAGGTCCCTGGTGTATTCCAGCTCAGAATGAAAATTTTAGAGATCAAATGTATAAAGGCTGTTCGACACCATTTGCAAGGATGGTCTTGGTAAAAGATGCTAGTCCAACAGAAGGGGACGAAAAATGGCTGTCCAATGTTAATGGACTTGAGCAACACCCTTAGGATGTTAACGACTCCTCTGCAATGTCTGTAGTTGTAAAAAAAGAGTAGGCTAGAATGTGGCTACAGCGGCTGTTTTCTCACTCGCCAAGTAGACAGGGATTAGTATAAGTTGGTATAACTTGTTTCCTAAATTTAAAGGCAATAATTTAACTTAGGCACTCATGCATGAAATGTGGGTCATAATGACTCAAATGTTGGAGAAATGCAATACATAATGTAAGACAATTATGTCCGCAAAATATCATTCACCTAAAACCGTGGAGTTCCTAGGATATGAAAATAAATATAAGCATTTATTTTAGTTGCCAAATAGAGACTGAACGTTTGTAACCAAGTTTTTGAGTGGTGTTTCAAAAATGTTTTCCCAGTTTATTTACAATGATGAAACCTTTTCAATATTTCAGATTTGTTTTTTGCCATACACTTATTATTTTTAAAGTGCAACAGACAATTTTTCCTATTTCGTTTTATGAATATATGACAAATATACTGTATAGAACATGTTTTTAGATTATAATGGGTAAAAATTAATTAATCATACTTACTTACTGTAATGGGATTGTGATGGTATAAAGTTATTTTCATGGCCTACTGTACTCTTTCCTTAATGTGTTGATATTTCCATCTTGTCATTACTAAACTGCCTCTGCTATTTCAACACCACACTGAAAACACAAAGCACATTAGCAAAGCAGGCTAATAAAATTCTTTGATAACAATTTCGATCCACAAGATGTGCACATTTCGTCAATTTACGACTCATCAGTTGTGCTTAAGGCCTAAAATGTTGAAAACCAAAACAACAGTCCAAATATGTGCTAATATATGTAAAAGGTAAATCCCCATAGTCGTTCCTCAAACTACTGAATTCCTAAAAGGCCATGTGAGCTATTGCCATCACTTTGCGTCTGTCGTCCGTCCGTCCATCTGTTAACTTTTCATGTTTCAATCTTAAATCTCCCCAAAACACCATCGCCAATTGAAACCAAACTTGGTGGTGATGTTCATTGGATGGTTCTCTACAAAGTTATGTTTTTGGTTTTGATCCAAAATTCAACATGGCTGCCAGGGCCATTTATGCACTCTGATTGGCTGAAATTTAAAAAATGTTGTTCTCTGAAACTACAAAATTAATTGAATTGTTATATTGCAGGAATGATCCTTACATGGTCCTCAACAAAGTTTATGTTTTTTGTGCCGATCTGAAATCCAAGATGGCCGTCACCACAGAACACATTTAACATAGGATCTTATGGGAAATACATACAAACTTGTTCTTGTCAGAAACCGTTCGACACATGGAAGTAATATGCCTGAATGATCTCATAATTGTCCTTAACAATATGGATGTTTTTGGTGCCGATCTGAAATTCAAAAACATGGCTGCTACATGTAGGACCATTTATGCACTCTGATTGGCTGAAATTTAAAAAAAATATTCTTCTCTGAAACTACAAAAACAATTGAATTGTTATATTGCAGGAATGATCCTTACATGGTCCTCTACTTACTTTATGTTTTTTGTGCCGATCTTTCATAATTATACAGATGACCCTGTCCACCATCAAAGATGGCTGCTAGAGCGGAACTTAGTTTAACATAGGACCTAATGGGAAAGTTTGCTGAATGATCTTGTTAGGAACCAGTGAGCCAATTGGAACTTGACAGCAATGTTCCAGGCTGCCAGTCAAGATGGACATAGTCAAGGTGAGCGATACAGGCTCCTGAGAACATCTAGTTAAAGTCCAAGTAAAATATTTTATCTCCCAAAACGAAACGATAGATTAAATTATAATTTGTTATGAAAACCATTTGCATAAAATCACATGCGTGAAATCGAAATTTATTTTCAAACTGAAAAGGTGTCCATCTTTCGAGGAGATCATCAGAGGTATTTTAAAATGCAGTTTCATTAGTAAAGTCAAGAAATAACAAATGGATATTTAAAGGAACAGAACAGAACAGAACAGAACATCTTTTAGTTTGTCGAATTGATGCCCAAATTTGAGCAGATTCTACTAACAGTTCCAAGTAATCATGAAAATTACAATGAAGGAGGGGGCCTCGGTGGCCGAGTGGTCTAGGTAGTTCTTCATGACTACTAATGATCACTAGTCTGTTAATGCTGATGTTGTGAGTTCGAATCTCACCTGTGGCGGGGTGATCGACTCCGATCTTAATTGACAAGGATTGCCAATTTTCCTACCGAAAGTCGGTGATTCTCTCCGGGTACTCTGGTTTCCTCCACAAATAAAAACTGGCTGCCACAAAATAGCCAAATGTGCTGAAAACGGCGTAAAACCCCAACTAAACAAACAATAAAGGAGGAGAAAATTGAAAATAACTGAGAAACTCTGGAGACAATGAAGACAAGACCAAAACAATATACAAACAATACACTTAAAAATTAAAAACATATGAACCACACGGACCCCACCATAAAACCGGAGGTAAAGACCTTTCAATTTCTCATAATTAAAATTTTTGGAATTGCAATTTTAAAGTTTTCTTCAGAATTATTATTTCCACAATTTGCATTGCAAATTATAATTCATTGCCAGGGCCAACAAAAAAAATCTCTTAAGATAGCCATTACTTTGGGAGTGGGGGATAAATTGTATATAACCTTTACATTTCAGAAGGTACATGACTTCAGTTACACAAACCATACTTATACATGTATATAGTGAATGCCTCATGGTCTGATCTAAATTATGCCCAACAGTCTCTTACCTCTTTTTCATGCTTCAGTGACTTTGTATCCTATTTTGGTTACTATAAGTCAGTTTCTCAGGAACTAGAATAATATAGAGAATGGAAACGGGGAATGTGTCAGAGACAACAACCTGACCAAAAAGCAAAAAACAGCCCAAGGCCACCAATTGGTCCCTAAGCAGCGAGAAAATTCCACACCCAGAGAATGCCTAGAACAATGATATTTGGTCTAAGGGTACAATACTGAAGGGCCATGTCAGTCTGACATGTGTCACTAAGCCTTGAACTTTATTATAAATTATAAATAAATTATAAATTATTATAAATAACTCTTTCACCTTGACAAAAGAGAATGACTGAATTGAGGGTTTTAGCATAATTTCCATGCTCACCGTCCTTTACAGCAATATATATAAGTCCAAATATCGAAAAATATTCTAAATCCAACAACTTCAATGTCCAAGCTTTTTCCAAGCTAAATAATGGTAAAGTCCAAAATGTAATCTAAAACTTTTCCATGGTCATTCCAAGGTTTTCTTTTGATGGTTAAATGAAACCGTGAACGTCCAAACTTGCTTTGAAAATTTCCATGGACAACCAAATAATTTCCTAGGTTTTCCATGGAAAACCCTTAGACATCCAAGGTTTCCTTGTAAATTCTACAGATGGGTCAGGAACAATTGGGTTTCAAAATAAAAAGTCCACATTTGGTAAATATCCTGGAAGACTCTCCGACCTTTAAGTTTTGGACAAGTACCTAGCAACCAAAAATTAGTCAGGTGTGAAACAACAGTTGCTTGGAATAATTGAATTTCAAACAGGTCAATTCCATGTTTGGTAAATATCCTGGATGACCCCCATTAACCTTCAATTTATGGGAAATTTACCGAACAATCATATACTTAGCTCACCTTATTCGAAGGGTCAGGAGAGCTATTGCCATAACTTTGCATCTGTTGACCGTCCGTCCGTTCACATTTCACATTTTGAACTTCTGGAGAACTGCTGAATGGTTTGAAGCAGAACATGGAAGAAATATTCCTTACAAGGTGCTGACCAAATGTTGTTACTTTGGTGCCGATCTGTCGTCCAACATGGCTGCTAGCTGGGGACTTATAAATTAGTAGTCTGAGATTGCTCTGACGTCTGACAGCCTTTTTTTTTTTTTTAGCTCATCTGGCCCAACATATAATACCTAGACCCACCATATTTGGTCACTAAATTAGTTCTTGGTGGGTACATGACAGTCTGAAACCTGCCTTTTGACCTTGACCTCAATTTCATGGGTGAGTTACCTGTGTCACATTTTCCTGATTAAGTCCAGTTCTTAGCAACTGTAATACCTAAGCCTACCATATCTGGTCAATAGATAGTTCTCAGTGGGCACATGCCAGTCGGACACCTGTCTAGGGACCTTTACCTCAATTGTATGCTTGAACGAGACCTGCCAGCTGACCTTGGACACAGTTTTACTACTGGCTTGAATGACATGCATGAGATTTTTCAAAGTGAAAGTGAAATGATGAAAATGGTGGGTTGAAGGGAATAATGCTTTCGTTTGTGGTATAGGAAGATTGTTGGTGAATAAAATGGTGTTCATGTTCTTAGAGAAAAATGAATAATGAATCGATTGATGTATGATTTATCTACTTAAAATTTGATATATTTCCATTGAGAGTCTTAAAACTGCCAAGTCTGGGTCGCAGTTTACATATTTTATATACTGAGTGTGCTCTATCTGACGTCCCATTACCACAGCATGTCACAAAAAAATGCTGTCAGTTATCAGAGCACATTGCGCGGTATAGTGTCAGTCATAATCATAAATTGATAGAAAATGAACCAGAAGGTCTTTTGTAGCAAAAGATGATTTTTAGCTCACCTGACCCAAAGGATCAAGTGAGCTATTCTAATCACTTGGTGTCTGTCGTCTTTCATCCTCCATTAACTTTTTACAAAAATGTTCTCCTCTGAAACTACTGGACCGATTGGAACCAAACTTGGGCACAAGCATCATTGGGGTATCTAGTTTAAAAATGTCCGATGACTCCGCCTGCAAACCAACATAGCAGACATGGCTAAATATAGAACATAGGGGTAAACTGCAGTTTTTATACTTTTTGCGGTCGTATATTGGTATGACGTTGGCGTCGTCGTCGTCGTCGTCCGTCGTCTGCGTCGTCGTCCAAAGACATTTGGTTTTCGCACTATAACTTTAGTATAAGTTAATAGAAATCTATGAAATTTAAACACAAGGTTTATGACCACAAAAGGAAGGTTGGGATTGATTTTGGGAGTTTTGGTCCCAACAGTTTAAGAATCAGGGGCCAAAAAAGGGCCCAATAAGCATTTTTCTTGGTTTTCGCACAATAACTCTAGTATAAGTAAATAGAAATCTATGAAATTTTAACACAAGGTTTATGACCACAAAAAGAAGGTTGGGATTGTTTTTGGGAGTTTTGGTCCCAACAGTTTAGGAATTAGGGGCTAAAAAAGGGCCCAAATAAGCATTTTTTTTGGTTTTTGCACAATAACTTTAGTATAAGTAAATAGAAATCTATGAAATTTAAACACAAGGTTTATGACCACAAAAGGAAGGTTGGGATTGATTTTTGGAGTTTTGGTCCCAACAGTTTAGGAATTAGGGGCCAAAAGGGTCCAAAATTAAACTTTGTTTGATTTCATCGAAAATTGAACTATTGGGATTCTTTGATATGCCGAATCTAACCGTGCTTTTAGATTCTTAATTTTTGGTCCCGTTTTCAAATTGGTCTACATTAAGGTCCAAAGGGTCCAAAATTAAACATTGTTTGATTTTAACAAAAATTGAATTCTTTGGGTTCTTTGATATGCTGAAACTAAACATGTACTTAGTTTTTATACGACCGCAAAATTTTTGCGGTCGTATATTGGTATGACGTTGGCGTCGTCGTCGTCGTCGTCGTCGTCCGTCGGAGTCTGTAGACATTTGGTTTTCGCACTATAACTTTAGTATAAGTTAATAGAAATCTATGAAATTTAAACACAAGGTTTATGACCACAAAAGGAAGGTTGGGATTGATTTTGGGAGTTTTGGTCCCAACAGTTTAAGAATTAGGGGCCAAAAAAGGGCCCAATAAGCATTTTTCTTGGTTTTCGCACAATAACTCTAGTATAAGTAAATAGAAATCTATGAAATTTTAACACAAGGTTTATGACCATTTTTTGGAGTTTTGATCCCAACAGTTTAGGAATTAGGGGCTAAAAAAGGGCCCAAATAAGCATTTTTCTTGGTTTTTGCACAATAACTTTAGTATAAGTAAATAGAAATGTATGATATTATCTTGGTGGGCTAAGGGAGGTAATCCAAACACATTTAATTTTTTTCTCATTTCATATTTCATAAATTAAAAAGGAAATTTCAAATTTCTTTTAGCAAAAAAAGGGGGGTTACAATAAATTTTATTGTTTTTTGGTTTTTTTTTTGGGAGGGGGGGGGGGAGGGGGGGTCAATGTGCAACTTCATAGTGTATTGCACAAAAGCTAAAAAAGGGGTAAATTATTTATTTTTTTTGGGGGGGGGGAATTTTCAATTGCACAGTATTGCACAATAGCAAGAAATCTTCAATTGCACAGTATTGCGCAATAGCAAGAAATTGATATGTGTGCCCAATTTTAAATTTTAAATTGGTTATTTCTGATTTATATATAAAAACAAATAATACTGATATTGTTTGAATAGGTAAATTAAAAAATTTTAAGTTCTTAGACCACATTAATTCTGTGTCAGAAACCTATGCTGTGTCAAATATTTATTCACAATCCAAATTCAGTCTCGTTGGGGGGGTTGTCAGGTCATAATACGGAAAGCCTGACCGCGGACCATAGTGGGTAACGTGTTTGGAGAATGCCACACTCCCTGCACGCTAAAGACCCCTTCTGTAGTTTTCGAAAAAGAGTAGGCTGATGGCCGCTACAGGAGGCTAAATTATCCGACCCTACCCAACCATCCTCCTTTTACAGTGGCAGTCAAAATTGGTTCCCCTTTGTGTCCCATCCCACCCCTAATTGAATTGTTTGATAAATTGAACTGGTTCTCGTCATGAAGATGCATGAAATATTTGCCACTGGACGTTAAGCAACAATCAATCAATCAACCAAATTCAGTGCTGTATCAAGCTTGAATGTTGTGTCCATACTTGCCCCAACTGTTCAGGCTTCGACCTCTGCGGTCGTATCAAGCTGCGCCCAGCGGAGCATTTTATTTTATTATGGGCCCAGTTTTCAAGTTGGTCCAAATCGGGGTCCAAAATTAAACTTTGTTTGATTTCATCGAAAATTGAACTATTGTGGTTCTTTGATATGCCGAATCTAACTGTGCATTTAGATTCTTAATTTTTGGTCCCGTTTTCAAATTGGTCTACATTTAGGTCCAAAGGGTCCAAAATTAAACTTAGTTTGAGTTTAACAAAAATTGAATTCTTGGGGTTCTTTGATATGCTGAATCTAAACATGTACTTAGTTTTTTTATTATGGGCCGAGTTTTCAAGTTGGTCCAAATCGGGGTCCAAAATTAATCTTTGTTTGATTTCATCGAAAATTGAACTATTGGGGTTCTTTGATATGCCGAATCTAACCGTGCATTTAGATTCTTAATTTTTGGTCCCGTTTTCAAATTGGTCTACATTAAGGTCCAAAGGGTCCAAAATTAAACTTAGTTTGATTTTAACAAAAATTGAATTCTTGGGGTTCTTTGATACGCAGAATCTAAACATGTACTTATTTTTTCTTATTATGGGCCCAGTTTTCAAGTTGGTCCAAATCGGGGTCCAAAATTAAAGCTAAAAAAGGGGTAAATTATTTTTTTTTGGGGGGGAGGGGCAATTCTCCACAGCATATTGTATTGCACAAGAAGCAAAAAATTGAATATAAATTCAAATCATATGACCAATTCTAAGTTCTTTATTTCAGTTATTCTGTGTCAGAAACCTATTATGTGTCAAATATTTGAAGAAATTTTCAATTGCACAGTATTGTGCAATAGCAAGAAATTGATATGTGTGCCCTGTTATCAAAACCTTATTATTAACAAATTCCATGACTATGATGTCATTTTCTATTTTAATATGTTATGGTGTATTTAAATGGGCTGTTATGGTTGCAAAGTATAAAGAAATGGGGGGGTGAAGGTGAAAACAAAATTTAGAGGGGGGGGGGGTAAATGAGAAATTGGGGAGGGGGTAATTTTTTTCTCATTTCATATTTCATAAATTAAAAAGAAAATTTCAAATTTTTTTGGCAAAAAAAGGGGGGGGTTACAATAAATTTTATTGTTTTTTGTTTTTTTTTTTTGGGAGGGGGGGGGGGGGGGGGGGGGGGTCAGTGTGCAACTTCATAGTGTATTGCACAAAAGCTAAAAAAAGGGGTAAATTATTATTTTTTTTTTGGGGGGGGGGGGGGCAATTCTCCACAGCATATTGTATTGCACAAGAAGCAAAAAATTGAATATAAATTCAAATCATATGACCAATTCTAAGTTCTTTGATTTCAGTTATTCTGTGTCAGAAACCTATTATGTGTCAAATATTTGAAGAAATTTTCAATTGCACAGTATTGCGCAATAGCAAGAAATTGATATGTGTGCCCAATTTTAAATTTTAAATTGGTTATTTCTGATTTATATATAAAAACAAATAATACTGATATGGTTTGAATAGGTAAATTAAAAAATTTTAAGTTCTTAGACAACATTCATTCTGTGTCAGAAACCTATGCTGTGTCAAATATTTATTCACAATCCAAATTCAGTATTGTATCAAGCTTGAATGTTGTGTTCATAATTGCCCCAACTATTCAGGGTTCGACATCTGCGGTCGTATCTAGCTGCGCCCAGCAGAGCATTTTATTGTCTTATGTCTCAAAAAGTAAAGCATTTAGAGCAAAACTGACATGGAGGAAAACTTGGATTTTTTCTAGACAAAACACAATATAAGATGCTTTGATGGCAGGTCTCTATGTTTCCATGCTGTGATTTTATATTACTGACAAAGGGCCCAAATTACTGACAAAAATCATTATCATTACTGAAAACACCAGAAAGGGGTATAAACACCTCTGTGATGGCAATATGTAGTTCTTGCCCTTTGGGCCAGATGACCAGCAACACAATTATTTACGAATCCCCCCCTATGAAACAACTGGGACAAATAAGACCATTGAACCTTGATGAAATGCTGTGGTAGTGGTAGGTAAAGATTCCATTTGCCAAAGTGGCTAAATTTCTGATATTTTAAATTAGCCACATTTAAATTTCAGGAGCCACAAAATATAAACACATGTATTAATTTGTAATCGCTTACTTCTATTTCTAATAAACCTATAAGCACTGAAACAGATTCATCAGTACACTTTATATTTAGATAGTGTAACACTGACTGTAGTATACTTATATTTAGATAGTGTAACACTGACTGTAGTATACTTATATTTAGATAGTGTAACACTGACTGTAGTATACTTATATTTAGATAGTGTAACACTGACTGTAGTACAACATGTACTTGTAAAAGACAAATTCTAAGAAGTACTGAATGTTTGGCACAAAACTATTGCAGTCAGATCTACTCGCACCACTCCTTAATTGATATAGTACTGATGAAAATTTGATATTTCTAATAAAACAATTTGAATAAAACATATGAAAGCACATTTACATAAAAAATACTTAAAAATCTTTTCTTCTGAAACTGCAAGACCAATTGAGGCTTTAATAGTTTGGTGGAATGGTCTTCAGATGGTTCCCTTCAAAACTGTTGGAAGGTCTATACCGTGGACCAATATGCCTGCTGTTACTACAAAATGTAATAATAGAAAAGGAAGCAACGAAAAAAAAATCTCAAATTTCCTTCTATGAAACTGCCTGGCCAATTGGGACCAACTTTTGGTGAATTGGTCTTTGGTTGTGCAGGGGTCCAGAACATTGACCATTATGGCCACTGTTAATAAAAATAGAAAAATCAGCAAAAAAGTAATTAAAATATTCTCAGCAGGTAAATTGAGACCAAATTTTGGATATATTCCTTAAGGGCCCTTTCAAAATTGTATACAAGGGTCTAAACCTTGGACTAATATGGCAACAGTTACTAAAAGTAGAGAAATCAGCCAAGAAAAAAGAAACCACTTAAAAATCTTTTCTTAAAAATATAGTGCGAATGGTTGTTTAAACTTGCATAAGTCATGTCAGATGCAAATATAAATATGTATTCGATAATAATTGATAATGTGTTGGATGTCATCAACCAGTAGTGATAAATATTCAGTTACAGGTTTCAGTCAATTGAAAAACACTTAATTTGTGGTTTTTCCTTCCAGATATATGGCAGAGGTTCAAAAAGATGGAATAATAAATCAGATAAACAATCCTGAGGTTTCTGTTGATGTGAATGAGGCAAATTATATAATTGAACAACAAAAGATACAGTTAAAAATCATAACAGATAAACTTCACACAGCTTACAAAGGTGGAGATGTTACATGGATTAGTACAGGTAAAAGTCTGTAGTAATATTGTTGAAGTCTGGTCTAATATTTTACTCACAGGGCTATTTAAGCAATGCGAGTTTGTTATCTCTTTGCATCCTCTTTTAAGCTCACCTGGACCAAAGGGCCAGGTAAACTATTGCCATTTTGGCATCTGTGATCATAGTTTTCTTTCATTACTTTGACAATTATGTCCTCAGAAAACACCGGGTCAATTTAAACCAAACTTTGTCTGACTCATCTTTAGGGTGATTATATTAAAGTTTGTGATTTTAGTCCCTGTGGTCCAACAAAGGTGGCAGCTGCAGTTAAAAATGGAACATAGTGGTCTTACCTAATAAAGAATAAGAAAGAAATCTCTTTTGGAGCCATTTGGCAAATTTGATCCAGACTCTGGTGGAATGGGCCAGAAAAGGCCATGTGAAATATTGCCATCACTTGGCGTGTCGTCCATCGTCTTAATTTTTCCTTTAAATATCTCCTCTGAAACCATTAGGCCATTGGAACAAAACTTGGCAGCAATGGTCTTTAGGTGGTCCTCTTTAAGAATTGTATCCGATGACACCACCGGTCATCCAAGATGGCCGTCAGAGCGTACATAGTTTAACGAGACCCTTTGGGAAATTTACTTAAAAGATCTTCTTGTCCGAAACCAAAGTTCAGTTGGAACAAACTTGGCAGCAATGGTCCTTAGGTGGTTCTTTTTCAGATTTATATTCTATGACCCAAAGCGTCTCCCAAGATGGCCGCCAGAGCCAAACATAGTTTAACATAGGACCCTACGTGAAATTTACTTAAAGATCTTCTTGTCTGAAACCACTAGGCCAATTGGAACAAAACTTGACCGCAATGGCCCTTAGTTGGTCCTCTTTCATAAGTATATCAGATGACCTTGTCCACTATCCAAGATGGCTGCCAGAGTGGAACTTGGTTTAACATAGGACCTAATGGGAAAGTTCACTGAAAGATCTTGTTTGAAACCAGTGAGCCAATTGGAACTTGACAGCAATGTTCCAGGCTGCCAGCCAAGATGGACATAGTCCAAGTGAGTGATACAGGCTCCTGGGAGCATCTAGTTTATAGGGCTTATGGACCATTTTAGAAAAATATTTAACCCTAAAAATGTCGATTTTAGGGTGCATTTTAACATAGACATATAATAAAAAATGCCAAAAAATTACCAAAAAATTTTACTTTTTCAATAAACCGCCGCGGTGGTCTCGTGGTAGCGTGCTCGCCCCGAGTGCAGAAGGTCGCAGGTTCGATCCCCTGCCGAGTCAAACCAAAGACATTTAAATTGGTATTTGCTGCATCTCCGCCAAGCACGCGGCATCTAGGAGTAAGAGCAAAGACTGGTCGGCTCGGAGTCAGTATAATGTGTCCGAGTGAGGTGATATGTCTTCCTGCGGACAGTTACCTCGTGAGCTAGCACATTAAAATCCAACTTAGAGTGTCGGTCTAGTTCAAAGCAGGGATCATATTCATTCATATCAACATGTTCTCGTCCTGATATGCACCTGGTTGCCACTGGATGGTAAACAATAATTCATCCATCCATACTTTTTCTATATATCTTTTTCAAATTTATCTAAAAAACTTCTATCCTCAACTACTCCATAACCTCTCAAAGGAATTTGATGAAACTTTCCCTGTGCATTAACATTAATGCACAGGTGTGCATATATATTTTATTTTTAAAAAATTTTTAATTTTTTTTGGTAAAAATTGACATTTTTGAAAAAAAAGGGGGGGTTCAAAACTTTTATCCTCAACTACTCCATAACCGCTCAAAGGAATTTGGTAAAACTTGCTCTGATCATTAACCTTAATGCAAAGGTATGCATATATATTTTATTTTTAAAAATTTTTAATTTTTTGGGGTAAAAATTGACATTTTTAAAAAAAAAAAAGGGGGGGGATTCAAACTTTTATCCTCAACTACTCCATAACCGCTCAAAGGAATTTGGTGAAACTTGCTCTGTGCATTAACCTTAATGCACAGGTGTACATATATATTTCATTTTTAGAAAATTTCAATTTTTTTTTAGCTCACCTGACCCAAAGGGTCAAGTGAGGTATTCTCATCACTTTGCATCCAGCGTCCGTCGTCCTTCGTCTTCTGTTAACTTTTACAAAGATCTTCTCTGAAACTACCGGGCCAAATTGAACCAAACTTGGCCACAAGCATCATTAGGGTATCTAGTTTAAAAAATGTGGCCGATGACCATGCTTGCCAACCAACATGGCCGACATGGCTAAAATTAGAACATAGAGGTAGAGTGCAGTTTTTGTCTTATATCTCAAAAACTAAAGCAATTAGAGCTAAACTGACACCGGGTAAAAATGTACATCAGGTCAAGATCTACCTGTCATGAAATTTTCAGACGAATCGGTCAACCCTTTGTTGGGTTATGCCCCTGAATTGTTAATTTTAAGAAAATTTTGGAGTTTTAGGTTATTATCTTGAATATTATAGATAAAGACAAATTGTAAACAGCAAAAATGTTCAACAAAGTAAGATCTACAAATAAGTCAAAATGACCAAAATCATTGATTGACCCCTTATAGGAGTTTTTACCCTTTAAAGACGGCATTCACAGTAAACTATCCTTTAAAGATCTTTTCCTCTCAAACCACTGGCCAATTGAGATCAAACTTCGGTGGAATGGTCCTTGGGTGGCCCCCTTCCAAAATTATGTCTGGCATCCCCGACTTCCAACCGACATGGCTGCTGTTACTAAAAATAGAAAAAAAGGTGGCATGAATTTCAAAAATCTTATATGAAACTACAAAGCCAGTTGGAACCAAAGTTGGGAGTAATGGTTCTTAGGAGGTTCTCTTTTAGAAAAATGTCGAATGACCAGGACTGTTAACCAAAATGGCAGCCACAGCCGAACTTAGTCTAACATAGGGCCCTATGGGAAAATTCATTAAAAAATCTTCTTATCTTAAACCACTTGACCAATTGGAACCAGACTTGGCAGCAATGGTCCTTAGATGGTCCTCTTACAGAGGTGTGTCCGATGACCTGGACTGTCAACCAAGATGGCCGCCACAACCGAACTTAGTTTAACATAGGGCCCTATAGGAAAATTCATTGAAAAATTTTCTTGTCTGAAACCACTTGACATATTGGAGCGAGACTTGGCAGCATTGGTCCTTAGGAGGTCCTCTTTCAGAAATGTGTCAGATCACCCGGATTTTCAACCAAGATGGCTACCACACTGAACTTTGTTAAATATTGGACCCTATAGGAAAATTCATTTGAAAATCTTCTTGTCAGAAACCGCTTAGCCAGTTGGAACAAGACTTAGCAGAAATGGTCCTTAGATAGTTCTCTTTTAGAAATATATCTGTTCACCTGGACTGTCAAACAAGATGACTGCCACCGCTGAAATTAGTTTAACATAGAATCCTATGGAAAAACCAGGCAGATTGACTGCAACACTTCAATTTTTAGGTCTGTTCAAGGTTAAAAGTTAAGTCCAGGTGAGCGATACAGGCTCTTGAGAGCCTCTAGTTGTAAAAATTTATATTTTTGCAAAAAAAGGGGCGGGGGGCAAAACTTTTATTTTCAACTACTCCATAACCGCTCAAAGCAATTTGATGAAACTTTCTCTGTGCATTAACCTTAATGCAAACGTGTCGTATGTATTTCATTTTTAGAAAATTTTAAATTTTTTTCGTAAAAATTGACATTTTTCGAAAAAAAAAAGGGGGGGGGCAAAACTTTTATTTTCAACTACTCCATAACCGCTCAAAGCAATTTGATGAAACTTTCTTTGTGCATTAACCTTAATGCAGAGGTGTGCATATAAATTTCATTTTTATACGACCGCAAAATTTTTGAGGTCGTATATTGGTATGACGTTGGCGTCGTCGTCGTCGTCGTCCGTCGTAGTCTGTAGACATTTGGTTTTCGCACTATAAATGTAGTATAAGTTAATAGAAATCTACGAAATTTAAACACAAGGTTTATGACCACAAAAGGAAGGTTGGGATTGTTTTTGGGAGTTTTGGTCCCAAAAGTTTAAGAATTAGGGGCCAAAAAAGGGTCCAATAAGCATTTTTCTTGGTTTTCGCACAATAAGTCTAGTATAAGTAAATAGAAATCTATGAAATTTTAACACAAGGTTTATGATCATTTTTTGGAGTTTTGATCCCAACAGTTTAGGAATTAGGGGCTAAAAAAGGGCCCAAATAAGCATTTTTCTTGGTTTTTGCACAATAACTGTGGTATAAATAAATAGAAATCTATGATATTAGCTTGGTGGGCTAAGGAAGGTAATCCAAACACATTCCAAACACATTTAAAGTAAAATATTGTGTATGATTCAATTATGTATAAAGAAATGTTGATTGTTTTTGGGGTGATTTATAGCTGTCAATTTATTTTTAGAACTTACTATGAATTAATATTAATTTTAGCCATATGTCATTTTTTATTTTAAGACTTCAATGATGTATTTAAATGTTTAATTATGTTTGCAAACTTCATGATAATTTTGAATAGGGATTATGACATTATCTTGAGGGAAAGATTTTTTTTTTTGAAAAAGGGAAAGTGGGGGGGGGGGGGGGGGTGTCAAAATTTATGGGGTAAATATTAAATTGGCGGGGGGTGGGGAAAATTTTTTTCTCATTTCAGATTTGTACTTAGTTTTGTTATTATGGGCCCAGTTTTCAAGTTGGTTCAAATTGGGGTCCAAAATTAAAGATAAAAAAGGGGTAATTTTTTTTTTGGGGGGGGGGGGGGGGGTGGGGCATTTATCCACAGCATATTGTATTGCACAAGAAGAAAAACGTTGAATATAAATTCAAATCATATGACCAATTCTAAGTTTTTTGATTTCACTTATTCTGTGTCATAAACCTATTATGTATCAAATATTTCAATAAATTTTCAATTGCACAGTATTGTGTAATAGCAAGAAATTGATATGTGCAGAAAGAGAGATAACTCTTTCATTTTAATATCACAAATTTAATATTTTTATCTGTCCAGTTTTATTATGGGCGATATTTTTCAGTTGGTCCAAATCTATAAAAAAGGGGTAATTTTTTTTTTTGGGGGGGTGGGGGAATTCTAAACAGCATATTGTATTGCACAAGAAACAACAACTTCAATATAAATTAAAATCATATGACCAATTATAAATTCTTTCAATTCAATTATTCTGTGTCAGAAACATATTATGTGTCAAATTCTTCAATTGCACATTATTAGTTTAATGAACTTCATTGGAAATTTGCCAATATAAAATGTGCTGATGAAAGTTTTTTGTTTATCTCATCTATAATGCCATTTTCAATTGGTTATTTGGGATTTATATATAAAATCAAATAATACTGATATGGTTTGAATAGGTAAATTAAAAAATTTTAAGTTCTTACAACACATTAATTCTGTGTCAGAAACATATGCTGTGTCAAATATTTATTCACAATCCAAATTCAATGTTGTATCAAGCTTGAATGATGTGTCCATACTTGCCCCAACTGTTCAGGGTTCGACCTCTGCGGTCGTATCAAGCTGCGCCCAGCGGAGCATTTTATTAGAAAATTTTAAATTGTTTTTGTAAAAATTGACATTTTTTCAAAAAAAAGGGGGGGTGGGAGTGGGGGGGGGTTAAACTTCTATTCTCAACTACTCCATAACCCGTTCAAAGGATTTGATTAAACTTTCTCTCTGCATTAACCTTAATGCCCAGGTGTGCATATATATTTCATTTTTAGAAAATTTTAATTATTTTTTCTAAAAATTGACATTTTTGAAAAAAAAAGTGGGGGTCGAAACTTCTATCCTCAACTACTCCATAACCGCTCAAAGAAATTTGATGAAACTTTCTCTGTGCATTAACTTTAATCCAAAGATTTTGCCATCACTTGGCATCCGTCGTCGTCGTTAACTTTTTAGCTCACCTGGCTATGCCAGGGTGAGCTTTTGCCATCACTTTGCGTCCGTTGTCCGTCAGTCCGTCCGTCGTAAACTTTTCATTCAAAAATCTTCTCTGAAACCGCTGGGGCGATTGGTTTGAAACTTAATAGGCATGATCTATGACATGTGCTCTACAAGCGATCCTCAAATTATTTTGATCTGACATAAAACATGGCTGTCGTAGCTAAAAATAGAATATAGGGGTGGATGTGTTGTATTGGCTTATAACTTAAGAACCGTTACAGATATCAAAAACCTGACATGGTAAAATTGATCAGCATGACAAGATCTTCCTACCCTGAAATTTTGAAGGAAATTCCAAAACCAATTTAAGAGTTATTGCCCTTTTTTCGTCAAATTTTCAAAAATTTAACATTTTTCGTCATTTATCTCCAAAACTATTTGAGATAAAAGTGAAATGTAAATTTGAAAAATGTTTGCCATGTTGAGATCTACCTACCCTGAAATTTTAAAGGAAATCCCAAAACCCATTTAGGAGTTGTTTTTTTTTGGTCAAATTTTCAAAATTTTTTCATTCAAAAATCTTCTCTGAAACCGCTGGGCCGATTGGTTTGAAACTTAATAGGATTGGTGTGCATGTATATTTCATTTTTAGAAAATTTTAATTTTTTTTGGTAAAAATTGACATTTTTGCAACAAAAAAAAGGGGGGGGGGGCAAAATTTCTATCCTCAACTACTCTATAACAGCTCAAAGGAATTTGAGTAAACTTTCTCTTTGCATTAACCTTAAAATTTAAAGTTTCTAACAAGAGGCTCACCAGAGCCTGTATCGCTCACCTGGAGTCTGGTTTTCATTGGACAATTAATCAACTATTTGACCAAGTTTGTTGCAATTGGTTAACCTGAATGCACAGGTGTGCATATATATTTCATTTTTAGAAAATTTTAATATCTTTTGTAAAAATTGGCATCCGCCTTGGAAGACTCACACATTTTTAGCTCACCTGACCCAAAGGGTCAAGTGAGCTATTCTCATCACTTGGCGTCAGTCGTCCGTCGTCTGTCGTCCGTTAACTTTTACAAAAATCTTCTCCTCTGAAACTACCGGGCCAAATTGAACCAAACTTGGCCACAAGCATCATTAGGGTATCTAGATTAAAAAGTGTGTCCGATGACCCCGCCTGCCAACCAACATGGCCGACATGGCTAAAAGAACATAGGGGTATACTACAGTTTTTGTCTTATATCTCAAAAACTAAAGCAATTAAAGCAAAACTGACATGGGGTAAAAAATGTTCATCAGGTCAAGATCTACCTGCCATGAAATTTTCAGACGAATCGGTCAACCCTTTGTTGGGTTATTGCCCCTGAATTGTTAATTTTAAGAAAATTTTGCAGTTTTAGGTTATTATCTTGAATATTATTATAGATAAAGACAAACTATAAACAGCAAAAATGTTCAACAAAGTAAGATCTACAAATAAGTCAACATGACCAAAATCATTGATTGACCCCTTATAGGAGTTTTTGCCCTTTAAAGACGGCATCCAGCGTAAACTATCCTTTAAAGATCTTTTCCTCTCAAACCACTGGGCCAATTGAGACCAAACTTTGGTGTTATGGTCCTTGGATGGCCCCCTTCCAAAATTATGTCTGGCATTCCCGACGACATGGCTGCTGTTACTAAAAATAGAAAAAGGGGGGGGGGTGAATTTCTAAAATCTTCTTATATGAAACTACAAGGCCAGTTGGAACCAAAGTTGGCAGTAATGGTTCTTATCGGGTTCTCTTTCAGAAATATGTCCAATGACCCGGACTGTTAACCAAGATGGCCGCCACAGCCGAACTTAGTTTAACATAGGGCCCTATGGAAAAATTCATTGAAAAATATTCTTGCCTTAAACCACTTTACCGATTGGAACCAGACTTGGCAGCAATGGTCCTTAGATGGTCCTCTTACAGAGGTGTGTCCGATGACCTGGACTGTCAACCAAGATGGCCGCCACAACTGAACTTAGTTTAACATAGGGCCCTATAGGAAAATTCATTGAAAAATTTTCTTGTCTGAAACGAGTTGACATATTAGAGCAGGACTTGGCAGCATTGGTCCTTAGGAGGTCCTTTTTATACGACCGCAAAATTTTTGCGGTCGTATATTGGTATGACGTTGGCGTCGTCGTCGTCGTCGTCGTCGTCGTCGTCGTCGTCGTCCGTCGTCCATCGGAGTCTGTAGACATTTGGTTTTCGCACTATAAATGTAGTATAAGTTAATAGAAATCTACGAAATTTAAACACAAGGTTTATGACCACAAAAGGAAGGTTGGGATTGTTTTTGGGAGTTTTGGTCCCAAAAGTTTAAGAATTAGGGGCCAAAAAAGGGTCCAATAAGCATTTTTCTTGGTTTTCGCACAATAAGTCTAGTATAAGTAAATAGAAATCTATGAAATTTTAACACAAGGTTTATGATCATTTTTTGGAGTTTTGATCCCAACAGTTTAGGAATTAGGGGCTAAAAAAGGGCCCAAATAAGCATTTTTCTTGGTTTTTGCACAATAACTATAGTATAAATAAATAGAAATCTATGATATTAGCTTGGTGGGCTAAGGAAGGTAATCCAAACACATTCCAAACACATTTAAAGTAAAATATTGTGTATGATTCAATTATGTATAAAGAAATGTTGATTGTTTTTGGGGTGATTTATAGCTGTCAATTTATTTTTAGAACTTACTATGAATTAATATTAATTTTAGCCATATGTCATTTTTTATTTTAAGACTTCAATGATGTATTTAAATGTTTAATTATGTTTGCAAACTTCATGATAATTTTGAATAGGGATTATGACATTATCTTGAGGGAAAGATTTTTTTTTTTGAAAAAGGGAAAGTGGGGGGGGGGGGGGGTGTCAAAATTTATGGGGTAAATATTAAATTGGCGGGGGGTGGGGAAAATTTTTATAACTTTAGTATAAGTAAATAGAAATCTATGAAATTTAAACACAAGGTTTATGACCACAAAAGGAAGGTTGGGATTGATTTTTGGAGTTTTGGTCCCAACAGTTTAGGAATTAGGGGCCAAAAGGGTCCAAAATTAAACTTTGTTTGATTTCATTGAAAATTTAACTATTGGGGTTCTTTGATATGCCGAATCTAACCGTGCTTTTAGGATCTTAATTTTTGGTCCCGTTTTCAAATTGGTCTACATTAAGGTCCAAAGGGTCCAAAATTAAACTTAGTTTGATTTTAACAAAAATTGAATTCTTTGGGTTCTTTGATATGCTGAATCTAAACATGTACTTAGTTTTTTTATTATGGGCCCAGTTTTCAAGTTGGTCCAAATCGGGGTCCAAAATTAAACTTTGTTTGATTTCATCGAAAATTGAACTATTGGGGTTCTTTGATATGCCGAATCTAACCGTGCATTTAGATTCTTAATTTTTGGTCCCGTTTTCAAATTGGTCTACATTAAGGTCCAAAGAGTCCAAAATTAAACTTAGTTTGATTTTAACAAAAATTGAATTCTTGGGGTTCTTTAATATGCTGAATCTAAACATGTACTTAGTTTTTTTATTATGGGCCCAGTTTTCAAGTTGGTCCAAATCGGGGTCCAAAATTAAACTTTGTTTGATTTCATCGAAAATTGAACTATTGGGGTTCTTTGATATGCCGAATCTAACCGTGCATTTAGATTCTTAATTTTTGGTCCCGTTTTCAAATTGGTCTACATTAAGGTCCAAAGAGTCCAAAATTAAACTTAGTTCGATTTTAACAAAAATTGAATTCCTGGGGTTCTTTGATATGCTGAATCTAAACATGTACTTAGTTTTTTTATTATGGGCCGAGTTTTCAAGTTGGTCCAAATCGGGGTCCAAAATTAAAGCTAAAAAGGGGGTAAATTATTTTTTTTTGGGGGGGGGGGGGGGCAATTCTCCACAGCATATTGTATTACATAAAAGCAAAAAATTGAATATAAATTCAAATCATATGACCAATTCTAAGTTCTTTATTTCAGTTATTCTGTGTCAGAAACTTATTATGTGTCAAATATTTGAAGAAATTTTCAATTGCACAGTATTGCGCAATAGCAAGAAATTGATATGTGTGCCCTGTTATCAAAACTTTATTATTAACAAATTCCATTGGAAATTTGCCAATATAAAATGTGCTGATGAAGCTTTTTTGTTTATCTTATCTAAACTGCTTTTAATATGTATATTTAAAATTTGCCATCCATGACTATGATGTCATTTTCTATTTTAATATGTTATGGTGTATTTAAATGGGCTGTTATGGTTGCAAAGTATAAAGAAATGGGGGGGGTGGGGTTGAAAACAAAATTTGGGGGGGGGTAAATGAGAAATTGGGGAGGGGGTAATTTTTTCTCATTTCATATTTCATAAATTAAAAAGAAGATTTCAAATTTTTTTTAGCAAAAAAAAGGGGGGGGGGTTACAATAAATTTTATTGTTTTTTGTTTTTTTTTTTGGGAGGGGGGGTCAATGTGCAACTTCATAGTGTATTGCACAAAAGCTAAAAAAAGGGGTAAATTATTATTTTTTTTTTTTTTGGGGGGGGGGGGGGGGGCAATTCTCCACAGCATATTGTATTACACGAAAGCAAAAAATTGAATATAAATTCAAATCATATGACCAATTTTAAGTTCTTTGATTTCAGTTATTCTGTGTCAGAAACCTATTATGTGTCAAATATTTGAAGAAATTTTCAATTACACAGTATTGCGCAATAGCAAGAAATTGATATGTGTGCCCAATTTTAAATTTTAAATTGGTTATTTCTGATTTATATATAAAAACAAATAATACTGATATGGTTTGAATAGGTAAATTAAAAATTTTTAAGTTCTTAGACAACATTCATTCTGTGTCAGAAACCTATGCTGTGTCAAATATTTATTCACAATCCAAATTCAGTATTGTATCAAGCTTGAATGTTGTGTTCATAATTGTCCCAACTATTCAGGGTTCGACATCTGCGGTCGTATCTAGCTGCGCCCAGCGGAGCATTTTATTCAGAAATGTGTCTGATTTCGTGGACTGTGAACCAAGATGGCCGACACAGCAGAACTTAGTTTAACATAGGACCCTATGGGAAATTCACTCAAAAATCTTCTCGTCTGAAACCACTACGCCAATAGGAATTAGACTTGGTAGCAATGGTCCTCTTTCAGAATTTTGTGCGATGACCCAGACTGTCAACCAAGATGGCCGCCACACCCGAACTTAGTTTAACATAGGGCCCTACGGAAAAATTCATTGAAAAATCTTCTTGTCTGAAACTACTTGACGTATTGGAGCCAGACTTTACAGCATTGGTTCTTAGGAGGTCCTCTTTCAGAAATGTGTCCAATCACCCGGATTGTCAACAAGATGGCTGCCACACCAAACTTTGTTAAATATTGGACCCTATAGGAAAATTCATTTAAAATTATTCTTGTCTGAAACCGCATAGCCAGTTGGAACAAGACTTAGCAGAAATGGTCCTTAGATGGTTCTCTTTTAGAAATGTATCCGTTGACCTGGACTGTCAACCAAGATGACTGCCACAGCTGAAATTAGTTTAACATAGAATCTTATAGAAAAACCAGCCAAATTGACTGCAACACATAAATTTTTAGGTCTGCTCAAGGTGAAAAGTTAAAATCCAGGTGAGCGATACAGGCTCTTGAGAGCCTCTAGTTATTTTTTCATACATTTTTGAGAGACTGAAGTTGTCAATGCAAAGACAATGAAAAATCCAGAGAAAACCCATTTCCTGCAAATTTTCAAGGCCTTATAGGTCTAAAATGAAAAAAAAAGGGGGGTGCCGATCTGTCATCCAACGTGGCTGCCAGCACGTGACTTAGTTGAACATAGGACCCTATGGGAAATACATACAAAAATCTTCTAGAGAAACGCTGAATGGATTGAAACAAAACTTGGCATGAATGTTCCTTATGAGGTGCCTACCAAATGTTGTTACTTTGGTGCTGATCCGTCATCCAAGAAAGCCACCATATGGGGACTTAGTTTAACATAGACCCAATGGGAATTACATATAAATGGCTTCTTGTTGAAAATTACTGATTTGATTGAAACATGGCATTGATGTTAATCGCAAGGTCATTTACCAGTGATCAAATGGAAATATCAGGTGAGCCATACAGGCTCCTTGGAGCCTTTGGTTTTTGTAAACTATCATTGGATATGTGATTAATTCATTGTTACTGTTATTTAGATATTAGTTTTGTTGGAAGTGGAGATGATGGGGGCAGTGGAACTGAAAAAGGTAGCGGAATTGATGATACGGAGGCTGGAAGTGGATTGGAAGGAAGTGGTTCAGGTGTTGGACCTGATATTATAGATGATGATGAAGATCATAATCCTAAAGACAGAAAAAAAGATGACAAAAATTTTGACTTCGGTCCAGTATATAATTATCCAAGTAAAAGGAGTACTACCCAGAGACCAAAAACATATTCAAATCACCCAAGTGAAAGAAAAAATTCTGCAAAAAGTCTTTCAAGTATAACCATATCAAATGTAACCTTTATTATATTTTTAGTATTATTTCTTTTGTGAGGTGTATATAATTTTTGGAGGGGTATGAAGGATGTTGACTGGCTCATTTTAAATTACAAGGCTTTGAGGTGCAGTTCAGAGAAAAAGTAAACAAAAAATAATGGTATGTCCCTATATTTGTTTTTGAGTAATAACCAATTGAAATTTTGAACACTCCCACAATTTTTGGTTGGATAGGATTGTCTCTCAAAGATGAAGTTTCATAATAATTTTCTTCTCTGGCTTTTAAGGTGCAAATCATGAAATGAAATCATTTGGAGAATTTTAAAATGTATCGAAAAAGAGGTATTTGAAAATCTTACAAATAAAAAATAATTTGATCAGCAAACATCATTAAAGGAATATGAGATGGTAGCAAGGGAGGTGATGAGGTTGCAGAACTACAGATTGTGATATTATAGTATCTTCAAAGAAAAACACTTAAACATCCTTAAATTTGAGGTCTTTTTAAATATCTCAGTAAACTCAGGCCATAACTTAGAAATCATTATTTTAAAACTTGAAGAAATTTTTTTTTCTGCCTTCATCTAACGTAACCAAACAAATCATCCATATTTCTTAATTTGGTCAGAATTTACATCAATCTCTAATTTATTGATCTTTGCCATCACCTTCTTTCCATATGTATTTGAACATTTATCAAAAGACCTGGTAAAGTTATCTTGTTAAGCTCACCAGATCAAAGGCCATTGTAAGCTATTGCCATTGCTGAAAAACTTCTTCTCAAGAAGGATTTGACAGATTGAACACAAACTTTACAAATATGTTTCTACTAATGTCTTTCACAAGTTATGTTACTTTGGTGGTGGTTGGAAATACAAGTTGTCTGTTAGCATAGCTGACTTAGTTAACATTGGAACCTATGGGAAATTGTATCAAAAATTGTTGTTCTGAAGAACAATTGAACAGATTGATACCAAGCTTGGTTAATTTGATACCTATGATCACATGAGTAATTTTCCCCAGCCGCAACCCGACATAGTGACCTAGTAATGGTCTCCATCCATCCGTCGCAGTTATTGTGGACGCAACTCTTCTGAGACCGCAGATTGTATTTCGTTCAAATTTTGTAGGACTGTTAGTCACTATATGTATTTGATCCTATCGCACTGCCATTTTGATTCGACACATTTTACGGGAGTTATGGGACTTTAACTTTTTTCTGCATTCAGCACTATAGGAACACTTACTGGATGCAACTCCTTTGAGACCGCTGATCGGATTTCGTTAGAATTTTGTAGGATTGTTAGTCACCACATGTATTTGATCCTATCGCACCACGATTTTGACTTGACAAAATTTATGGGAGTTAGCGGACTTCACCATTTTCGTGCATGTGACACAATAGGAATACTTTGTGGACGCAACTCCCCTGAGAACGCTCATCGTATTTCATTCAAATTTTGTAAGATTCTTAGTCACCACATGTACTAGATCCTATCGCAGCGCAATTTTGATTCAACAACTTTTACGGGAGTAATGGCACATTTTGTTTTTGTGCATGTGACACTACAGGAAGACTTTTTGGTTGCTAATTTTTATTAGCTCACCTGACCCAAATGGAACCAAACTGGGCCACAAGCATAATTAGGTATCTAGTTTAAAAAATGTGTCCGACCAAATTTTAAAAATCTTCTCCTTTGAAGCTACTATGCTAATCTCAGCCAAACTTTGCTGAAATGATCCTTGGGTAGTCCCATTCCAATGGTCCGATGGTCCCCACATCCAACCAAGATGGCCACCACAGCCAAACATAATTTAACATAGGACCCTATGGGAAATTCATTTAAAAATCATCTTGTCTGAAACTACGGAGCCATTTGCAACCAAACTTAGCAGCAATGGGTCCTTAGATGGTCCTCTTTTAGAATTATGTCCTATGAACCAGACGATCAACCAAGATGGCCGCCACAGCTGAACTTAATTAAACATAGGACCCTATGGGAAATTCATTTAAAAATCTTATCTGAAACAACTGAGCCAGTCGGAACAAGACTTGGCAGCAATGGTCCTTATATGGTGCTCTTTCAGAATTATATCACTGAATATTATCTTCTTGTCTGAAACAACTGAGCCAATTAGAACAAGACTTGCCAGCAATGGTCCTTAGATTGTCCTCTTTCAGAAATTTGTCCTTTGACCCAAACTATCAACCAATTGCAACCTTTAGCCTTGTGGGAACTGATCGCTATATGTAATACTACTACTACTAATAGGCAGTGCACTATCAGATGACTTTAACCAGCAAAAATGTTCAACAAAGTAAGATCTACAAATAAGTCAACATGACCTATGGGAAAATTCAGTAAAAATCTTCTTGTCTGAAACCAATTGACCAATTGGAACAAGACTTGGCAGCAATAGTCCTTAGATGGTCCTCTTTCAGAATAGTGTCTGGTGACCCCGATTGTCAACCAAGATGGCCACTACAGCTGAACTTAGTTTAATATAGGACCCGATAGGAAAATTCATTTAAAAATCTTCTTGTATGAAACCACTTAGCCAGTTGGAACAAGATGTAGCAATAATGGTACTTAGATGGTTCTCTTTTAGAAATGTTTCCATTGACCTGGACTGTCAACCAAGATGGCTGCCACAGCCGAACTTAGTTTAACATAGAACCCTATAGAAAAACCAGCCAAATTGACTGCGACACTTAAATTTTTATTCCTGCTCAAAATGAAAAGTTAAATCCAGGTGAGCAATATTTGCTCTTTGTATTGTACTGCAATTTTTTTAATTTGACAAATTTTACCAGAGTTTTGATCTGCTGCACAAGGATGACCTTTTGAATGCCAATGTTTCCCAATTTTTATTCCCATGTTTGGTAGATGTGTTGACATCCAGTATGTGCCACCATTTCAATAATACACATTTTGTATATCTTTTGGGGCTTAAACTTTTCTCTGTGGTGGGGGACATATGGCTACGTGTAGCAATCTTGTTCTCATTGTACCGTTTTACTAACAAACATGGCGGTTGGACCCCAAAAAGGGGCTTTTCTGATTGTTTTAATTTTATAGATCTTCTTTGAAACTAATTGATGCTTGGATACTTTGGTTCAAATTGGCTGCCATTTTCGGACTTTGTTAACATTGGAACCTAGGTGTAATGTATTGAGAAATCTGATGATGATGAGCAGTTATATAGATTGGTACCAAACTTGGTGGAAGTAATATTTATGAAGAGCCAAATAATTTTTGTTATTTTGGTTCCATTCTGCTATCAAATGTTGCTGAAATACACAAAAGGGGATTTTCTAATAGTTAAAATTCTGATCTTGTGAAACTACTTGACCCATGGATTTGAAACATGTCAAGAATGATCATTGCAAGATTCTACCAAAGTATGGTTACTTAGGTGCCGATTGGAAATCTAAGATGGCTGCCAGCATTGATTTTGTTAACACTGAGCCGTAAGGTGAATACATTTAAAATTATTTTCTGAACAGCATTTAAATAGATTGCTACCAAACTTGGTGGAAATGATAGCTGTGAAGTTCTGCTGTATTGCTGTTCTGCTAACAAACAAGGTTCCAAAATGTGCATTTCTAATTTGTTAAATTGCCTAGTTCTATAGGTGTGTCCATTGACGCCAAATATTAACTTAAATGGCAATTAAATCCAGGTGATACAGACTCCTTGGAGCCTCTAGTTTTTAAAAGATATGTGATTTTTCCTGTTAATCTTGATATATATGGGAATTTGGTTCAGAAATACCAAAGTTCATGTCTAATATAAAAGTCATGAAGGTGTGTTTTTCTTTGCATATATAAAAAGTATGCACTAAAAAAAAATCAGCAGAGGAACCTTCCTGTTTTGTATTCCTTTAAGGTTACAGAAGATTTTACAATATCTCATCTATATAAAATGTCATGCGACTATGTCACCAACATAGTGCCCTTTTGTTGAATATAACTTGATGCAGAACTTGTGATTCAAGAACAATAGTTATGTGTAAAAGTTTAAATATTTTTTTCTAAGCTAGCAATCCACGAATTTACGTATCCCACGAAATTCCTTTTTTTGTCTATCCATGAAAATACATGTAAATGAATCCACAGTATACAGCTACAAATAATTTAAATAATTTAATATAATAATATTTATAAAGGCACTAGAACAGGCAGATTATCAAAACTTAACTAAACCCAGTGTAAATTGTAAAGGCCTCAATACTTCTTAGCTCACCTGGCCCAAAGGGCCAAGTGAGCTTTTCTTATCACTTGGCGTCCGTCGTCCGGCGGCGTCCTTCGTCGTCGTTAACATTTTACATTTTGAACTTCTTCTAGAGAACCACTGAATGGAATGAAACCAAACATGGCATGAATGTTCCTTATGAGGTGCTGACCAAGTGTTGTTACTTTGTAGCCGATCCATCATCCAAGATGGCTGCCAGCAGGGAACTTAGTTTAACATAGGACCCTATGGGAAATGCATACAAATGACTTCTTTTAGAGAACCGTTGAATGGAATGAAACCAAACATGGCATGAATGTTCCTTATGAGGTGCTGACCAAGTATTGTTACTTTGTAGGCGATCCATAATCCAAGATGGCCGCCAGCGGGGGACTTAGTTTAACATAGAACCCTATGGGAAATGCATACAAATGACTTCTTTTAGTGACCCACTTAATGGAATGAAACCAAACATGGCATGAATATTCCTTATGAAGTGCTGACCAAGTGTTGTTACTTTGTAGCTGATCCATCATCCAAGATGGCCGCCAGCGGAGAACTTAGTTTAACATAGGACCCTATGGGAAATGCATACAAATGACTTCTTTTAGAGAACCACTGAATCTCCTTATGAGGTGCTGACCAAGTGTTGTTACTTTGTTGCTGATCCATCATCCAAGATGTTTAGAAGTCTATCAGAAAATTGTAAAAAAAATTCTGAATGGTCACAACTTGACCACATATTCAAAAATAATAATGATAAGATGTCTTCAGTAGCTATTGTAAGACTACACTAAGATGACCTGTTTTTAATTTTAAATACTGTGTCAAATTAAACCAATCTTGGTCTCAATCATTATATAATTTTACATAATTTCCAAAATCACATTAGATACAGGTGAGTGACACAGGCTCTTGAGAGCCTCTAGTTAATTTCTATTTCATTATTTGTTTGTCCTATAAACGGAAAGCACTTTATGTGACAGAGTAGTTGATTTTGATAAGTATTAAAAGAAACCTTATGAATGTTTCCAGTTACCGTGACCTGACACTTATTGAAGATGGCAATAAGTCAACAAGTTATTTAGTTTGTTTAAATATAGATTCTATTTCAGTTTCGAGTAAATTACAAGATTTCTACACTCGAGAGAGTTAAAATTAAGATTTTAACATGCGAGCCTTGGCGACCATGTTAAATCTTAATTTTAACTCTCGAGAGTGTAGAAATCTTGTAATTCACGAGAAATTGAAGTAGAATTTTTTTCTCCCAATACGCTTGTACCAAAGAATCTAGGTCATCCCTAATTGTACCCCGACATTTGTTTTTGTTATCGTTTACGCTCGACCGGATATTGCTTGACGATTTGTTTAGTGCGAGGTCGCGACCTTTAGGACGGCCAATAAAATTCCGTTTCCGCACGAGACTTTTTAATTGCTCTAGAGCATTAAATTATTTTCATTCAATGGGCTGAACGGTATGAAAATATGCACACCCATGGGAGAAAGTAGCTTTCTGATTTAACTTTGACTTAACAATTTTAACATAAAAGTTGTGGGGGGACTAGGGGATGTAACATTTTTTTAACCTTGTGTCAGTCTGTCTGTCATCACTTAATAGTTACTTTCATTTCCGTTGTCCGTCCATCTGTCGTTAGACAATTCATCACTCTGAAACCATTGGGCCGATTTGAACTAAACTTTGCAGGAATGATATGTAAAATAATGTATAAACTTTGAGTCACTATGACCTACATTTTGAGTAACTTTGATTAAATTTTTGCATTTTAGTATTTCTAACAAAAAACTGTGATGATATATCAATGATATTTTACAACTACAGTCTTCCTCTTTAGTTCTAGACAGGTTACCAACAAATGAGTCCACATGACCTACATTACATGCTTGAGTGACTCAATTAGATTAGCATTTGGTTCCTTATGTCAGACACAGAAATAAATACTATTCAGTGTTGATTCATTATCTTTAATGGGGTAAAAGTTAATGTTAGCAGGATATATCATAAAAATTTCAAATATTTAAAATAATTCTCAAAATGATTTCCTGTAATAAATGATAGATGAGAATTCTGTATGTGTCATACAGACACGGAATCTCTAGTTTCCATTATAAAACAAAATTCTATTTTTTTTTTTAACAATAAAAGTAAGTTTGTAAGTTGCAGTTTCTTTATTCACAATGTGTAGGCTTTTGCTTATGTTTAATAGACTCCTTGATGTTGTGGATCTGTTTATTTTGATGGGATGTTGTCTTGCTGTTGAATTATTCTTTATTTTTCCAAAATTATTCAGTCAACTGTCATAGGCAACTAGTTGTATTTTACATCTCTTCTCAAAAATTTTTAGTCAAGCCTGTCTATAACAACCCTCCAGTGGAAAATACAAGAGGACATTATAGACAGGTGGTCTATATGAAGGTTGACCTTTTGATTATCAGATTTTAATGACTGTTCATATATGTATACTGTGACTAAAGAATACATGCTTACTTAAGTTGTTATTATATTATAATGTGTCCTAGTACAATTAAAATTTTGATAAGGTTATTTACTTGTCATGGAAATAAAAATATAGACAGGTGGTCTATATGAAGGTTGACCTTTTGGTTATCATATTGTAATGACTGTTCATATATGTATACTGTGACTAATGAATACATGCTTACTTAAGTTGTTATTATATTATAATGTGTCCTAGTACAATTAAAATTTTGATAAGGTTATTTATTTGTCATGGAAATAAAAATGCATGTAAAATCTGAAAGGATGTCACTTTCAGTCTCAATGTTAACATGTAAGACCGAAGGAAAGATAATTCATCAGAAATACTTCTCAGTTCAGGTTATTTCAAATAGTCATAAATAAAGAGCATGAGATGAAAATGTAAAAAAAAAAAAGGGGGGGGGGGTATTTTTTTATGAGAATGATTGTTGGGGTTTTCCACAGACAAACATGGCCATTGCCATTTCTTCATGTAAAATATGGGTATGCCTGCCCCATCTGCAACTCCTAATACAGTGAAAGGATTTCTGTGAAACTTTCATGGAATCTGAACTGTACATTGCCATTGTGCAGCTTCTATTTGGTTTTTTGATAAAACTGACTTTTGGGTTTCCCACAGAAAAACATGGACTTAAACATTTCTTTATATTATTGTAGCCATAGCGTGTGATATACATTTATGAGCTTTGCTCAGAGTACTTCTAATTTTTTTTTATAAAATGAACGAATATAGTTTGTATTTCCAAGACCAATTAAATTAATTTGATAGATTATCATCTGCGCCTGCACTATTATTTTTCCGGGATGTGACTTTTTAATTTTTTTGGCGTCCATTTCTGGTGAAATATTAGATTTCACAAATACAATGAATTTTTAACTCACCTAGCCCAAAGGGCCATGTGAGCTATTGTCATCACTTGTCGTCCGTAGTCATCATTAAGTTTCCTTTAAAGATCTTCTTCCCTGAAACCACTGGGCCAATTAGAACAAAACTTGGCAGCAATGGTCCTTAGGTGGTCCTCTTTCAGAATTATATCTGATGATCCAGCGCATCATCCAAGATGGCCGCTAGAGCCAAACTTAGTTTAACATTGGACCCTATGGGAAATTTACTAAATGATCTTGTCTGAAACCACTACTGGAAACTATTTTACATTCAAAATTATATATACCTGTGGCGACCACTAGGCAATTTTCATAAGCCACTGGTAATCTTCTTTAGAATTTGATAACGTGGTGGTCATTTAGCATTAACACAGGGCCTTATTTTAGAATTATGTCTGATGACCATTACTGTAAACCAAGACGACTGCCACATCCAAACTTAGTTTAACATCGGATCCTTTGAGAAATTCTTTAAAAAGTCTTCAGTCGGAAACCACTGTGCCAATAGGAACCAACTTTGCAGCAGTGGCCCTTAGATGGTCCTCTTTCAGTGTGCGTCTCATAACCCGGACTATCCTTAAATGGTGCTCTTTCAACAATAATTAGTGTGTCTTATAACAGGAAAACTAAACTCTGAAACTACTGCGCAAAAGCGAACCGAACATCAATATTTATCCTATGACCAAGAATGTCAACTAAGTTGGCCATTGTTATGCTTAACATAGGACCAGATGGGAAAATTTTCTTCAGTCTTCTTCTGTGAAACTGGGACTTAGGTTAAGTTTTACGTCCAAGTTCAGTTCTCTGATACCAAGCAACCTACAATCATATTACTTGGTGTAAGGGTGCATCTCGGGGGGGCTACATAGCCGCACACCAAAATTAGTGGGGGAATGAGGCAAACTTTATAATCATAGGTTTCTGGTTTTAATGTAGTAACCTATCACAAAATCCATTTAAAGATCTTATCTTAAACTATAGAGTCAGTTGAAAATAAAATTGGCAGTAATGGTTCTTAGATGACCCTCTTTCAAAATTCTACCCTGTGACTACAGACAAACTTTGTTTTATCATAGAATCATGGGAAACTTACCTGAAAAATCTTATATCTTCCAAATATGAATAAGACATAATACTTGGCAGCAGGTGGTCTTACTTCAGACTTGCTAACCATTTTTTAGACACCTGTTTAACATTGAACCCTATACGAAATTTACTTCAACAGCCTCTTGTCTGGAACCAATTGGAACCAAACATTTGATTCGTTTGATGAGTTGAGCAATACAGTACAACTCAAGTCAGCACTTTTGAATCACAAAAATTGGTATAAAAGGAAATAAAAGAATCCACAGTTTGACAGTTATACTAAAGGTATCCTTTTATGTAGAAGAGCATTTTGGACAATTACTATTTAAAGTTATTCTCAAAATGATTTCCCTTCATAAATAATAGATGGCAGTTTTAGTGTTATTGGAACTGGCAATCCCAAGTCTTACAGACACATTTTCTAGTTTTCTGTTTGTTTCATAGTATGTGAAAAAGGGATATCATGAGAAAGAATTTACTTGTGCTACAAATTAGACTTATGTTATTTAAAAGTAAGGGACACAGTGAAAAGGTAGTATATGAAGCTATTGTTATGGTATAATAAATTCTATTTTTACCCCTCCAGATTAGACCAGGCATAAAATATTCTTTGCTTGCTGTAGCCCGACCCATATTAGGAGGGTAGGGTAGCCATATACTTTTCTTTGGAAATCAAAATGATAATTAAATTCATGAATTCAGTTGAACAAAAATAATTTATGTGACTATTGAAATTGGAAATTGTAAAAAAAAAAATTGTCAGTAGTAAGATCAATAAAACTTCTACTGTCAGACCAAATTTTGGAGGGGCAGGTGGGCTACAGCAAACTTAATTTTAATTTTAGGCCTTAAGTTGTTTGATTAATAATTAGTTGAGAGACAGGTTAAGTACTAATATATTTTCTACTGGAGGTTTTATATTTATAAGATATGTTTTTTCTTACCTCAGGATTATTTCTTCTGAAATCTGACAGAAAATCATATATATGTAAACATTTTCAACTGACAGACTTTGGAAATGCATGCATTAAGGTTGACAATATAAATAATAACTAAATGCATGCTTCTGAGAGAGCAGTAGGGTATATATCAAAACACCTTTGAGAAATTTTACTAGTCAGATTCTGAAATATAGAACATTGATTTTTTACAATTGAAAATTATCCTAAAATATCCTCATGTATATTTTTATTCCTTTGGTCACCTATCCTTCTAGGTCAATAGAGCTGTTGCCTTCGCTTATTTCTGATTCCAGTCATATTAGACTTTTCATAAAAATGTTCATAACCATAGGTCTGATAATAACCAATAAATCAACACTTTGATATGACTTACTAGTTCACCTGTCCTAAAAGGACGCGAGCTTTTGCCATCACTTGGCTTCCGTTGTCTGTCGTAAACTTTTTCAAAGATCTTCTCCTCTGAAACCATTGAACCAATTACAGCCATACTTAGTCTGAATGATCCTTTGGGTATCTAGATTAAAGTTTGTTTTATTTTCTTGTCTGTCGAGAAGCATGGCCGCCATGGCTAAAAATAGAATATAAGGGGGAAAATGCAGTTTTTGACTTAAATCTCAAAAATCAGAGTATTTAGAGCAGAACTGACATTGGGTAAAAATGTTCAACAGGTCAAGATCTACCAGCCTTGAAATTTTCAGATGAATCGGACAACCCTTTGTTGGGTTATTGCCCCTGAATTGTTAATTTTAAGGAAATTTTGCAGTTTTAGGTTATCTTGAATATAATAATAGATAAAGACAAACTGTAAACAACAAAAATGTTCAGCAAAGTAAGATCTACAAATAAGTCACTTTGAACAAAATCGTCAATTGATCCCTTATAGGAGTTTTTGCCCTTTAAAGACAGTTTTTCACATTTTTTTCATGATCTTTGTAAACTTTAAAAAATCTTATACTTTGAAACTACAGAATCAATTTCAGCCAAACTTAGGCTGATAGATCCTTAGGGTATCCAGTATAAATTTTGTGTTTTATTTTCTTGTCCATCGAGAAACTTGGCTACCCTGGCTAAAAATAGAACATAGGTGAAAATGCATTTTTTGGCTCATATCTCGAAAACTAAAGCAGTTAGGGCAAGCTGACAAGTAGTAAAAATGTTTATGAGGTCAAGATCTATCTGTCAATAAAATTTTCAGACAAATTGGTCAATCCATTTTTGGGTTATTGCCCCTGAATTGTTAATTTTAAGGCAATTTTGCAGTTTTAGGTTATTCTTGAATAATAAAGACAAACTGCATATAGCAAAAATGTTCAGCAAAGTAAGATCTACAAATAAGTCAACATGACCAAAACCATCAATTGACCCCTTAGCCCTTGAAAGATTATTTACATGCAAACAGAAAATAATGGTCTAACATTGTCACAGATGTTCAGGGCGTTACTTGAAATAATTCCTAAAAGGCCATGTGAGCTATTGCCATCACTATGCGTCATCGTCTGTCGTCAACATAAACTTTTCTTTAAAGATCTTCTCTGAAACCACTTGGCCAATTGGACCAAAACTTGGCAGCAATAGTGGTTAGGTGGTCCTCTTTCAGAATTATATCTGATGACACCGTTCACCATCCAAGATGGCTGCTAGAGCTGAACATATTTTTACATAGGACCTTATCAGGAATTTACTAAAAGATCTTCTCGTCTGAAACCACTTGGCCAATTGGAAAAAACTGGAAAGCAATGGTCCTTAAGTGGTCCTCTTTCAGGTTTAATTTTGATGACCTGCCCGCCGTCAAAGATGGCTGCCAGAGCCGAAAATAGTTAAACAGTACCTTATGGACAATTTACTTAAAGATCTTCTTGTCTGAAACCACTAGGCCATTTGGAACAAAACTTGGCAGCAATGGTCCTTTGTCCTCTTTCAGAATTGTATCTGATGACCCCACCCATCATCCAAGATGGCCACCAGAGCCGTACATAGTTTAACAGTAACCTATAGAAAATTTACTAAAAGATCGTCTTGTCTGAAACCACTGGTGCAATTTGAACAAAATTCATTTAAAAATCTTGTTTGAAACAACTTGGCAGCAATGCTCCTTTGATGGTCCTCTTTCAGAATTTTGTTCATTGACCGGGACTGTGAACCATGATGGCCAACACTGCCGAACTTATTGAAACATAGGACCCTGTAGGAAAATACATGTAGATATTCTCTTGTCTGAAACCCCTAAGCCATTCAGAAGCAGACTTTTTAGTAATGGTCTTTTGATGGTTCTCTTTTAGATATGTGTACGATCACGTAGACTGTCAACCAAGACAGCCCCGACAGCCGAACTTGATTGAAAATAGGGCTCTATAGGAAACAAGCCAAATTGACTGCCACACTTGATATTTTTATTCCTACTCAAGGTGACAAGTTAAATCCAGGTGAGCAATACAGGCTCTCAGGAGCCCCTAGTTAGCTCACCTTGCCCAAAAGGCTGAAGTGTGCAGTAGTCTATCACTTGGCATCTGTCATCATTTGTTGTTATCCAGCAGTTTTTGGCCTGGTTGCATGTAGTGCAAGTCAGTACATTTTGGCTTTGATAAAAGGGGTACCTACATGTATTTTGTGTAATATTTTCAATATTTTTCATGCAAAAGATATGTGTGGAGGGTACTAATTAGTTCACCTCAAACGAATTTTAGGGCGACTAATGGAGTCCCTCGGCGTCCACGTCCCCCTTCACAGCCAGTTCTCAGTTACTAGTTGACATAGGGTCATATATTTTTGTGTACAGGTGCACATTGAAGTGATTGACCATGTGACATAAGATGAAGGTCAATATGACCCATATAACACGGTTGACTGACTTTTATGTTTTATGTCAAAAATCGGTTTCATCATACAAAATGACCTACAATCATATTACTTGGTGTGAGGGTGCATCTTGGGGAGTAACACAGCCTCCCACCAAAATTAGTTCACTCTGATCTACTTATCGCACTTTATTGATTTGGGTTAAGTTACCCGGTATATGACATGTTGAAGATGTATATGAAGGAGTAGTATACCATTTGAAGATTTTTTTTTTAGAATTTTCATGTGCGACTAAGTGATTTTTTTACAAACATTGCATCCCCCCAAATTTTATTATACAATAGTTTGTTACTGCTTATCATTTACCTTCTTGTGGTATGGGTTAGATATTACATGTAATTCTTTTATACACATATACACTTTAAATGTAACCCAGCCTATTGTGTCTTTGACCCCATATGCTTAAAATATCTCTTAAACCAATAGGCAAATTGACACCAAACTTTGGTGAAATGGTCCTTAGGTGGTCCACTTTTAAAATTGTATCTGAGGGTCTGATAATTAAATAGAAAAATATTAAAAAAGTATTTAAAATTTTATACCGTGTAAAGCCAATCTTAACAAAGAACCCTATCGGAAAATTAAGAATGTTTTATCTGAGACCACTATGCAGATTTGGACCAAAAGTTGACAGCAGTAGCTAGTGGTCCTTGGGTGGTCCTCTTTCAAAATTATATCCAGTGACCGAGACACCAATCAAAATGGTTGTCAAAGCTAAACTTAGTTCAGTCAGGTTGGACCTTATGGTAAAATTCATTTAAAGATCTTGTTTTCTGAAACTAATTAGCAAATTTGAATCAACCCTCAAATCAGACCAGTGGTCATTAGGTGGTTTTCTTTCAAAATTATATTCATTGACTTGGACCACCATAGACAAACAGTTTAACGAATTCACTTAGGATCTTGTTGCCTTAAACCACTCAGCGAGTTTTAATCAAAGTTGTTATTTAAATTTAAATTTAAATTTAAATTATTTAAATGAGTGATACAGACTCCCGGTAGCCTCCTAATTCTATTTATTTTTAATATTATTATTGTCTTTATAATGATTTTTTGGGTCTTACATATCAAAACATTGACTTTCTTATCTTTAGCTCACCTGGACTAAATTTCCATGTGAGCTATTGCAATCACTTGGCATCTGTCATCGTTGTCTGTCTTCTGTCTCTAAACTTTTCATTTAAATCACAAGGCCAGTTTTGACCAAACTTTGGTTGAATGCAAAGAAAGAATTTTCTGCTCTGAAACTACCAGGGCAAATTATTACCAAATTTTGATGAAATGGTCCTTAGGTGTTCCCTTTTGAAAAGTTTTCAGGGGTCTGGACTTCCAGCAAATATAACAGTTGCTCAAAATAGAAAAAATAACAAAAAATTATTTTTAAAATGTTTTCATCTCGAACTATTAGGGCAATTGAGCCCAAAGTTTAATGGAATTGTACTTAGGTGGTAACCTTTCAAAATTGTGTGGTGGTTGGGATCAGACCTCAAACAAGTAAGGCATATACAGAAAATAAAAAATCAGCCAAAACTATGTAAAAATTCTCCTTTAAAACGAGGGCAATTAAGACTAAACTTTGCCTTCAAAATTAGACACAAAACCCTGTTAGAAAATTCACTGAATTTAGGATCTTCTTTTCTGAAACCACTGAGCGATTTGGAGTCGAGCATCGCAGAAATAGTCATCATGTAAGCAAACGAAATCCAGTTGAGTGATGCAGGCTTTTTTACCCATCTTGATGGGAAGACCTGTTCTAATGGAGCTTAGATTTGAAGAAAAAAACCACCTATAACAATAATAACCTTTTTTTGTAAATGTTTTAAGTAGGGTGTGCTAAAGAAATCCCTGATGAAATTATTTTTTATGCAGTTTTTGTTTAGATCCTCTATATTTCAGGTTTAATTTTTGAATTTTTAAACATGTTATACTATATAACCTTTTTTTTGGGTAGGTTATGCCTTATACCTTCAAGCGTAACATGGTTAAAGGAGGTTTTACAAGTATAACCTGTTCCAAAATGTATGGATAAGTCGATTTTAATGGATTTTACAAAACTGCAGGTAGAATCATTTGAATAAATTTTATTTAGCTCTGGATTATTTAGATTGCAGACTGTGGAGCAATACATTAGTGACGTAAGATACGGATGTAGATTATAAAATATATTCTAACTTGCTCAACCCAGTCAAATCTTTTCAATGCCAATTGAAGCATTGATACAAAACTCTCCGTATTTCATCTCCCTATGATCAACTATATATCTTAATGAATTATGAAATATTTGTTCCACTGGCTAAACTATAAGCACTAATATCATTATAATATAAATGCGTACTTGGTAAAGCTGGTATTTGCATGGATTATTTTATACATGTAACTCTTTGAATAACTGTTTTCAACAAGTGAAATATTGTAAATCTGTTTTAAATACATTTTCTCTATTCGTCTACATATACTTGTGATATTTTTAGTGTACAATGAACCAAAGGTTTGTGTATTTATTTATTTAATTTTTAAACAAAAGTTTTATGACTAAGAACTTATGTAAATATATTTTTATGTGAATGTTCTTATTTTTGTATATTTCATTATTTCATTGTATACAGAATGAACAATAACTTTTTGTGCTGTAGCTTTTTGAACATGTTCTTTTTTATCATTAGAAATTGGTAGATGCAATAAAATTGCATGTACATATGCATTAATTTTACAGTTGCATCCCTATAAGAAAATGATTTAATAAATTACAAAAATTGTCTGAGTTGACTTTTTGTTTCAAACAATTAAGATATTTCGGTCATCTCTAAGTTTGTTTAGGAAAATGTCATCACTTCTATTTCTCCATTATATTTCATTCGCCAGTATGAAACCATCAAAATTTTGTATAAAATGTGAAGAATTTTGTGATCGTGGGCCACTAGCTCAATCCACTATCCTTATTAAAGTAATAAAATTTAGGGAAATTTGATGACATATCTATTGAACAATAACTTGTACCAAACATCAGTCGATAATTTAGGTACGTTTAGTAGAGCGACAACATCCTACCTGCAGCTATGAGAGCCTTAGCTAGTTTTACAGTTAAAACGAGCACACAATGACCCTGCTTTCTAAAGTATGTACCGTCAACTCTAATTTTCAGGGATATAGTAACGCTACCGTCGTCTTTCTGTCCTTTCTTCCGTAGCACCCTTGTGAACACTTAGACTCAACATCCTTCAAGGAATTATAAACTTGGTACATACTTAGTCCTTACGAATATCTAGAACATTATTGATTTTCAAGGTTAAAGGTCAAGGTCACAGTAGAACGTGTAAATTCTATACACCCGTGTGAACACTCTTAGAAGCTACATCCTTAATGGATTTTGACCAAACTTGGTAGTTACTTAAATCTAACAACGTACCACTTAGTCCTTAGGAAAATCTTGAGCGCTTTTGATTTTCAAGGTTAAAGATCAAGGTCACAAGGTCACAGTTGTTCGTAACATCCTTGTGAACTCTCTTAGAATCAACAGCCTTCAAAGGATTTTTACTTAACTTTATACAAACCTTTAATTTATCAAGATCTAAAAGCCTAAATATTGTGATCGGATGGTCATGAGTTGAAGGGAACTATAGGATACATCTGTGTGACTTTATCTGGTACATGTATTTTGTTTGTCCTTTAAGCTACACCAAATCAGCTTGATACTGCCTTGCAGAATCAGCATGGCCACATTAGCAGGAAAATCATATTTCTGGGAGATTTCAATAATGACTTGAAAAGGAATTCTCTGTCAAATAGTGTATCTGATTTCCAGCAACATATATGTGCCACACACCAACAAAGCGAACTACTAGATCACATATACACCCGTAACATTGACGTTGTACATAGTGACTCTGTTTACTGTTACTATTCAGACCATCTTATTGTCTTCGGCAAGATTTTAAGTTTTACATCTGAATAATGAGTGTTGTGCAATGAATAGTGTGCTTTTTCAAAGGACAATGAGTTCATTTCATTTCATCATGCCAAATTACATGCATTGCAGCCTACTTCTTCCGTTTGATGGTGACCGCCTCGGTGGCCTCGTGGTAGCTTTCTCACCCCGAGTGCGGAAGGTCGCGGGTTCGATCCCCGGCCAGGTCAAACCAAAGACATTAAAATTGGTATTTGCTGCTTCTCCGCCAAGCACGCGGCATCTAGGAGTAAGAGCAAAGACTGGTCGGCTCGGAGTCAGTATAATTTGTCCGAGTGAGGTGATATGTCTTCCTGCGGACAGTTACCTCGTAAGCTAGCACATTAAAAATCCGATAGTAGTATATGCGCACAGTTCAGGTCGTATTTGTGGAGGAGCCGGAAGTGACGTCACCGGAACCGGAACTACCAGGAAGTGATTTGCGCGCATGCGCAACCGGAAGTAGTGGATTTTCCCGCCATTTGTTTACGGAAGTGACGCAAGTCACGTGCTAGGACCCGGACGTGTGGTCTGCGCATGTTCAGGAACCGGAAGTCCAAAGGAAGCTCCTCCAAGGGGGAGATAATTCAAAACTATAAATGAGGAGATAACTTTCCCCGCTAGTTCCGTATTCTCCTCCATCAAAGGGTAGATAATTTTTCCTTTCTTCTATATATTTACTTTTTAACTTAATTTTTTAAAATTTTTCTAATTTTTATACGACCGCAAAATTTTTGCAGTCGTATATTGGTATGACGTTGGCGTCGTCGTTGTCGTCCGGCGTCGGCGTCGTCGTCCGAAGACATTTGGTTTTTCGCACTATAACTTTAGTATAAGTTAATAGAAATCTATGAAATTTAAACACAAGGTTTATGACCATAAAAGGAAAGTTGGGATTGATTTTGGGAGTTTTGGTCCCAACAGTTTAGGAATTAGGGGCCAAAAGGGTCCAAAATTAAACTTTGTTTGATTTCATTAAAATTGAACTATTGGGGTTCTTTGATATGCCGAATCTAACCATGTATTTAGATTCTTAATTTTTGGTGCCGTTTTCAAATTGGTCTACATTAAGGTCCAAAGGGTCCAAAATTAAACTTAGTTTGATTTTAACAAAAATTGAATTCTTGGGGTTCTTTGATATGCTGAATCTAAACATGTACTTAGTTTTTAGGGTTAGGTTGCTAAGCAACCAAAACCCTTATGCCGTCGGTCGTTTGGTTAGACAATGAAGGAAACTTTGGAAATCTGGTGTTTTGTGGAAAAAGTTGGACCAGAAGTTTTTGAAACTATGTTTTTATGAGTAAATATGCAAGCTTATCTAGGATTGAAGCTTAAGCAAGGCTAGTTAAGCAGCTTTTTATCTCGATTTTGGGATATGACACATGCGCAAAGAAACAAATTTCTTTCCGAATTACGACTATGTTTATATTGGAATATCATATAAGAAAATAAACATTCCGCGGTAAAATAGTCCTAATATTTGTTGTTGCTGTTGTAGTTGTTTTTTAATAGAAATGTAACTGAAACACACCGAGAAGTGTAATTGTCCAGTTATTTAATAAAAGATGTGTGTTTTAATGACGATTTCCTTTTTGTTTTGAAAGCCGTGTAAAGTATTCGCGCATTTTAAAATGTACCAGATATCGGCGTAAGGATTTTGAATGTTTACTGTGACATTTGCACGGATATTTTCGACTCCGATCTTATTTTCAAAAGATTTCAAAGGTAAGTTCCATTTTTGTTGTGAACGTGATTGTTAACTTATACAGAACATATTTTGCACATTATTTGCTATTCTTCTTGTAATTCTGATGGTATTTTGTGTATTTGATTAACCTTTTGACCTGATCATCGTGACTTCATTTTGTCAAACCTGTTGGTCAGTGATAGAATTGCATACAGGTTATTTGAAATGCCGACAACTTGCACATTAAGATTGAAAAACAATGTGTTTATCATTAATTTAGAAAACGGTATTATCGAAAGTATAATGGGTTTATTTTAATTGAAAGCTTGAATGTTTACGTTCTGATCTACCTGCACATGCGCAAGGTAGTGTAAATATATTGTAGAAATGACCCCTTCTACAATTGTCCAAACTTTGTCTTTTTATATAACCTTAATAACTTGAAGACCTTTGATTTCTGTTTATTTTAATTCATCAAATCATTATTATGCGTTTGTCTTTTTAAAAAAATTCAATTTAGAGTGATAATTCAAGAAGCGTTAGCCGACTCGTGCTTTCTTTGATTGATTAGTGCATATTTATTGAAATAATCATCAGCAATGTTTGTACAAATAAAAGTCAAATGCTAGCAAGCTAACCCTAGCAGTGCCTATGCACTTTGATTTTATTATAGGCCCAGTTTTCACGTTGGTCCAAATCGGGGTCCAAAATTAAAGCTAAAAAAGGGGTAAATTTTTTTTTTTGGGGGGGGGGGAGGGGGGGGGGGGCAATTCTCCACAGCATATTGTATTGCACAAGAAGCAAAAAATTGAATATAAATTCAAATCATATGACCAATTCTAAGTTCTTTGATTTCAGTTATTCTGTGTCAGAAACCTATTATGTATCAAATATTTCAAGAAATTTTCAATTGCACAGTATTGTGCAATAGCAAGAAATCTTCAATTGCACAGTATTGTGCAATAGCAAGAAATTGATATGTGTGCCCTGTTATCAAAACTTTATTATTAACAAATTCCATTGGAAATTTGCCAATAACTTTAGTTTAATGAACTTCGTTGGAAATTTCCAATATAAAATGTGCTGATGAAGCTTTTTTGTTTATCTCATCTAAACTGCTTTTAAATTATGTATATTTAAAATTTGCCATCCATGACTATGTCGTCATTTTCTATTTTAATACGTTATGGTGTATTTAAATGGGCTGTTATGGTTGCAAAGTATAAAGAAATGGGGGGGGGGGGGGGGGGGTTGAAAACAAAATTTAGGAGGGGTAAATGAGAAATTGGGGAGGGGGAATTTTTTTCTCATTTCATATTTCATAAATTAAAAAGAAAATTTCAAATTTTTTTTAGCAAAAAAAAAGTGGGGGTTACAATAAATTTTATTGTTTTTGTTTTTTTTTTTGGGAGGGGGGTCAATGTGCAACTTCATAGTGTATTGCACAAAAGCTAAAAAAGGGGTAAATTTTTTTGGGGGGGGGAGGGGGGACAATTCTCCACAGCATATTGTATTGCACAAGAAAGAAGCCAAAAATTGAATATAAATTCAAATCATATGACCAATTCTAAGTTCTTTGATTTCAGTTATTCTGTGTCAGAAACCTATTATGTGTCAAATATTTCAAGAAATTTTCAATTGCACAGTATTGCGCAATAGCAAGAAATCTTCAATTGCACAGTATTGCGCAATAGCAAGAAATTGATATGTGTGCCCAATTTTAAATTTTAAATTGGTTATTTCTGATTTATATATAAAAACAAATAATACTGATATGGTTTGAATAGGTAAATTAAAAATTTTTAAGTTCTTAGACAACATTCATTCTGTGTCAGAAACCTATGCTGTGTCAAATATTTATTCACAATCCAAATTCAGTATTGTATCAAGCTTGAATGTTGTGTTCATAATTGCCCCAACTATTCAGGGTTCGACATCTGCGGTCGTATCTAGCTGCGCCCAGCGGAGCATTTTATTTTCTTTATTATTCATTACTATTATTTAATTTTTTATTATTTAATTTTTTTTTAATATATTTACACAATTTAATAATTTTTCTAATTTCTTTTAAATCTTTTTAACGAGTCGTAACACGAATCTATTCACAATGTCCGTGGCCTCTTTTGGGTCCTCCAATAGTCTAGTGATATCCGTCATGACATGTCCCATACTCTGATGTATCAGATAAAAATGCAGTGCTGGCCGCACACCGTTGAACTTTCTTCTTGTACCCTGACGGTGTTGTATGTCCACATTCGACAATGTCGATTCATGAAGTTAAGGTAAGCGATCGAGTGAGGTGGTATGCCGGTAGGATCGTAGTATTCTCCCATGGAATTGGCATCGATGTATATAGCTATCCAATGTTTTCCCTCTCGACTATCAGGATCCGTGTTCCGCACCAAGGCCGAAGGCACGTTCATGTGTCTGGGTAATCTATTTCTGGCGTACACTCCTTTAAACACCGATCTGGTCCCAGGGTGATCTTTCAAGACGCCTTCGATCTCTTAAAGTGTTCATCAGGCACTGTAATCAAACAGGACTTGTCTATTTCTGTCTATTTCGATGACGTTGTCGAACTCTGCATATAAAACCACGTTGATGGTAGCAGGAAGTGCTTCGGCAAAATGAATTTCTAAACGTAAGTTGCCTTGTTTTATGAGTTGAAAGGTACCCACTTCAGACATATCGGGAGTCAAATCGAAGCCAAACAAGGTGTAGCCTTTAGAGAAGTCTTCTCTGGAAATGGGGTTTCCTTCGTCTTGAAACATCTTTCCGGTGCTGGTATAGAGTCCCATGTAACTTCGAATGTATCCTACCCGGCTGCAAGGGTTTGCTGGGTATCTGTTTTCCGTCCACGTTGAGCGCGACAAAGTTTATCTTGAAGTGTTTAAAGTTAAACGGGTTTTTCGTGATGTTTCCGTTCAAAGCATCACTTTCTACACATCCTATGACCAATCGCTTGGGCATCTGTCCCAGGAACATGTTGTCTTGGACGTAATTCGTGTTTCCTCTAGGTACAGTGTCCACTTTGACTTCCACCCGTCGTATGGGGTATTTGCTGCTCGTTCTTTCCAAAGCCTTGATGTGGGCCATGCGAATGGCCGGGCTCAACTGCACCTTTCTGACGAATAGACCTAAATCTCTAATCTTAACCTTGAAAGCATTGGCATGTCCAATCAAAGCAAAGACGTCTCTGCTCCTCCTCAGTTTGATTTTCAGTTCAACTTGATTTAATAAGTATTTATCTTGACAAAACAAGTCTACGTGAAGTTTTCCCATCATCTGGACTTTTCAGCTTTCGGCAATCGATGCCTTTCTGCAGGAGAATCCCACCTTGTCGGCGGTTCTAACCTCTAGGTGTTCGGGTGTGTCTTTGTAGCAGAGCAAAGTTTCTATATAGGCCGGATACGGGTAAACACTCATGGGAGGGGACACCAATTTCTCGTTGAGACTCACATTGACATCGCTAAAGAGCGAATGCATCCATAGATTCACAGGTCCCACGTCCGAATTGTTGGCCAAATTGCTTCCGTCCGCTTTCACGATCTGTGCCTCTACGAATAGATACGTGTTGGCCAAGTCGATGTAGTCTTCTCCGACCCCGCTTACAACGAATTCGTAAGGTCCTTGGTCCGTCAGAGCCGATGTCACACCTTTCTGTTCCCAATATCCGTGTTCTACACTGGTCTGGGTGGGTGGTACCCCAAACAAGTCCAATTCCGATTTAGTGCATTCACACGAGTGCGGATGTACGAGTGACATTATCCAAAAACGTCTTTCGATGTGGTCCGTTGCTTGGTCAGACGATGTCTGATACGTTTCTTAGGTGCAGGTCTTTTTATAACTCGTTCTCCGGGTGGGCCGGCATACCCGATGGCTTTATTGAACATGTTTTTGCCTGCCGTTTTCAATCTGGACTTGGCAGCTTGTTTCAAATTCTTTCCTTCAACTGCGTCTCCGGCAATACGAAGTCCCCTTTTCAACGCTTGGCGACCCAGTGTCTTGGCTCCTTTTTTCAGTAACTGCATGGCCGCCTTAAACAATCCTCCAAACACGCTTCCCAACCCAATCCGTGTCCCCTTTGAAATCGACTTCCCCCATAGACGGGATAACCTCTTCCGGCTTGATGAAGATAAAAGTCTTCGTAAGACTTGGCATCACAACAATGACGTGCTTTCATGTTAAAAAGTTCTTTTTTCTGCAGTGAAGTGTTACCACCACTCGTCCACGTTCGAATGGCACGATTCCTCCCGTGTCGTCCCTTATATCTATTTCGATGTCCTGGAATCGGCGTTGTACGAGGGTACAGTATTGAATGGGATCGAACACACGCGTCATCATATCTCCGTCTCTACCTTCTACGGGTACGATTCTCAACAGTGGAACTCGCGAGTCACCCACCATTCTTGGTTCGATCAATGGATAGTACACGTACAACGAACGTAGACTTCTCGTGATGTCGGCGACAAACTCGGCCATGTGTTCTCCAACCGGAAAGATGGCCTGTTTGAATCCTAACATGTTCTGTAACAAGGGACTGAGAATCACTTGACTGTTGGGTTTGACTTGAACGAACACTTTATGATTCACTTCGTTTAAACCGATGTTGAATTTTTTCTTGAGTTCCGTCCTGCTCTTTTTGGATTCTATGGCTTTACAAAGACATTTCACAGACGAGTAATACCCCTCCGGCAATTCGAAATGATGTCGCTGTAATTCCTCGCTTTCTTGAAAATGAACAGCTACCCATCCTTCCTGTTTCTTTACGTCGTACCACTTATGCGGATACTGTATCTCTGCCAATCCGATCTCCCACGATCCGTCTAAATCCATCATATGAGGTAATCTCGTCGTGTAGCGAGTCAAGGTGTTGTCCGGATAATATTCCATCGAACTATTGCTGGGTAACGTCAGATAAAACATTATGTTTGATTGTCAGATTTGGCAAGAGGTATCCCAAACAGCTGCTCAGTAAAGCCGTCCACAGGTTACTGTTTTCTGTGCCGATCGTTAAATTGTAAATACTGACGACAATCACTGTATACAAAATCAGAATTTGGCACAGGAATACAATCTCCGGGCGTGGTAGTTTCTTTCCAAAAGCAACCCAAGACCTTCTGCTATCCATATCGTTCGGTGCCATCGATTTCAATTGATTCACTTTGAGTGAACGTCTCGCTTTTGTAGTTTCGAAGAAAATATCCAACTGTTGAATTTGGCAGGATAACCCAACTATTTGACGAGATACTGTAATCTCCTGCCTTTCTTTCTCTTTGCCAAAATTTTTTCGATTTTATACACGTCGTCTTTCTTAATGACTTTCTGTAATTCTTCGGCATAAAATGTCCCTTCCAATTCTTCTCCGTGATCGTCTTTCACCACGTATACCGTGGGTTTGGTGTCGATGCATCGGACCACGGTAAACAATTCTTCCGTCCAATGAGGTAAATATCCTTTTTTTAAAGTTCTTTTGGCTTTAGTGAGTCGCACTCGATCTCCAGTTTTGAATTTGCATTTTGGAATTGAGCCACTTCTTCCATACAATCGGTTGGCTACCGAGGTCTGGTTAGCCCATGTCACTTAGACCGGTGGTCTACCGATACTTCTATGGTAAGTATGATTGCACGAGATCACCATGTCTTCCAAAGCATCCAAATACTTCAATGTTTCTCTGTGAGTAAAATATTTCCACATTTTCGTTTTTAACGTACGATTAAAACGTTCCACGATACCGGCTTTCGTTTCCTCGTTATGAGTCGTAAGGAAATGGATGTCACGATCTCTTAAAAATTTCTGGAACACTCGGTTGGTAAATTCCGTGCCTTTATCCGTCTGTAAACGAATCGGACGTCTTCCCGACTTGAAAATGACATTGAAAGCTGCCACTAGACTCCGACCCGTCTTGTCTTTGAGAGGTACGACAGAGGCGTATCTCGACAACACGTCGATACAGGTAAGCAAATATCTGTATCCATCGTTATAAGACGCAATCTTCGCTACGTCTACTAAATCCGCTTGCCATTTATGATCTATTCCATACACCACCACTCTTCGTCTGACGAACCGTCTTCTAGTTGGTTTATGTAGAGTATATGCATCTTGAGTATGTAACCATTCTTTGACTTCTTTTTGCGTGTACCCTTTCGGTCTGAATTTATTAAGACCTCCATAACTCCCGGGATCAGGAACATTGTAATACGTCGAGTCCATGACCTAAACTAACATCGGATGGATGTGACATTTCTTTTTAATACGGTGTCCACGTCAATGCCTTGGGAGTTTTTGGTGTTTCGGAGATGGACTTTGTTGTCGTTTTCGAGGTCTCGGTGTTCTTTTCGTTTGATGAATATATCTCCATCTTTCATGACCTATCAAATCTTGTGGGACGTTAGCTTCTCTTAACGCTTCGCCAAACCTTTCCCACCCTTCCGGGTTAAAATATTTCCTTTTACGCAAGACGTCGTTGACTAAATCCACCACATTGCTTCCCTTGATGGTTTCTCCTTTAAACGTTAATTCTCCCTTCTCGTTCCACGTGATGTCTGGACTGGCTTTCATTTTCTTCAATAAAAGTTCTGCTTTTCCTTTGAGTGTTTTTGGAACACTGTCTATGACCTCTTTCTCCAAGGGATCTTCGGGGATTGTTGTAATACTTGGTTCCGGGACGACAGGTCTGGGTCTATAATCATCGTGTATATTCATATAACGATTAAGAGACTGATCGTATAATTTCAATCGCTCCTCGGTAGGTAGATCGTCACGTTCCAAGATATCGTGCATCTTTCTGTCTAAGGTATTCATGGCTCGGATTCGCTGATCGACCGAAGGTTTGGGTCACTGCGGGATCTGAGTAGACGTATTCAAATACAAGATCTTCATTGTAACAATCCAGAGAGTAACAGTCCCACGACGGATGCAATGGGTGCCAAGAGAGATCCCAAGAATCCTCCTTTATGTAAAATGACTTTTTTCTTTTTGAGATTGACCGTCTTTTTCGCCAGTTCTCGGAGTCCGCTTTTATTTCGTTTCAATTTATCTTTCTGTGCACGAGTTAACTCGACGTGTCCTTTCAAAACGTTATGAGCACACTCGCACAAACACTCGATGAGACTTCGATCGGCTTTCTGTATGAGATGTTTTTGAATACAAGGCTTTGCGTATCGTAAATATACTAGATCGTTGGCGTGTTTTCGGAGACGTGTCGAGACCATGTTCTCTCTTCCGTTTTCCGGCCAAGACTGACGTGACACTGTACTCACTGACGTATTTATGCATCCACGTAAGCACTTTGTACTTCTCCCGGGAAAATATGGCTTCTCAATCTCAGTCGATCTGGAGTCTGTTGTTTCATATCGATGATTAAATAGCCGTGAGGTTCGGCCGTTGCGGAAGCATAGGCATCTAATAAAAGATCCGCTTTCCGAGGAAACATTTGTCGAGCCAAACTATGAATCTGAGAAGCGTCTCGAGGATTCTTGAATAAGACCATGTAATGAGCATTGAGACTGATGGTCCTGTGGTGTTTACCCTGATGAAAGATGTTTTGTACGATATACGTGACGCTGATGTTTCGATGATGACTCTTTTTAGTAAATAAGGAAGCCACTTGGTCATCGGTTTCTGTCATCAAATCATCGATGATAATCAATTGTCGCATACTCGAATCTGAACTATCGATATCGGGTAGTCCTTGTATAAATTCTACACCGTCCACGGTACCATAAAGCGTTTGGTATTCACCGTAACACCATAAAATTCGATCCGGAAAAGGGCACATCATATGGTGGATATTAGCCACGAATCGTCTGACAAAGACCGATTTCCCACTTCCCGTAGGACCGGCAATCAGACAGGTAAACGGATGAATCCAATGCATGAAATGATTCGGATCGAATCCATCGGAACAATAAAAGATATTGGGGTCTCTGGTAGGATTACAATAGTAAGGTTCTTGTTGCTGCTCACGGAATGGGGTTTGCTGATGATGATCGGAAGGCCACTCGCTACTCATGTTGTGGGTTTGAGTGCTAGATCAAGACTGATTGTTGTGAATGTATACTGGGATATTTATCGTGTAATGATGACAAACACAAATGAAACAGTTTCATATTTTATTTTACAAAAAGGCTCAATGTTTTAAGTTCTGGTTCTTTCTCTTCAAACATAGGTAGGGGTCTCGGTGGCCGAGTGGTCTAGGTAGTTCGTCATGACTACTAATGATCACTAGCCTGTCAACGCTGGGGTTGTTAGTTCGAATCTCACCTGTGGCTGGGTGTGTTCGACTCCGATCTTAATTGACAAGGATTGCCAATTTTCCTACCGAAGGTCGGTGGTTCTCTCCGGGTACTCCGGCTTCCTCCACCAATAAAAACTGGCCGCCGCGAAATGGCCAAATGTGCTGAAAACGGCGTTAGACCCCAATGAAACAAACAAACAAACAAACAAACATAGGTATGATCTTCTTCAGTTCTTGCCATTCGTAGGGACTCAGCGTTATACCTCTCTTGGTTGGCTGTAAAGTCAGTTCTCCGTTAGGCACGAAATGTTTTCTGACGTGAATAATAGGATAGGGTGCTTTAATGATGACATAAACATCTTCTCCCAGATGATATCTCCAGTCCCCCTGTTCTTTGTCCTTGATTCTGGTAATCAGGTCGTCCACCACTTCTGTAGTACTGCACAACATTTTCCACTGCATTAACGACAGGCTGACTCCAGTCTTTGTGGGCACCGTTTCACTTTCCCAAAATCTGAGATCTACTCTTTTACTGCCATTCCATTCTGTGAGTTCAGCATAACGTCCTCCACCTAGTAGTACTTACAAAGGAATATTGGAATCTGTCATGGCGTCTTAGACGATATCGCTCTTGGTCTGGTCTTTGGTTTTCTTTTCTTTACGAGACATATCTGCTGACTGATTCTTCTTCTTGCTGGTCTATTTATATATATATATTTGTAAAGATGGACTGGATTGGTTCTTATATTATGAAACGTGAAACATGATTGGCTATCTTTCCGACATCGTGATTGGTTAACTTCTCCCGTTCCGATTGGTCGAAAATCTGGCATTTTCATTGGTCAATTCCAACCGTTTCGATAGATCAACACGATGGTACACTGTCCAAATATGCGGCGGCCAATCCGGAAACTCCTCACAATAGGTACGAGTAAACGCCGACAATACGACCAGTCTTCCTTGGTTCACCACACCGTCTTCGAACATGGCAGAGACGACTCTCCCTTATACTCGTAGGGGGTCCATCGTAGGAATGACTTCTCTGACTATCTTCACTTCCTTTTATACCCGAGGCATTGACAGGCTGGAGGGACACAATGCAGCATCACTTTCCTCTATAAGTAGAATATCAGAATATGAGTAAATTTAGTTAACAAATTTTATAATTATTTTTGTTAAAACATGGTTCTCCAAACACCCACTATGGTCGTCGGTCAGGCTTTTAACAACCCGCCACCTGGGGGACGCGCTAGGCAGCTCTGTGGGTTGAGCTCCTGTGACCAGGTACCTAGTTCTTTTTTTTTTAATTTTTTTTTCTTTTTTTCTTTTTTTTTCCTTTTTTTCTTCTTTTTTTCTTTTTTCTTTTTTGTTATCGGTTAACAGACGACTCAAAAAGAGTTCATACATCAAATGAAAAGCTTTCCCACTACATAAAATATGTACAATCGAGTCGGTAAGCCGTTCATCCGATCAAATATCTAAGGGTGTGGTAGACACCCCGTCCGCCAAAACTTTACGTTTTGGATAAAAGAAGGAAAAGCCAGCTCGCCCTTGCAAGTAGGTGTAGACTTGGTTGTTTACAGAACGAAACCCTCTGTTGGTTCCGGAGCCAGAGTTCTTTGACAGGAGAACGTCCATGTATTTCTCTTTGTTGATGTCGTTGGTTCTCTTGTTGGCCCCTTTACAGCTGTACTTGGTTTCGTCTCCAAAGCAGAAGTACGTCTTGCTACACAGGGTAATCATCCCGTCACCACTGAATTCTGTCTTGAACAGTCCTGGAGTCCTCTTGTCCCAAGCAGCCAGTTATGGTGTGTCAGTACGGGGAAACCAATTCTTCTTCTCTGCTTCAAAGCGCCGACGCAACTCCGGTTTGATTACTTCCTCCAAACTGTCGCCAGAGAGAGCCATGTAGGCACTGTCGGTGTTCATTGCACAATATTGAAAATCACGGCGATCGACAAAGACGTCCATAAAATCGTGGTAAAATTCCAACATACGAAGCTTGGCGTACTGGTAAACGAAACAGCCAATGTGCATGGGCAGGTCCAGGTGTATGGTCTTCTCACTCATTTCCACTTCGAACGTTTTGTCGCTCAGCTGGTAGCATCGCCGGAAAGAGGGATCTACGAGGTAGCGACTGATCTGGTGTTCCTGGCAGTAAATCACATCCGTGTGCCTTTCCTTGTTGGTCACCGTCTTGCCGTAGCTGGAATTTCCCCTCAGTTTCTCGTTTTCGGCAATTATCTTCTTATTTGGATCGGCATCTCCGGCTCGCCTGGCATTACTGACTTGATCTCCGAAGGGTCTGAAACACGCCGACGGCGTGTACTCCACCACCTGGTAAATCCTGGTGACTTTAACTCCGTGGTTGACGTACCATTTCAGCAACGGGGATATTACCATGATCTTCTCTCCAAACATGCTGCCGATTAACGACTTTCTAGGCTGCTGCATGATTCCTTTTTCTTCTGCATAACTCTTCATGTGGTCCCCAATGTCGTCTCTGGACACGTCCACGTTCTTAAAGACTAGAGGGATTTCTGCAAATTTTGACTTTAGGTCGTCAGGTACGTGCAGGTCCACTTCCAAGGCACCAAACAACTTGTCCTCCATCACGGCTCTCATCGTGGCGAAACGATCGCAGGGTCTCTGCCTCTGGGACACGAAGGTCTTGATTCCTTGGTCTTCTCTCTTTAACCGGTTCCATTCACACTCCCACATGTTTCACTTGGTAGTCGTTTTCTGTGATGTACTGTATTTTTTCTTGTGTAGTCTTGTATAATTCGTCCAGGCTCTTTCCGTTCAACGGGTTTTCTGTCTTTCCCCGAGTCAGGCGACAACAATGTCCGTGCCACAGGCAGCCCTGGAACTCGTAAAATGTATTAGTATCCTTACAGTAACCATCCACGGGAAGGCGCAGACGTCCTATCAGTTTTTCCGTGTCGTTCCCCTGGTGACGAATGTGGTGTCCTGTCTCCTTGCCTTCCCATTCCAACCACTCGATAGCCATTCGTTCGTACCTTCGAGGTGTCTGTCTTTTAAAATCGTCCTCGCTCTTGCGACGGACGAAGTGACCCGTTGGCATATCCTGCATGATGCTCCACAAATACAAGGCACTGGCGTCCACTCCGTAGATCTTCTTGCACGGTTTTGGGTCTTGGTATTCAGCAGGACGTATGAAGGTCTGGTCTTTATCGTGGTATCTGTGGAAGACGATGCTGGGTCCACCCATTATGTTTTCTTTGTACAACTCGTACAGATCTTTATTCTTCTCGTCCGGAACGGTGAAATAATCGGACAGACCATCGAAAATGGTTTTCAGTGTGAGTCCCGGGACGCTGATGCCGTGTTTAAACATGTCCACCTTCAATCCTTTGTAATACACAAACATCTTCTCGATGGCTTCCAGCATGGGCTCCACATCTTTGTTGTACCATATCAGGAACTCTTTCATGTTCTTCATGTTCTTTTCCTGCCAGACGTCCCGACACAGTTGGTACAATGTTCTCGTTTTTCAGTGTACTGAAAAATGTCTGGTATGGTGGTAACTCTGTCTGGAAAAAACCCTTTCTCTTCGGTACAACCGTAGGCTTTCAAAAACTGTGAGTAACTAAATCCGGGAGCCAGGTAGTTGGTGATATCCAAAAATTTTAACTTCTCCGTCTTGATACACATGAAATTGTTGTTGCGTTTCACGGTATACTTTATCTTGTGACTTCCACCAGACGAGTGAAGAAATCTATCGTCATGGCGTTCACATCGTATTTCCCGGTGCTGAAGCCAATCACGGGTAATTCTTGGAGATGTCGTTCCTGTTGCTGCTTCAACTTGTACAGGTGATGTTTCTTTTCCTGACGTTCTCGCTCTTCGTCGTCTTGGTATTCTTCCAGGTCCCTGTCCAGTCTCTCTTGGATCTCTTCAAAGACACCAGCATACCTGGGCATCAGTAAGCGAAAGGCTTTGTCACTGATTTCTGTCAAATGGATCAAACACGAATCCACGGTTGTACTGCTATCGCCTTCGGACACGAAACAAACTGGCTCTGTAAACTCCGGTACGTTGGAACACACGGAGACGCTGAGCAAAACGTGCTGACTGGTCCATTCCAATTTATCCGACCTCGGTTTGTCTGTGGGTTGAAGCATCGCCTGTATATCATAAGTGGCTCTGTATAGGTAATATCTGGCTTCTTCCGGGACCTGGATACCTTCGTCCTCCAAACGTTCAAACACGGTCTGTGGTGTATGGTACACGCCGCCGGGATATTTGTAGAGTACGTCACCGGTGCAGGTTCTCTCGTGTCTGTGAAGCATGCCCACATGCTTCCACATCTTGTCACATTTGGAACATAGGTAACTGTGACTGTATTTCTCCATGTCGCTGACATAACTGAAATGGTTGTTGTACAAATTCAGGTTCATGGTGTCCTGGAAATTGTAGGGAGAACGTCGTACCAATCTCGCCGCTATGTCGCCGTCTTCTGTCTCTTGCAAATCGTACACGCAGATGTTGACTTGGAACAGTGGTTCGATGTACGCCAAATCGTCTAAACAAATATCTTTGAAATCACCGCCGGACATTTCTGTCTTCTGCAAATATTGACGATAGTAAGTCTTGGCAGGTACTTCTACGTCTTTCACGGGAGCTCCACGGTGGACGGCCAAACACCGGAAAAAAACACAGGTTGTCATCGTCTGGCCCATCGGAACCAGCAACCAGTGCGACGACACCACGATTTTTCAAAATGGTGTCTTCGCGAGATTGACGTCTCTCTTTAGTGCTGAGGTCTTTGCTCCGCTGCTTTGCACGAATTTCATTTTGCTTTTCTTTTGTTCCTTGTTGCTCTTCACTGCTCATCGTTCCTCTGCACTGTACTCATTCTACTATTCTCATACTATCTGCTGCTATTCTCTTGCTCTGTGCTGCTCTGTACTTCTCTTCTCTTGCTGTCTACTGCTCTGTCCTCTTTTCTCTCGCTCTTTGAGGCTCTGTGCTTCTCTCCTCTTGCTCTGTGTTGCTCTTCAGTGCTCATCGTTGCTCTGCACTGTACTGATTCTAATCCTCTGCAGCTGTGTGCTGCACATCACTGCTCTCCTCTTCCTCTGTGCTGCTCATCGCGCCTTTTCTCTTGCTCTGTGCTGCTGATCGCCAGGTAGTGGCGAGGCTTGTCTCTTGACTGGTTTCTTCATCCTGGGCTTGGCATCTGGCTTGGTATGCAACAGTCTATGGCGAGCTAAACTGTCCAATCTGTTGAAATACTGCCCACAGTCTGGACACGTCAGGGTGTACCTGTGGGACTCCTGGTGGCGATTCCGGTTGTCGGCCCTGGCAAACTCCTTTCCACATAGCTGGCAGGAATACGTCTGGGACGAAGCAGCATGGTCTTCTGGTGGCGAAGCAGGTTTCTCTTCTCGGTAAAAGCTTTACCGCACTTCTCACAAGAGAACATGGTCGTTACCTTTTGAAAGGTTCAAGACGAATTGAGAAGTTGTGCACTGTATATATAGCCAGAACGCGGACGTAAAAGAGGGCGCCACGGTGTCTTCGCTCACGGCCGCGTTCCCCGACATGTTTCAATCCGTTTTCTAATGGAAATTTCCACTGAAAATTTCCATGACGTCACATTAACGGTATTGCGTAATCCAACATGGATGCCTCCAGGAACGCGGACCTGTAAGTGAGCACCCCCTCCGAAAACGACCGAATGCTCACGAGGAGTGAAAAATTGTTCCGAAGACGTCTAAATGGTTTCGAATGTTGGCGAAAAAACCCGAATGTTGGCGAAAACCCAGTAAATACTACTAAATTCTTCAGAAAATCCCAAGAATTATTAAAATAATTAGAAAGTGTTTACGAAATGGTTCTAAAGACGTCCAAATACTCCAGAATGTACTTCAGAATAATTAAAATAATTAGAAAGTGTTTACGAAATGGTTTTAAAGACGTCCAAATACTTTAGAAAACCCCAAGAATAATTAAAATAATTAGAAAATGTTTACTAAATGGTTCCGAAGACGTCCGAATACTTCAGAAAAGCCAGAAAATACTTCAGAAGGTACTTCAGAATAATTAAAATAATTAGAAAGTTTTTACTAAATGGTTCCAAAACCCCAAAAAGGAATTAAAATTAATGAAAAAATAAAAAAAATATGTAAATATATTACTAATTGTTAAAAAACAATTAAGAAAAATTAGAAAAATTATTAAATTATGTAAATATATTTAAAAAAAATTATATAAATAAAAAAAAAAATAATAATAACAATAAAATTTTTTAAAAAATTAAGAAAAATTAGAAAAATTATAAAATAATAAAACAAAAGGTAAAAAAAATTTAGAAAATTATGTAAATATATTTTTTTTAAGTTAAAAAGTAAATATATAGAAGAAAGGAAAAATTATCTCCCCCCTGTATTGTTGGAGGGGAATATGGAACTAGCGGGGAAAGTTATCTCCCCATTTATAGTTTTGAATTATCTCCCCCTTGGAGGAGCTCCCTTTGGACTTCCGGTTCCTAGACATGCGCAGACCACACGTCCTGGTCCTGGCAGTGACTTGCGTCACTTCCGTAAACAAATCATGGAAAAATGGCGCGAAAATCCATCACTTCCGGTTGCGCATGCGCGCAAATCACTTGCGGTTACTTACGGTTCCGGTCACGCATGCGCAGACCACACATCCGGGTCCTAGCACGTGACTTGCGTAACTTCCGTAAACAAATGGCGGGAAAACCCATCACTTCCGGTTGCGCATGTGCACAAATCACTTCCGGGTAGTTCCGGTGACGTCAGTTCCGGTGACGTCACTTCCGGAGGATCCTCCTCATGATCCTCCACCACACCCACCTCCACAAATACGACCTGAACTGTGCGCATATACTACTTCCGACTTAGCGTGTCGGTCTAGTACAAAGCAGGGATCGTATTCATTATCATATCAACATGTTCTCATCCTGATATGCACCTGGCTGCCACTGGACGTTAAACAATAATTCATCCATCCATCCGTTTGATGGTGTATATATGTACCGGGGTACTTGTATAGAATTGTGAACCTTTTGATATTGACGGTGACGTTGAAGAAATGATGTATTATATCATAACTACATGTAATATCTTAACGTTTTATACAAGTACGATATATGTGATCTCTGCGTAATATAGTGTTGAAAAGGTGATATTATAATGTTATTGCCTGTCTTTCCATAATATATCTTCAACAATCTAGACCGGTCTTACTTAAATACGCCTGCAGGTTTAAATGGTTGAATTTAACTATAATAATTACAAATAAAAATGAATATATATATAAGTTAAATAAATACATTTTATACATTTTTTGTAGTCCTCCGTAATTTTTTAGCTCAGCTGGCCCGAAGGTAGGCCATGTGAGCTATTGTCATCACTTGGCGTCCGTCGTCGTCGTAAACTTTCCTTTAAAGATCCCCTCTGAAACCACTGGACCTAGGCAGAAATGGTCCTTAGTTGGTCCTCTTTCAGAATTACATCCGATGACCTGTCCACCATCAAAGATGGCTTTCAGAGAGGAACTTAATTTAACATAGGACCAAATGGGAAAGTTCACTGAATGATCTTATTATTTGAAACCAGTGAGCCAATTGTAACTTGACAGCAATTTTCAAGATGGACATTAGTCCAGGTTATAGATACAGGCTCCTGAGAGCTTCTAGTTGTCAGTATATCGATAGTACGCCCGCAGAAGAAAAAATACTATGTCTATTTAAAAAAAATATATAATAAAAAATGATAAAAATAATAAATATTCATCTTTATTAATTAACTACTGTGTTATTTGCTTAAATAACAGCTAATCTGTCTATACAATACAGATAATCGAACAAGGCCAATACAGAAAAACTCGGCCAATACGAACTTCCGGTCTGTATTGCTCGACATCCGGGGATTTTCACACATGCAAATCTATAGGGACGTTGCACTGTTGGACGATTGTGCAAAAAGCTACTTAGATTTTTTTAACTATTTATTTTTTACCCACTTGTGACCATTCATTTTACTTGTCTCAAAAATTTTAACTAGAAAATAGATGATTTTTTTTCATTCTTTACAAAAAGTATACTTTCGTAACTTCACGTTCGTGCATAAGATTTCCTTGAGCTCTTAAAGAATCGTGGTTCAATTTCACAGACTATATTTAAAAGATAATTCTATGTAATGTTTTTAATATTTATATAAAATGAACCAATAATGTAATTAGCAAAATAAAATCAAAGTGAGTCACCAGTTATTCGTTCTATTACATTATAGTTTATTTACCACTTAGTCAAAATTCTGAAATTTCAATATGAAAACCATGTTGGCTAAGTGAAAATGGTGTACAGGTAGAGATTAAAGGAATTATAGCTCAGATAATGATAATCTTAAACCTTTCTTATCATGTAAGAGTGTAATAAGAAACAACCTTACACTTCTCTTGGAATGATTGAAAATCATCCCGATTTAAGAACGTCTCTGTATCATCTTACAATAAACTTAACTTGTTTGGGTAACACGATACCCTCTTAATTTTTTCAACAATTAGTAAGCATTTGTTGGACACGCTTAATCGTTTAAGAGCGTACCACTAACGTTTCTTAATCCTTACTATGCCGCAGAGCCTATATACATTTTATGTCTAAGTCAAGTTTTGAAACGAAAACTGGGGCGGACACATTCCGAAAATGGAGACTATGTAATCCCATGGGGCGTATATAAGAGGGGGTTCCATATATGCCATAAAACTTGGTTTAGCCCACAATTTTCATGTGAAAAAGGCATGTACCTCGTCAAGAATATCAGAACTGTCCCTCAGTTATTTCGTGGGTGAACGCCGATGCTCTTGGAGTTGACTTCTTATGGACTTTCCGGAGTGATGTTGTTCAGAATTTGGTCGTCACATTTTTTATATAAGGTAATTTTCACAGACTAAATATGAAAAAAAGCATATACATACTTGGACGAGAATTGTTCATTTTATAAGCTTTTACGTTAATAATTTACAACATAGTTTCGAATTCACTTTAATTTAACGAAATATCAGGTGTTCTACTTCACAGACGTGTCTGTAAACACAGTCCATGCAAGCCCTTACGACAGCGTGTACAAACTGTCCTTGCTCGCTGTCTCCTACTGGGTGCCGAACACACAACGCATTTTTTGTTGTTTTTTTTTTTTTTTTTGGTTTGATTCTGGTTTTCAAGTTGTGCAAGACGCGGTACATTGTCCCTAAGATTTTGTTCTTAAAATGCTCTGTAATAAATGCTCTGATGCAAGCGAATTGACAATGTGATTGATAAAATCCAATCGAGACATTTGAGGACCATCAGTATTTTTCGTGTACAAAATGTACGCATTAAGTAAGCATCATTCTATGAAAAATGTTTATCATTAACCGTTTCCACATAGATTTGGTTTTTCTACGGTCGTCATATATTCCAGACATAGTGTCATTTAGATCGACGCCTCCCGTGAATTTACAGTAAGATTTCAACATTGCAGGTTTATGCCCCGGTTGATTAATTGCTGAAGTCCCAAACGAAATTAAACGAACTATCTCGGTTTTTCCTTTCCCTAAAAGCACAACATAAAATACGAACTTGTCAGATAAACAAAGATTGACTTTCTTGTAAGTTTGTGTTCTTCTCAATTTGTGATTTTATATGTTTGTTTGTTTGTTTGTTTTCTTGTTTATGTATTTTCTTGACCCATATGGGTGTATTTTTGTAAATAAAGAATTTGTATTTAACAACTGTGGTATTTGTCTGTTTGTTCTCAATGTCCCAGTTAAGTATGTGTTATGGGTTAACAAATTTTCTAGTAAAGAAATAGACATAAAAAGTTATCGAAAAATATATGATAGAATTTGTTCAACAGCCCTGTGGCCCTTAAAAGTGTTGTCACAATATAGCGTCCCTGTGTACCCCACAGGGACTGGGTCATAAAATTGTCCCCGGTATGGTAAAAATGAATTCTATATTCAGTACTGGCTTCGACGAGCATCCAAAGTTTAACACCGAATTTGCGTGCCTTTGAAGGTATATATTGAGTCATCACAGTGCGTGCTTTGGTTCCTACCAATGATTCGTCTATGGACAATTCACGGTCAGGAGTATAACGGCTTTTAAAGATCATATTGGCATAGTTGACGAGTGGCATAAACCATGCAGTGGGATTGTAAAATTCGGAATGTCTTTGTGGAGTTTTTCTGTTGTCAACTAAATGAAAATTAAATCGATTCCTTGAAAACATTTTAGAAAATCAAGGCGTAGATATGCTTTTTTTTGTTTTTTATTCCAATATCTCTCCATGTTTCGATTCCTGGCTATACATTTGTATCCATATTAAATGTGACGGCTATGAATCGTTTTAGTTCGGTTATGGCCAGTCGTCCGTGCTTGTTCCATAATCTAAGTCTTGATGATGCACCCAAACAGTTGTTGTTGATGTCTGGTTATTTACTTGTTTGGCATACCTACATGTATATAAAGGGGAATTCGTAACAGAAATTGAAAATTCGGACATTTATGGTAAACATTAAGTAAAAATAGGCAGAGAGCAGCTGTCACGCATCTGAAACGTATCGCTTTAAAGCGAACTAGAATAATTCAAGCGGTTTCCGTATCCGATTCTCTCCTTCGGTTAGTGATCGAATATAACTGGATTATTCGGGTTACCTTCAAGCTGTTTACCGAAGGAGAGAATCGGATACGGAAACGGCTTGAATTATTCGAGTTGGACCCCGATGTATCTATATGGGAAACGCTTGCTTTCGATTAAATCCGTAGAAACGCTTGCGTTCCTCTTTCGTAAACGCTTTCTTTCCGATTTTTTTTACCACAGAATCGAAGTAAATAAAAGACCAAATTTCCTGACTGAAGTTGTGTCAATTCAACGGAACCATACAAATATTTAGGTATCTCTTTTCATTGTTAACAGAGAATTTGAAAGCTGAACGATTGCCATTTTCCTTAATACAAGGAGGGGTTGGGATTTTTTGGGAAAAAAATTTGCTCTGATTTTTGTGGAAAAAAATAATTTGGCCAGCAGATGGAGTGAACAAAATAATCTGACCCACATTTGGGGCATTAGGAAAAAAAAAGAATTTCCCAACAAAATTTCCCTGTATAAAGCATATAGAAAAAAATTCCTGACTCGCACCAAAAACCCAGCCTTTTACTTTTTTCTGAAAATCGGAGTTGAAACGAAACGCTTAGTTTCTACATTGCATTTGGAAACACTTACTGGCAGCCTTGTTAAATGCTGTACAAAGATTTTTTCATCATCATCAATTGCTAACAAAAATGCAACACCGAACAAGCATGTTGCATGAACAAACATTTCAAATTTATTAAAAGAGGGAGGGGATGGGCGTCATAAAAAACGAAGGTCAACGCCTTATTCGGATGATAACCGAACACGAGATTGGTCGAATAAAATAGTTCGGGAAATTTTTTACCAATAGCATGTCGGATATCATCCTCTGCTTTTATTAGGTATATAATCTACCATTTCTAGTTTTCCTTTGATTCTATAGAGGGTCTGTAAGGGTAGGTTAAACCCATAGATTCATTGGGGAACAAATTTGCAAAAGTAAAGGAAGAAACAAATCTGACGATCCGTAAAAAATGGCTAGCTTTGTTTCACATCAATTACCATTAGATATTTCATTTATAAACGTATTTGACGTAGCCGCAAAAATTGATTCCAAATCAATTTAAACGTTAAAAATACACTTTAAATGGATAGAAAGGGGGATTTTAAGTCCAGTGGTCGGGTGCTTGTCAAGGGAAGAGAATAGAACACATTGACGACCCGGACAATGCGCGAAATTTGTAAGACTTCTTAAGTGATGCAGTGTTAAGACAACCTTAGGGAAAGTAAAGGGCAAGATATGATACGTTCTTGTTACCTCCATAGCTTAGCCTTTTTAGATCTTCCTTATCTTCCTCTTAAATTAATACTTACGATCGTTATTAAGGCATGTTCTAGGTACCGACCCCCAGGACCCGTATTCATAAAATTTCCTAAGTGTTTCTCAGACTAAGATTTCACTAAGGATTTCCTTAGTTAATAGTATTCATAAAACATCTTAAGTATTACCTTAACAAAGGAATACTTAACTATTTGCCAATACGGAACTTCTCGAAGTTTCTGGTACTTGCTAAGCATTAAATATTTTACGTAATTAAAACTCAAAAAATCTAAAAATAAGCCCTTAAAATGATATAATCACAAAAATGTAAAAAATAATCTTATAAAAAATGTTTGAACAACGCTGTAACAATAGTTTAATTAAAGGATTGACAGTTTAGCTGAATTCGGTTCACCTTGAAATTTTATCCTTGATATTCAGCAACGAAATTAAATACTGAAAGACGAAAAAATCGAGATAACAAAGGAATGATTTTTTTTATCTGGGATCGATAAAACATGGCCGTTTTGTCACGCTGTGTGCAACCAGTTATCGGTCGTTTCCTTAATAATAGCGGTCGCTCATTAATATCACGGAACACCGTTAAATCTGTCGGTGCTGGCTTAACCTCCTCGGCTAAAGCGAAACAGCACATTACGGACTGAATAAAAGGGAGACAGTTCTACTATATATATATATTGAAACATCTCATGTTCGGAATAAAATAATTAAATTTTGTTTGCATTAATAAATTAATTAAAACTTAATCATTTATTTGAAGCATCAATTATCAATATGCCTCTTGTTAGAATATTTCACATTAATTACTTTTTAATCACTCTTTGAGAAATGATTTAACAATGAACCCAAGCCGAGCTACCCTTGACAACCCCCATAACATTTCAACGTTAAAACTGTAAGTACCTTTAATAAGAACTATTATTTTTACAAGCATCCTACTAATTAACCATTTGATCCTGAAATTATGACACAATCAAAATTGAAAAAAAATATTACGAATTCGGTATTTAGATGTATCGTTGTAAATTTGGTGTTCAGATGTATCGTCGTTCTACTCCTGCAAATGTCGGCAAAATGGGAATTGGCAATTTGGGTTCGGCAAACTGCGAATTGGGTTGAAGAATCGAAATAAGAAAAAGTCGGAAATCTGGGATTCGGCAAATTGGACTCGGCAAAGTGGGAATCGGCATTTTGGGACAATAAGGGGCCAAGCGGTTAAGGCGCTGGACTTCAAACCACGAGGTCGACACCGCGGGGAAGAATATTTTGGTGGAAAATCTTAGCAGAATAAAAATTCAACCAACAGAATGGTCACTAAACAGAGAAGTTACCCAAATGTTGTTTCTGATGTGGGGGACGCCACACATAGATCTGTTTGCATATTTTATGAATACCACTTAAGAACAAGAGGCTCTCAAGAGCCTGAATCGCTCACCTGGCAAACAATGCACTATAAACTAAATCTCATCATCACCATTCACTAAGGATACCATGTTTACTTTAAAAACCAAATATTGTTGAAATCCGAGCGAGTGTAAAAAATTGCGGGAAAATGGCCGTCCAAAACAAACTTTCATCATCACCATTCAACTCGGGATACCATGTTTACCTTGAAAGTAGCTTTCATCTTCATTTTCTTTCTATAATTCAGGAAAAAATAGCAAAAAACAGCATTTTGACCCCTATGTTCTATTTTTAGTAACAGTGGCCATGTTTTTCGACGGATCAAAAATCGAAACATACACTTTGTGCAGGATACCCTAAGGAACAATCTTACCAAGTTTCATTTGATTTTGAATAGTAGTTTCAGAGAAGAAGATTTTTGAAATAATAACATTAAAAAAAAGCCAAAAATGTCAAAAAAGGGCAATAACTCTAACATCAGTTGACAGATTTTCACGAAGATCAGCACACAGGTAGCTCTCATCATGCTGAACACTTTCAACCTGCCAGAATTTGCCGTAACCTAATGATTTTTGAGATATTTGCGAAAAACTGTTGTTTGACCCCTATGTTCTATTTTTAGTAACAGTGGCCATGTTTTTCGACGGATCAAAAATCGAAGCATAAACTTTTTGCAGGATACCCTAAGGAACAATCTTACCAAGTTTCATTTGATTTTAAATAGTAGTTTCAGAGAAGAAGATTTTTGAAATAATAACATAAAAAAAAAGCCAAAAATGTCAAAAAAGGGCAACAACTCTAACATCAGACGACAGATTTTCACGAAAATCAGCACACAGGTAGCTCTCATCATGCTGAACATTTTCAACCTGCCAGAATTTGCTGTAACCTAATGATTTTTGAGATATTTGCGAAAAACTGTTGTTTGACCCCTATGTTCTATTTTTAGTAACAGCGGCCATGTTTTTCGACGGATCAAAAATCGAAGCATAAACTTTGTGCAGGATACCCTAAGGAACAATCATGCTAAGTTTTATCCAAATCCATTCAGTAGTTTCAGAGGAGAAGATGTTTGAAAAATTGTTAACGACGACGACAGACGACGACAGACGACGCCAGACGACAGACGACAGACGACGACGACGGACGCAAAGTGATGAGAAAAGCTCACATGGCCTTTTAGGCCAGGTGAGCTAAAAATGGGCGGAGTTTCCTTAACTTAAGTGTTTTCTTAGTAAAATCTTAACTTAAGTAGCTTTATGAATACGGGCCCAGGTGACCTATAGTCTATTTCCTACAATAAATTACCCTTTGTAATTGCCATGGTACTATGAAGCCTATTTGAAATAAGTGTTGAATTATTATGTATGCGAGAGTCTTTTTTCGTGGATGACAAGATGATCAGTTGAAATGGAACTGTATTGTTACTGAATAATGAAAGAAATGTTGAAAACTATTTTATGACTATTTTTATTTTATTTCTTCATCTCGTTATCAAATAATAATAGAGTCATAATGTCAAAATTAATATAGACATTTTTTTATCTATTAAAAATACCACATGATATTTTGTGAGCAATGAATAAACTAACAAAAAATATAACAACATAAATAAATGTCCTTTAAATTAAGTTTGAAACGAACATAAGGAAAGGTAAGTCCTTCACAAAAGTTTTTTCTCGCTGTAGTCAAGATGAAGAAAGTGTGCAGCATAACAGAAGTTGATGCAAAAGTGTTTGCCAATGTATTCCTTGCTGAAATCTCAAAGTATATCAACCACTGTACCTAGTTTTCACTGGAAACTTGCAGCCATCACGAAGAAGATATAATCCTCCTCGCCCATTTGTTAATAAATAAAATTCTTTGATACCAGTTTTGATGCAAAGGATGTGCACATGCTAATTTAAGGTAACACGATACCAAATGGGACCGAATTTTTTTTTATAGAATCACATGAATCCGAAAATAACTATCAAAAGTACACCAAAAATTTTTAAAAATCGGGGGTTCACCATGCTTATTTTCAAGTAATCGTTGATTTAAAATGGCAATTTTGGCACCAAATTTGCATAGGCATATAGGGTTTATTACAGTTTGTTACCCCGTTTTTTGTTCTTTTTACGATATTTGATAACCAAGAATGTGATCACGTGTGCATAAGCAACTATATCGGTCATAATTAGGTTAGGTTACTCTGTTTAGACTTATCGACTGGTTACCCAATTATCTTGTACTGGTCCCGTTCATGCCAGGCATTTATCGTACTTCGATAACTCTGTATTGATTATAGCACGCACCCATCGTCTTCACTTTAAAATACTTTTCATTTGAAATATGTAGTAGCATTTCACATGGATTGAAATTGTGACATTAATTTATAATATGAAATTTATCACAAATTATACAAACTGGCAAAAGTACATAATAACACGTAATAAAGGGTTGTGGTGCAAGTTTTTTTCTCATTTTTTAAGCCCCTGATTTAATTTTTATCCAAGGACGTATAACTAACATACGTCCTTGTTTTTATCCGAGTAATTTTAATTACATGTAAAGAAATTTGTTCTCCACAATTAACATGGTGTGTTTCAGGTAATTATAACTAATTAACGATTTAACATGTATATTGTACCATGACTGTCCGGATGTTTATTGTTCCAAGGATTCAAGGATTCAAGATTTTATTGCATTCACTCAGACACATACATGTGTTACAAGAGGAAATATTAATACAAAGAACAAATGGAAATGGCAGCAAAATACCGAAATATCAGTTGTGTTAACATACAAATTATAATAAGTTAATCAACTTTTTCAGTAAGTTTGTGTTCTTCTCAATTTGTGATTTTATATGTTTGTTTGTTTGTTTGTTTTCTTGTTTATGTATTTTCTTGACCCATATGGGTGTATTTTTGTAAATAAAGAATTTGTATTTAACAACTGTGGTATTTGTCTGTTTGTTCTCAATGTCCCAGTTAAGTATGTGTTATGGGTTAACAAATTTTCTAGTAAAGAAATAGACATAAAAAGTTATCGAAAAATATATGATAGAATTTGTTCAACAGCCCTGTGGCCCTTAAAAGTGTTGTCACAATATAGCGTCCCTGTGTACCCCACAGGGACTGGGTCATAAAATTGTCCCCGGTATGGTAAAAATGAATTCTATATTCAGTACTGGCTTCGACGAGCATCCAAAGTTTAACACCGAATTTGCGTGCCTTTGAAGGTATATATTGAGTCATCACAGTGCGTGCTTTGGTTCCTACCAATGATTCGTCTATGGACAATTCACGGTCAGGAGTATAACGGCTTTTAAAGATCATATTGGCATAGTTGACGAGTGGCATAAACCATGCAGTGGGATTGTAAAATTCGGAATGTCTTTGTGGAGTTTTTCTGTTGTCAACTAAATGAAAATTAAATCGATTCCTTGAAAACATTTTAGAAAATCAAGGCGTAGATATGCTTTTTTTTGTTTTTTATTCCAATATCTCTCCATGTTTCGATTCCTGGCTATACATTTGTATCCATATTAAATGTGACGGCTATGAATCGTTTTAGTTCGGTTATGGCCAGTCGTCCGTGCTTGTTCCATAATCTAAGTCTTGATGATGCACCCAAACAGTTGTTGTTGATGTCTGGTTATTTACTTGTTTGGCATACCTACATGTATATAAAGGGGAATTCGTAACAGAAATTGAAAATTCGGACATTTATGGTAAACATTAAGTAAAAATAGGCAGAGAGCAGCTGTCACGCATCTGAAACGTATCGCTTTAAAGCGAACTAGAATAATTCAAGCGGTTTCCGTATCCGATTCTCTCCTTCGGTTAGTGATCGAATATAACTGGATTATTCGGGTTACCTTCAAGCTGTTTACCGAAGGAGAGAATCGGATACGGAAACGGCTTGAATTATTCGAGTTGGACCCCGATGTATCTATATGGGAAACGCTTGCTTTCGATTAAATCCGTAGAAACGCTTGCGTTCCTCTTTCGTAAACGCTTTCTTTCCGATTTTTTTTACCACAGAATCGAAGTAAATAAAAGACCAAATTTCCTGACTGAAGTTGTGTCAATTCAACGGAACCATACAAATATTTAGGTATCTCTTTTCATTGTTAACAGAGAATTTGAAAGCTGAACGATTGCCATTTTCCTTAATACAAGGAGGGGTTGGGATTTTTTGGGAAAAAAATTTGCTCTGATTTTTGTGGAAAAAAATAATTTGGCCAGCAGATGGAGTGAACAAAATAATCTGACCCACATTTGGGGCATTAGGAAAAAAAAAGAATTTCCCAACAAAATTTCCCTGTATAAAGCATATAGAAAAAAATTCCTGACTCGCACCAAAAACCCAGCCTTTTACTTTTTTCTGAAAATCGGAGTTGAAACGAAACGCTTAGTTTCTACATTGCATTTGGAAACACTTACTGGCAGCCTTGTTAAATGCTGTACAAAGATTTTTTCATCATCATCAATTGCTAACAAAAATGCAACACCGAACAAGCATGTTGCATGAACAAACATTTCAAATTTATTAAAAGAGGGAGGGGATGGGCGTCATAAAAAACGAAGGTCAACGCCTTATTCGGATGATAACCGAACACGAGATTGGTCGAATAAAATAGTTCGGGAAATTTTTTACCAATAGCATGTCGGATATCATCCTCTGCTTTTATTAGGTATATAATCTACCATTTCTAGTTTTCCTTTGATTCTATAGAGGGTCTGTAAGGGTAGGTTAAACCCATAGATTCATTGGGGAACAAATTTGCAAAAGTAAAGGAAGAAACAAATCTGACGATCCGTAAAAAATGGCTAGCTTTGTTTCACATCAATTACCATTAGATATTTCATTTATAAACGTATTTGACGTAGCCGCAAAAATTGATTCCAAATCAATTTAAACGTTAAAAATACACTTTAAATGGATAGAAAGGGGGATTTTAAGTCCAGTGGTCGGGTGCTTGTCAAGGGAAGAGAATAGAACACATTGACGACCCGGACAATGCGCGAAATTTGTAAGACTTCTTAAGTGATGCAGTGTTAAGACAACCTTAGGGAAAGTAAAGGGCAAGATATGATACGTTCTTGTTACCTCCATAGCTTAGCCTTTTTAGATCTTCCTTATCTTCCTCTTAAATTAATACTTACGATCGTTATTAAGGCATGTTCTAGGTACCGACCCCCAGGATCCGTATTCATAAAATTTCCTAAGTGTTTCTCAGACTAAGATTTCACTAAGGATTTCCTTAGTTAATAGTATTCATAAAACATCTTAAGTATTACCTTAACAAAGGAATACTTAACTATTTGCCAATACGGAACTTCTCGAAGTTTCTGGTACTTGCTAAGCATTAAATATTTTACGTAATTAAAACTCAAAAAATCTAAAAATAAGCCCTTAAAATGATATAATCACAAAAATGTAAAAAATAATCTTATAAAAAATGTTTGAACAACGCTGTAACAATAGTTTAATTAAAGGATTGACAGTTTAGCTGAATTCGGTTCACCTTGAAATTTTATCCTTGATATTCAGCAACGAAATTAAATACTGAAAGACGAAAAAATCGAGATAACAAAGGAATGATTTTTTTTATCTGGGATCGATAAAACATGGCCGTTTTGTCACGCTGTGTGCAACCAGTTATCGGTCGTTTCCTTAATAATAGCGGTCGCTCATTAATATCACGGAACACCGTTAAATCTGTCGGTGCTGGCTTAACCTCCTCGGCTAAAGCGAAACAGCACATTACGGACTGAATAAAAGGGAGACAGTTCTACTATATATATATATTGAAACATCTCATGTTCGGAATAAAATAATTAAATTTTGTTTGCATTAATAAATTAATTAAAACTTAATCATTTATTTGAAGCATCAATTATCAATATGCCTCTTGTTAGAATATTTCACAATAATTACTTTTTAATCACTCTTTGAGAAATGATTTAACAATGAACCCAAGCCGAGCTACCCTTGACTACCCCCATAACATTTCAACGTTAAAACTGTAAGTACCTTTAATAAGAACTATTATTTTTACAAGCATCCTACTAATTAACCATTTGATCCTGAAATTATGACACAATCAAAATTGAAAAAAAATATTACGAATTCGGTATTTAGATGTATCGTTGTAAATTTGGTGTTCAGATGTATCGTCGTTCTACTCCTGCAAATGTCGGCAAAATGGGAATTGGCAATTTGGGTTCGGCAAACTGCGAATTGGGTTGAAGAATCGAAATAAGAAAAAGTCGGAAATCTGGGATTCGGCAAATTGGACTCGGCAAAGTGGGAATCGGCATTTTGGGACAATAAGGGGCCAAGCGGTTAAGGCGCTGGACTTCAAACCACGAGGTCGACACCGCGGGGAAGAATATTTTGGTGGAAAATCTTAGCAGAATAAAAATTCAACCAACAGAATGGTCACTAAACAGAGAAGTTACCCAAATGTTGTTTCTGATGTGGGGGACGCCACACATAGATCTGTTTGCATCAGCGAAAAACCATCAAACAATGATATATTGTTCTTGGAACCCAGATCCTCAAACATAAGCAATAGATGCACTGTCAGTTCCTTTGCATACCCTCCAATTTGTCTCATTCCAAAGATCTTACAACATCTAGGACAGTTTCATTGTCAAATTATCATGATTATCTGGGATGTCTGCATGGTTAAGAAAGACAGGGCATAGCGAATATCTAGTTTAGTGATGCTGAAGGCCTTAAACTTAACTTAAGCGATGATTCCATTTTGATAGCTAAGTAAATATACTTTTTCTGTCAAAAGGTCTACCTGATGTAAACAGGGAATAATATGAACGTTACCATCAAAGTATTTAAAGTGTATAATTCAAAAATATTCCATTCACCAGACTATAAAATGAAGTATCGTACAAATATTGTTAACAAGTTACTTGTGCCCGGTTACTTTGCATCAAAAACACTCAAAATAGAGATGATTTCCTGAAAGATATCCAGTTCTCCCAAATGACGTTATCGCAACGTCGCGTTACGACGTCGCTATTTTTGTGACATATTTGCAAACGTTTAACGCTTCAAACGCATCTGCAGTGAAAACTAAGTCGCTGACCATATGCTTTTTTTACATCATTGAATTTGTCAGAAAAATGAGAATAAAATATTTTTTGAAAAAAATTTATGGACTGTAGAACGTTAATACAACTATTTAAATACAAAAATACCGACTTTTTATTGACTTTCCTTATTAATTCTATGTAAAAAGTATAGTTCAACCTCCTCATTTCCAAATTGTATTCCCATGAAACGAAGTCGGTGACCTATATTGTTTTACATAGCTGGCTTTCAAATTCTTTTCACTGTTAAAATTTTTAAAAATTATATGGTTTTTTTATTTACTGAATCTTGACCGGAAAGTTAAGGTGAAACTTAAGTGTTTTCTAAGTTTAAGATGTTTTATGAATACCACTTAAGTGCGATGGGTTTGGTTTCCTTAATTTAAGAATTTACTAACAAAATATTTAAGTAAAGATATTTTATGAATACCACTTAAGAACAAGAGGCTCTCAAGAGCCTGAATCGCTCACCTGGCAAACAATGCACTATAAACTAAATCTCATCATCACCATTCACTAAGGATACCATGTTTACTTTAAAAACCAAATATTGTTGAAATCCGAGCGAGTGTAAAAAATTGCGGGAAAATGGCCGTCCAAAACAAACTTTCATCATCACCATTCAACTCGGGATACCATGTTTACCTTGAAAGTAGCTTTCATCTTCATTTTCTTTCTATAATTCAGGAAAAAATAGCAAAAAACAGCATTTTGACCCCTATGTTCTATTTTTAGTAACAGTGGCCATGTTTTTCGACGGATCAAAAATCGAAACATACACTTTGTGCAGGATACCCTAAGGAACAATCTTACCAAGTTTCATTTGATTTTGAATAGTAGTTTCAGAGAAGAAGATTTTTGAAATAATAACATTAAAAAAAAGCCAAAAATGTCAAAAAAGGGCAATAACTCTAACATCAGTTGACAGATTTTCACGAAGATCAGCACACAGGTAGCTCTCATCATGCTGAACACTTTCAACCTGCCAGAATTTGCCGTAACCTAATGATTTTTGAGATATTTGCGAAAAACTGTTGTTTGACCCCTATGTTCTATTTTTAGTAACAGTGGCCATGTTTTTCGACGGATCAAAAATCGAAGCATAAACTTTTTGCAGGATACCCTAAGGAACAATCTTACCAAGTTTCATTTGATTTTAAATAGTAGTTTCAGAGAAGAAGATTTTTGAAATAATAACATAAAAAAAAGCCAAAAATGTCAAAAAAGGGCAACAACTCTAACATCAGACGACAGATTTTCACGAAAATCAGCACACAGGTAGCTCTCATCATGCTGAACATTTTCAACCTGCCAGAATTTGCTGTAACCTAATGATTTTTGAGATATTTGCGAAAAACTGTTGTTTGACCCCTATGTTCTATTTTTAGTAACAGCGGCCATGTTTTTCGACGGATCAAAAATCGAAGCATAAACTTTGTGCAGGATACCCTAAGGAACAATCATGCTAAGTTTTATCCAAATCCATTCAGTAGTTTCAGAGGAGAAGATGTTTGAAAAATTGTTAACGACGACGACAGACGACGACAGACGACGCCAGACGACAGACGACAGACGACGACGACGGACGCAAAGTGATGAGAAAAGCTCACATGGCCTTTTAGGCCAGGTGAGCTAAAAATGGGCGGAGTTTCCTTAACTTAAGTGTTTTCTTAGTAAAATCTTAACTTAAGTAGCTTTATGAATACGGGCCCAGGTGACCTATAGTCTATTTCCTACAATAAATTACCCTTTGTAATTGCCATGGTACTATGAAGCCTATTTGAAATAAGTGTTGAATTATTATGTATGCGAGAGTCTTTTTTCGTGGATGACAAGATGATCAGTTGAAATGGAACTGTATTGTTACTGAATAATGAAAGAAATGTTGAAAACTATTTTATGACTATTTTTATTTTATTTCTTCATCTCGTTATCAAATAATAATAGAGTCATAATGTCAAAATTAATATAGACATTTTTTTATCTATTAAAAATACCACATGATATTTTGTGAGCAATGAATAAACTAACAAAAAATATAACAACATAAATAAATGTCCTTTAAATTAAGTTTGAAACGAACATAAGGAAAGGTAAGTCCTTCACAAAAGTTTTTTCTCGCTGTAGTCAAGATGAAGAAAGTGTGCAGCATAACAGAAGTTGATGCAAAAGTGTTTGCCAATGTATTCCTTGCTGAAATCTCAAAGTATATCAACCACTGTACCTAGTTTTCACTGGAAACTTGCAGCCATCACGAAGAAGATATAATCCTCCTCGCCCATTTGTTAATAAATAAAATTCTTTGATACCAGTTTTGATGCAAAGGATGTGCACATGCTAATTTAAGGTAACACGATACCAAATGGGACCGAATTTTTTTTTATAGAATCACATGAATCCGAAAATAACTATCAAAAGTACACCAAAAATTTTTAAAAATCGGGGGTTCACCATGCTTATTTTCAAGTAATCGTTGATTTAAAATGGCAATTTTGGCACCAAATTTGCATAGGCATATAGGGTTTATTACAGTTTGTTACCCCGTTTTTTGTTCTTTTTACGATATTTGATAACCAAGAATGTGATCACGTGTGCATAAGCAACTATATCGGTCATAATTAGGTTAGGTTACTCTGTTTAGACTTATCGAGTGGTTACCCAATTATCTTGTACTGGTCCCGTTCATGCCAGGCATTTATCGTACTTCGATAACTCTGTATTGATTATAGCACGCACCCATCGTCTTCACTTTAAAATACTTTTCATTTGAAATATGTAGTAACATTTCACATGGATTGAAATTGTGACATTAATTTATAATATGAAATTTATCACAAATTATACAAACTGGCAAAAGTACATAATAACACGTAATAAAGGGTTGTGGTGCAAGTTTTTTTCTCATTTTTTAAGCCCCTGATTTAATTTTTATCCAAGGACGTATAACTAACATACGTCCTTGTTTTTATCCGAGTAATTTTAATTACATGTAAAGAAATTTGTTCTCCACAATTAACATGGTGTGTTTCAGGTAATTATAACTAATTAACGATTTGACATGTATATTGTACCATGACTGTCCGGATGTTTATTGTTCCAAGGATTCAAGGATTCAAGATTTTATTGCATTCACTCAGACACATACATGTGTTACAAGAGGAAATATTAATACAAAGAACAAATGGAAATGGCAGCAAAATACCGAAATATCAGTTGTGTTAACATACAAATTATAATAAGTTAATCAACTTTTTCAGGAAAATAGCTAAATTATTCATAACTTTTACATTACAAATTGTTAATAAACCAACCATCTTTTGAAAGCTTGGATATCGAACATAATAAGCAGGAATAAATTTATCTCGAAGGTTTTTGATTGCAGGATTACTGCAAACAAACAGATAATGAAATTCGTTACCAATGTCTAGACTGTTACATAATTGACACAACCTATTTTCGTGCACCAACACACAGATACATTGTATGTATACAGGTAAACCGTTTGCTGACCAAAAACAGCGTGATTTCATATTTAACGCTACATTTTTTCATAATTAATGCAGCATTTTAATAAAGAGACATGTGTATAAGTGGGGGACCACAAATTTGAATGCAGAGATGAAATATAATTTCAAATGTCAGATAAGTAACATTTTTATTTATTTTTAATCAATAATTTATCTTTTTTTTTGGTATTTATATATTGTAAACATTTGACATATTATATAATTAATTCTATTTACTTGTATGAACGATATTGACTTTGGTATGACAAGGTAGAAGCTGATTGGGTGGGCGCCATCTTGAATAATTTCACAACAATCGTAAAAAAGGGTGATACTAAACAGAGTCGAGGAGAGAGGATTAGAGTCGACTAGAGACTATTAATGAAAAAATGATATATTAAAGTAAATAAAGGTTGAACATGAAACATAAAGTGATTTTCGTCATGTTTTGAACTTCTATTAATGTTATTTTTTTTTTTATAAATGATCATATATTGTTACGGTCGAAATCACCTTAAGTTTTAAATTGTAGCCAACAAAAGACACAAATCAATAATAAAATTTAACAAGATTTATTATATACAAGTTTACAAAAAAATATTACACAAACTAAAATGTCAACTTAACTGTTCAAAATCCTTAGTCCTTTCTTAATCCGGAATTCTTCTCGTCACTGTTGCGGGAATCCAAACGGAATATTATATCCAATCAGTCACCAAACTCCGGGACAGTGACCATATCCGTTCCGGTACCATATACCTCCACTATTAGGACACTGCCATCGGCTTTGAGATTTATGGATCGAAATCGATCCCAAAATCTACGCCAATAGAGTTTTAAAAAGTTAAATACATTCCTTAGTTACCACTTCAATATGCATTAATTTTTAAAAAGGGTTATGAAATTTATATAATTTGACTGAATAATTGGCACCACTTAATGCAACTGAATCGAGAAGCGAAAATTATTTTCAAGTGTAATATGTTACATCTGCGTTCTCTTCCCTACCTCCATAAACTCCCGCCAAAATATGGATATCTCTGATATATGCAGGAAAGTTTTTGGTTTTGAACCCAAAAAATGCCAGCTTGATGCATGGGATGCTTTGTTAGTAGACATCCCACACAATGACGTTCTACTTAACCTTCCTGTTGGTTATGGCAAGAGTGCCATATACCAACTTTTTCCAACTTTATATAGAAAAAAATATGATCTAAAGGCTATTTCGTTAGTTGTTTCACCGCTAAATATTATTCACAGCGATCAGTTGTTGGGATTGAAAAACAGGTAATTTCAACAATTCATTTCTTTATTAACTTCCACACATTCATCAAATACTCGGATGTAGGCATAATATCAATGAACTGGCATGGTTATCATACTGACTTCTGAAAAAAATTAGTGTGAAAGGTTGGTTGTATAGTGCAGCAAGTATGTTTGGACCATGTGGGGGGGGGGAGGTCTGAATTTCAGCTATATCCTGATGAACAGTCATTAAAGTCAAAATTTTTCCATAATAATATTAAAATTATATATCCAAAATGCCTCCTGTAACACAAAATGTTGCTTGAGTTGTTCATTCATTACGCAGTTTATTTTTTAATGTCGACAAAAATATGCTTCTTGTTACTTTAATTGTCCATATAATTAATGTAGTAACCAGTGGAAATGTTCAATGTCAAATGGTGTGTAGAATTTGTGATTTGAGGGATTTGTTTTTCATTTTAATATCGGATTAGGTTGTGTCTGTTTTTTTTTCTTTTTTTTGCATCAACTGAGTCTGTGAAAACCTACCAGCCAGCCAGGAAGGCACAAGGCATTTACTCCTCATAGAGATTTCATAACAGTAAAACTGCAATTGAAAGTTAATCTGCGACACCAGAAAAAACAAGAGATTCAGATGGAAAGTAATTTGTAATGGTGTTCGTCTGGTCTGGGGCCATTAAAAAACTCAAGCTCTGAAACACGGTTGGGAAGATTGAAGTTTCTGGAAAACACTCCTCCAATAATCGTTGATGATTAAATATGAGAAACAGTTATTACAACATATAAAAAATCATCAAATACTATGTTTGATCCATCCCAATATCCTGTAAAAAATGTGAATATCAGTCAATGCAATTTAGAGTTATAGTATGAAATTTGGAGCAGATGCTAATTTTTTTAACATCTACAATTGCATAACTCCTTAAAATTTATTTTCAAAATTCTCAGAAACAAATAGGAGCTTTATTTGCCGAATCCAAGCACTATATAACAGATTATTATAAAACTTAAGTAAGGAAAATCTTATTTTGATGGCAGATCAATACCAGCATGCAGGATTGACATGCAAGGCAGAGTAATTTGTAATGAGTGTGAGGTAGACTGTTGTGGTTGTATAAATGAAGATGTGATAAATGGTGCTTTTGAAGTTATATTTTGTCATCCAGAGTCCCTGTTTTCATCTGAAAAGGGTGCCAAGCTTCTTCAAAATCATGATTTTCAGTTGGCTGTGAAGTGTATCTGTATTGATGAATGTCATGTTTTTGATAAGTGGTGAGGCTTTAATATAATAAAAGGTGTTTTTTTGTTTGTTGGCATTGATGTTCATTTAATATTTTCACATTATTTCTTAAACTAAGTATGGTATACTTTATGTTGTAAACAGTATGCTTACTTCATAGTCTAAGAAAGAACACATTTCAACATTTTACCTTTTCTTTATTGAGCATGTTGAGTTAATATTTTCATTTCTTATTTAATGAAAATGGTTCCATATAATGCATACAAATTACAGACTTATCCTATATATCATACATGTATGTGTGGACTATTACCGATACATGTAAGTACAAATATTTCAAAATACATTTTACCTTATACAATCGTAGATAGAAAAACACTGAAGATTACAAAATAACAATATGCTTCTTAACAATGAAATATTTATAGTATAACTAATCTTTAGATTTCAATACCTAAAAATCTACATTGAGTTACCGAACAAAACATTAATTCACGAATGCATTTTTTTTAGGTCAAGAGAGTTTTATTATTTGAGATTAGTTATTATGTTTATTACATTGACATTCCCTGTAATCATAAAATTTAACAAGAAAATACAAGGGATTATGTTTTTATTTGACTACACCTCAACATTTGTATAGCAACGTCATTGGCGAACAGCCATTGTCAAGTCACTTCCTAGAGTGAAATATGACTTGAGATTTCACAGGGTGAATTATCAAATTTGATTTTAATCGTAATTTTTGGTACTTCATTACACTCAGTGTAATAAACCAGGTTATCAAAAATTCATTTATAAGATAAAAAATAACACAAGGACAGTATTTTGAATTTTTTTTTTTACATCAATAGATTTCACAAATATTGCAGACATTGCAATATTAGGTCTCGTTATACACTTCCAGGTCAGTGTGCCACTAAGTACCATAGTTCTTAAAAAAAGTTGAACTTGAATTAACTTGGGTAAATTGATTATTTACCATAATGTTAAAAGTAACATTTAAAGGCTTAAATGAAAGCTGAGAATGTTTATTTAATATAGAAATAATTTCCATTTTCCTTCCATGCATAGGAATTTATTGTACAGGAGATAATAACATTACGAATGTCCATCCTTTGTCTCAGTTTGTATCCAAAACTTAACACATGTTGATCGTATAAACTTTGCCTTCAGACTCATTTTGTGAAAAAAATAAACGATCATTGTACCGTATTTGCATCAGTTCTAAAATCTGCTTTTCTTGTGCTTTGCAGTGTGGTATGTCTCATGCAGAACTTTACACATATACGTTCAGGCTGACAGTTTGAATTTTGGCCAAAACTTGCAGAAATGACATCATAGGGTATAGAAACCTTAATAACATACCACCTATGCATGAACTACATTTATTATACCTCAGATGAATTATTGTATGTAAAACCAAATTTCGTTGGTTATTGCAATCATGTGATCGACATGAAGAAATCTTCATATTTTCCATCAATTCCAATCATATTCCACCCCTTCGGAAATCTCGCTACCTTTCCAGTACTGATATCATTAAATGGAATTGCCACAAACTAAATATCAAGTTCGATTGTAAAAGCATGTTCTTTACTGTATTTCCAATACAATGTGTTTGATTCATTATAATAAAAGATGTTCCAAAGTGGAAAACTGTCCTTTAAATATATTGGTAAAAAAATTATGTGAGTTACACAGTGACTGAAAGGAGCAATTAGTAGATCTAATTTTAATTAGATTGTAAAAAAACAGTACCTAAACTACTGCGGTAATACCTGGACATCCTTTCTGTTCATTTTAAGTTTTTGAAAACCATATGAATAACAAAATTTACCTGATTAAATAGGTACGTATAACATCTATATTCATATACATGTATATTAGTGAATGAGGAATAAAATGTATATTTTCTTTGTATATTTTCAGATTGAAGAACATTCCTCAGTTGAATATCTACTAAAACTGACACTTTTTGGAATGATATGCTTTATCTTTACTGGCATATCTTTTTAAAAGTTTAGTTTTTTGAAAGAAATTGTCATCAAAGTTGAGATAGATTCCTCAAGCATTAATTTATATTTACTTGCTTATATCCTATTTTCTATAGTTTTGTTTTTTCGATTTTAAAAAAAAATCCTTCTTTCAGGAGAAAGACTGAGAACATAGATTTGTACATGTATTGCAGATTTTTGATGGATATATTTATTAGTCTTACAATTATTTAAACATAAATAACATGAACATGGAAAATTATCTATACAATTGTCATATTCATTTATCATCTGAATACTACAAATAAAGTGTTGCTTATTATAAAATCTACATTGCACAGTAATATATTTTGGCAGTTCTCGAAAATCATCTTTTTGACATTCCAAAACAATTTAATGAACAAATGCTAGAAATTTGATATTTTCATTAAAACATTTTTTGTAGTTTATTAATGTTGAACATCCAAAAGTGTAAGAAGGTTAACATGGTTAACAAGTTGTGATATCTTACAAATAAACTTATTACATACCATAATAGTTAACAGAGTACAAAAATGTTAAATTTCACTCTATAGTTAATGGACTACAAAAAAATAAAATTTCACTCATAATGCAAAGAAAATTTTTGTTTTGCTATTCTGAAACATCAAACTTTGTAGAATTCAAATATATAATTTGTTGCAATATAATAATAACTAGCTTTTTGGTATCCAATAATAATTTAATATTATATGTAACACGTAATTTGATTGGTAAATTTGTTTTATCTACCATATTATAGACTAAATGTTCTTTTCTACTATGACATCATTAAATGAATTGTAGACGTCAAAACAACGTATGGAATTAAATTACAAGGATTGACAGTAATGTTGTTTTCGAAATAACCTCAATGCACATGGTGCACACTTTCAAATAACTCGCTGCAAGTGATTGGGGTTATTTCTTCATAGACTGAAAAAAAATTACAGTCAATCCTTCAGTTATATATTCTTTAATGTTTTGAATAAAATTACTTCTTATAATTTTAAGTGAAATAATATAACCTTCAACAATAAATTCAATTTAGGCCACAATAAATTAATTTTTCTTTTTTTGGATGGCAAAAATAGGTGCGAGCGGGTGAAATTTAAGTGAATTTTTTCTTCTTCAGGACTTTTTTTTCGAGCAGTTTACTTGTGGCACACATTAAAAAAAAAGATTGCTAAAAATGGGAAAAATCCCAATTTTTACAAAATTTTAGGAGCGGGAGTACTTTTTTTATTTTTAATGATTCCAAATGAAAAATTTGGGACGAATTTTCAGCAATTTTGAAAATGATGTGGCAAAAAAAAAATTTCTTAAAAATTTTTATTGTTCAAAAACCAAAGCAGCGAAATCCAAAGAACTAAAGATTAATTTGGTGTGGCCTAAATTACTTATAATAAAAATAAAATATTGTAATAATACAGACTTCAGACAAGATTACAAAAAAATGGTAGATCTCCCAGCACTATTTGGAGAAGCCAGGATGCTTGCCATGAGTGGAACACTAACAGCCCCACAATTGGATAGTTTACCATCCAAAATTGGATTAAAAAATCCTAAGGTTATATCTGTTTCTCCAGACAGAACAAATATATTTTTAGAGAAATACATTAAATCAAAATGTAGTGATGTACTTAATGTTTATGAAAATGTCTTTAAGGATGAATGTTTACATTTACATTCACAACCTCTTTCATACCCTGTTACTTTACTCTATATACCAATGTTCTATATGAGTTATGCATTGATGTTCTTGAAATCATTATTTGGTGAGCAGGATATATCCAAGTCTTGTTATTCAGCAGTGTTTGCAAATCAGGACAATGATGTCATAAAGGCAACTCTGGTTGAACTTAACAAAGATTACTGTAAAACTGAGAAGTGCTTTAGAGAATGCTTATTATCTTTTTTTGGATTTAAACCAGATGGTATACTATCTGGATGCAAATGTTGTGGTTATTGTAAGCAAAAATGTACATGTGGAGAATGTGATGATGATTTTGATAAAACTATTGCCCAGCTGAAATTATAATCTTACATTGAATGTGTATAATACACATACATGATGTAGTAAATCAAAAGCATATACTGGTAATAAACTTTTTCTGTGAATACAATCAAAAATGGTTTCATGGTTAATCCACAAGGCACATTGTGTGGAATCTACTTCAGATTAAAATTAACCACTATAATGTCAAATGTTTTAAATTTTAACTGAAAGTGGATACTGTGAAAATTTTGGACGTTTGTTTACAGTTAAATAATTCCATTTTAAATTGCATATGACAAAATACAAGAATTTCATTGGTCGGAAGGGCAAAATCATAAAAGTTTAAACCCGTATTTGGCAAGTATATTCATACGCTTTCTTGATTATTCAAAGTTTCAAATGAGACATTAAATGTGAAGAATGCTGTACAAGAATAAATTTTAAGGATGATACTGACAAAAATAGTTAAAATTTAATGAGAAATGGTTTAAAAAACATGAAAATTGTGTTTTAAAAAATTCTGAAGAAAGTTGCTGCATGGACGTAACAGTCAAGATTGCAACGTCATATTTGTAAACAACACAAGTTGGATTCTTCAAATGGAAAAAATCGGACTTTGCGTGGATTATGTATGCTTCAGATTATGTTAAAATCTATCAAAACGTTAGTTCCTGGTTTTTTCGATTTGTAAATGACTTTGTTGACTTTTTTATTCAATTATTCAGCTGCCAAAAGTAATACCAGATTCAAGATGAATGTTGCCTGAAAAGGGCAAAGTTATTTTTTTTAATTTTGGTTAGGAACAACTTTTCGATGTTTGAAATGGAATTATAATTAAAATTAAATGATTTTGTATGAGTTTAACAATGTGTAAACTGTGCCTTTTCACTCACAAACGCAACATTTATTTAGTTTGTGAGTGAGTTGGCCGGGTTTACACATCAATAAACTCATATAAAATCGTATTTAATCCTATAATAATTCCAATATTTTCTGTTTCGTTGATTCTGACTGGTTGACAATGTGACGTCTAGGATCTTTATTTTTTCGATAAATGACATTTAGAGTATGAATACGCTGACTTTAAGTTTGTGAGTGAACTGGTCTCCTTTATACACCAATAAATTACTTCAAAACAACTCTTATTACTGTAACAATGTCTTCTGCTATGATTTAATAGTACAAAAAATTCTTTTATTAAATTCTGATTAATTTATGATTTTTAAAAAATTTCATTACAAAACTATGTAAAACAACAGTTTTGCAATTTGATTGTCAATTTTAGTTAATACATATATTATACAACAATAAATTGCTTTAAAACACTTCTTTTTACTATAATATCAGAAAAAAATAAAACTTGTATATTTATTCATTAACAGATCATTATGTACTGGATATGTATAGTCAAATACACATGTGAACACCAGAAGACTGAGGAGGTGTAATTGTATAATTTGTAATAACAATATGGGTCATAAAAATTGGGGGCATTTCCATCCCAATTATATTTTATTTTTTTAAGTATGAAGAAATGACTTATCAAAAATTTTACGAAGTTTGCTTAAAAGGTGCAATCGTTTGTTCATACATTGACAATTGACAATTTGACATATCTTAATTTTATAACTAAATTGGTATTCTCATTTTCTATAACACTAACTTGCACATGCATGCTTTTATACAATAAACTACAGACTTCCAGTTGGATTGTAATAATGCTGTCCATTTGGAGTTAAGTTTGATTTCATTTGTATGGTAAGACAAGAATTTATTTTAAATAAATTTTCCCATTTTAGTTCAATTCGGCTTTGTACTAAGTCAAGAAGATATGAAGTGATTTTTGCCAAATGATCCTATGTTAAACTAAGATTGGTTATGGCCATCATCTTGGTTGGCTAACCCTATCATACAACATACTTTTGAAAGGGAATAACCTAAGGCTGTTATACCACACTTTGGTTTCAATTAACGCATGTTTCAGATGAAAAAACGTTCGAATAATTTTTGGTTGTTGCAGTGTCTTGGTTTATTTTTAGATGGACTTTCCACGGGGTCCTATGTTAAACTAAGTGCACATCTCGGTAGACAGTCCAGGTAATCAGGGACTATTCTAAAAGGGGACCATTGCTGATAACGTTTGTTCCATCCGTCGATTGGTATTTTCTTTGTTGGTATTTACATTTGAGTTTGTGATTTTTAAATGCCCCAATATTTTTATATTGACCCTTACATATCAGGTAAATCATCGGAATAACTTTCAGAGTCACTGCTATCATTGTTCCTACTATTATCAGTGGTGAAAAATCCATGAAGAAGACGCTTGAGAATGACATCAAAGTCAAGCTTCATCTTACTGCCATCAATACATGCAAAAACTGAATCACCCAGTTTTCCAAATCCGTCAAATTTCCTCCCTGGTGTAAACTGAAAGGCCTTAGTTTTGAAAGAATATCAGAAACTGTTTTTCTATCTTGTTCTGAAACAGTTTTCGCATGTTTTGAGGATTTCCTCTTAATACATAGAGAATTTTCAATGTTTGTGTTGATAGCAGTAATGGCTCCTGCAGCACCTGAGGCCCTTTCTATTGCCTTGGAGGATTTATTTGCACTAAGTTGTTTAATCAAACTTTTCTGATTTCTCACTGAATGTTCTTGAAGGAGATCACTTTCAATATTGTTGCCTCTACCTCCTCTGAAATTTACAAACGATCCTTCAAGAACACGTAGTTTCATTAGTGGTGACAGAAAGTACTCAACTGTAACTATATAATTCATACATTCAACTAAATATTTACTTAAGGTAGAATGGTGATAAAATAAAGGCAATGACATCAACAAATTGGGAACAATATGTGTAATATCGCCATCTTTGGCAACTCTATTCATAGAACAGATGTGTAAATACCACTGAGCAAGATTGTTGAAATAATTAAATGTTTCATCCTTTACATCAGGAGATATTACTGTACAATTTATATTAGGTATATAATTATACTGATCCAAAAACTGATCTAATATTTCATTTAAAATAATGAGTTGATTTTCTGAACTTTCATTTGCAAAATTTTCCCCAGTAAAATTTTGCAAAAAAGTATGCCCCTGTTCTGCTATTACTTTTTCTCCAATAAGATTTAAGAACTGCATATGAGCTTTAAAATGTCCCTTCACTTTTCCTGAAACATCATTTCTTTGAAGTTTGGCTTTGAAATAGGACAAGCTTCCTTCTGTTCTTGTGGCCTTATTATCATAAAGTCCCTTGAAACATTTCTGCAATGTAATATATAATATTTTCAAATATGCATGACCCGTAACACTTCAAGCTGAAAAACACATCTTACAGTATTCTTTAAAAATAATTAAGAATATAAAAATATTATCAACATAGCCAATTGCAATTTTGAAAATAAAGGCTTTGCTAATCACAGCATGTTATGAGCATGATCATGTTGACAGGTAAACAGCCATTTTCAAATTTAGCAACAGACGAAATATTTTAATAAAATATTATTTTCTATGTGTACATGTATATATGTATGTAATAGATGGTATTGCTTTGTACACGAAACAGGCATGACAATAACTTGAAAATCAATTTCAGGCATTTTTTGTTTACATTCAAAATATTAAAAAATTACCTCAAGCAGGTCTTGTTTTATATGCCACAATTCAATTACTATGGGATGGATATCCTCAAATCTCATCTTGGCATTTGGTGATAAGGACCGCAAAGCCTTTGCCTCGCATAATTAGTGGAGGAACGGATACGGACGGAACTGGAACTGCCGGGGAGTTTGATCAGTCACAATCTAGTCAATAGCATCTAACAGTTCACAGGCACGCGGGGAACGTACACACAGAGACCAAGTACACAGTGAGGTCAAACGTCATCATACTATTAATAAATATATGAATATGCTCAGAGATAAAAATAAAACACCGCACGCTACATTTATATTTTGGTTTTCCCGAAAGGAAAAAATAATATAAAAGTATTATAACATGATTTATAACAATGAAATTAATTAATATCTACATCTGTTAAACAATTATTTTTAATCATGATTTAGCCGTTATTGTTTTTGTTTTTGCGCTTCGCGGGGTTTCAGATCGAGGCTTTCTTTATTTACCAAGCTGGAGAGAAAGGGGGGGGGTCTGGATAATATTAGGGGGTCTCGTCCTGTAACATAGGAACTCTGTGAGATATTTGTCATATATATTTGTTTTCTGAACTTTTCTTTTTACTTATTTTGCTATTATTATAAGGGGAGTCAAATTTACGGGATGAAACATTTTCGGGGAGAGCTAAAAATTAGAATTTTGTGATGTTAATTTTGCCATTTCGTGAGATGACACATAAAATATGCCTTGATTAATGCTTTTGTTGAATAATTATCTGTGGGTAATATATTATCTACCACAAGTGGTAAAAATGTGAATTTGTCAAGCTGTATCTGTTCGTTCATTTGCTTGTGGTAAAATATAATTTTCATTCATGCATATATTATGAAAAGCTGAATCCATCACTGGAAAAATTAAACTGTTCTGCAAGATCTCAATCCATTCTATTTTTCTTGGTAAAAAAAAACACCGAAATTTGAAAATTCAGTGAATGGTGGAGGAAGAGATATACTACAGTTGATTCACAGTTATTAAATGATTCAAAAAGGTGGAGGTGAAATAAATTTTGAAGGAATAAAGCATTCTCTTGTTTCCAATAAATCTTTCACAATGCAACAATCTACATGTTGACTACAGCTATTAGGGAGCACCCATTTGATTTTTATGGGGGGGGGGGGGGGCATGGAAGGAATTTGAAAAAAGGCAAGATGCACAATTTGGTGAAAAAAAAGGCAGGACCAAAAATCCTCAGAAAAAAAGGCAGGATAAAAAATGTAGTAAAAAAAAGAAAAAAGGCGGGACTTAAAATTACTTCCATGCGCACCCCCCCTCCCATATAAATCAAATGGTTGCTCCCTTACCGATGTACTCTCTTTATCTCAAAACTCCTTATACCTCAAAGTAATTTTTCGTCACAAGGGATATATTTTTTGATATACCACGCGGAAGAAAACTAAAATGATATCTAAATTGAATGCCAAAAGTTAATTGTCAAAATTGAAAGCAGATGTAATATAATTTTATGATTATATAAAAAATGATCCTGGTACAATAAACATGTAAGATTATATCCTAACATTACTCTTACATTTGAACCATTTTTAGTACAACTAGATAGTCAGAATTCAGAATCACAAAGGGACAGAGCTTTTATTGTCTTCCAGACTGAGAAAAAAATCTAACTCCAAACTGGGCTGAAAATTCAAGACTCCTCACAGATATTACAGTAAGCTCCTGAATGTTAGTTTTCCTCCTTTCATAATAATAGGAAAATATTAAAACAATTACGAATTTCAGGTTACATGCCTTAGTACATAAAGAAGTCAAATAATGAAATCACATTATTTTATGGTTGAAGGCTTAGAAGGATTACTTAAAAAAAATATCAAAAGTACCGCAGTAATGGGTCACTCTGAAATTTCTGTTAATATTTAGTACGATAGGAAATTAAGGTACATGCAGGAGGTACCTAATTGGGCTGTATTTCAGATTATTTTTATAAAATTTTGCATGCAACTAAAGCATGTTAATCTGCAACTGAATATAAAAAAATGTTTATCACTTTAACACTTCCCGGAAAATGCTGTATCAAGTTTTGGCAAATATAGAATGTGTAAATACATAGAATACACGTCGATATCGCTGCAAAAATTCCATTCTTTAGACTTTAAATTATGATTTAAATTCTTTTAAATTATATATTATTACCATATAATGATATATATGTAATTTTCTTTTCATTGATATAAAGTTTACTAGGGGTCACCAGATTTTTTTTCGTATATTAAATTTATTACTATATGTAGGGAGGGAAAAAATGTCAAAAGGCCCAAATAAGGTTAACGTCGTAACGACGTCGCAATGGTAAATGTAGATTTTTAGTGTTTTTACAGACAGGGCATAAGTTTGAATGACTACCACAGCAAAAACGAAGGGATGACCCTATATTATTTATCATCAATAAAATGGAATAGCTGACAGCAATTCCATATCATTTTATAGAAATTTCTAGGGATAAGTTTTTAAGAAATGACGATTTAAAGTGAAATTATTTTCTTCGACAGTTTTTATATGAATTCTACAGTGAAATGTCTCTATACATGTATTTTAATGAGATACACGTATATCCACAACCAGGCCAATGTTTAAATACATGTACTATAATGTTTTGTAGGTACTTCCCACACCAGACCAATGTCTATATACATGTACTGTAGTGTGAAATAGTTACATCCACCACCAGACCAATGTCTATATACATGTATTTTAATGAGATACACGTACATCCACCACAGGCCATTGTCTATATACATATTTTGATTCCATCCTTTGGGTGTGTATAGTATTAGTTTGCAATTTTAGTATTCTCACGTACGTTATATTCGCCTTGTTTTTGCCCACTGTCTTATAGCGTCGGTATTCCCATTCTGGTTAAATCGAATACACCAGGCGATTGTCTATATATATATATATGTACTGTAGTGTGATATACGTACATCCCCATCAGGCCAATGTCTACATACATGTACTGTAGTGTGATATAGTTACATCCACCACCAGACCAATGTCTATATACATGTACTGTAGTGTGATATACGTAACTCCACCATCAGACCATTATCTATATATATGTACTGTAGTGTGAAATATTACATCCACCACCAGACCAATGTCTGTATACATGTACTGTAGTGTGATATAGGTACCTCCACCATCAGGCCATTGACTATATACATGTACGGTAGTGTGATATACGTACCTCTACCATCAGGCCATTGTCTATATACATGTACTGTAGTATGATATAGTTACATCCACCACCCGACCAATGTCTATATACATGTACTGTAGCGTAAAACAGTTACATCCACCATCAGGCCAATGTCTATATACATGTACTGTAGTGTGATATAGTAACATCCACCACCAGACTTATGTCTCTGTAAATGCACTGTAATGCGATACACGTACATCCATCGCCAGGCCATTGTCTATTTACATGTACTGTAGTTTGATATACGTACATCCACCATCAGGCCAATGTCTATATACATGAAATGTAATGTAGAATAGTTACATCCACTACCAGATCAATGTCTTTATACATGTATTGTAATGAAATACACGTACATCCACAACAAGGCCATTGTCTATATACATGTACGGTAGTGTGATATACGTACATCCACCATCAGGCCAGTGTCTATATACATGTACTGTAGTGTGAAATAGTTACATCCACCACCTGATCAATGTCTCTATACATGTGGGAAGTACCTACAAAACGTTATAGTACATGTATTTAAACATTGGCCTGGTTGTGGATATACGTGAATCTCATTAAAATACATGTATATAGACATTGGTCTGGTGGTGGATGTAACTATTTCACACTACAGCACATGTATATGGACAATGGCCTGATGGTGGAGGTACGTATATCACACTACAGTACATATATATAGACATTGGTCTGGTGGTGGATGTAACTATATCACACTACAGTACATGTATATAGACATTGGCCTGGTGGTGGATGTACGTATATCACACTACCGTACATGTATATAGACAATGGCCTGATGGTGGAGGTACGTATATCACACTACAGTACATGTATATAGACATTGGTCTGATGGTGGATGTTACTATTTTACACTACAGTTTATATATATAGACTTTAGTCTGGTGGTGGATGTAAATATTTCACACTACAGTACATGTATATAGACATTGTCCTGATGGTAGATGTAACTATATCACATTACAGTATATATATATATATATATATAGACAATGGCCTGATGGTGGATGGACGTATATCACACTACCGTCCATGTATATAGACATTGGCCTGATGGTGGATGTACGTATATCACACTACAGTACATGTATATGAACAATGGCCTGATGGTGGAGGTACGTATATCACACTACAGTACATGTATATGGACATTGGTCTGGTGGTGGATGTAATAATATATCACACTACAGTACATGTATATATACAATGACCTGGTAGTGGATGTACGTATATCTCATTAAAATACATGTATAGAGACATTGGTCTGGTGGTGGATGTAACTATTTTATACTACACTACATGTATAGAGACATTGGTCTGATGGTAGATGTAACTATTTCACACTACAGTACATGCATATGGACAATGGCCTGATGGTGGAGGTACGTATATCACACAAGGGTACATGTATAGACATTGGTCTGGTGATGGATGTAACTATATCACACTACAGTACATGTATATAGACATTGGCCTGATGGTGGATGTACGTATATCACACTACCGTACATGTATATAGACAATGGCCTGATGGTGGAGGTACGTATATCACACTACAGTACATGTATATAGACATTGGTCTGGTGGTGGATGTAACGATATCACACTACAGTACATGTATATAGACATTGGTCTGGTGGTGGATGTAACTATTTCACACTACAGTTCATGTATATAGACATTGGTCTGGTGGTGGATGTAACTATATCACACTACAGTACATGTATATATACAATGACCTGGTAGTGGATGTACGTATATCTCATTAGAATACATGTATAGAGACATTGGTCTGGTGGTGGATGTAACTTTTTTATACTACACTACATTTATACAGACATTGGCCTGATGGTAGATGTAACTATTTCACACTACAGTACATGTATATGGACAATGGCCTGAAGGTGGAGGTACGTATATCACACTACAGTACATGTATATAGACATTGGTCTGGTGGTGGATGTAACTATATCACACTACAGTACATGTATATAGACATTGGCCTGATGGTGGATGTACGTATATCACACTACCGTACATGTATATAGACAATGGCCTGATGGTGGAGGTACGTATATCAGACTACAGTACATGTATATAGACACTGGCCTGATAGTTAATGTGCGTATATCATACTACAGTACATGTATACAGACATTGGTCTGGGGTTGGATGTAACTATTTCACACTACTGTACATGTATATGGACAATGGCCTGATAGTGGAGTTACGTATATCACACTGCAGTTCATATATATAGACATTGGTCTGGTGGTGGATGTAACTATATCACACTACAGTACATGTATATAGACATTGGTCTGGTGGTGGATGTAACTATATCACACTACAGTACATGTATATAGACATTGGCCTGATGGTGGATGTACGTATATCACACTACAGTACATAGATATAGACAATCGCCTGGTGGTGGATGTACATGTATCTCATTAAAATACACATATAGAGACATTGGTATGTTGGTGGATGTAACTATTTCACACTACAGTACATGTATATAGACATTGGTCAGATGGTGGATGTAACTATATCATATTACAATACTGTTATATGTGGGACTTGGGTAGTAAGAAAGAAAACAAACAAATTTTTATATTTCAAACTTTTATTTGGTAAAACCTTCAAACCTGAAATAAAACAGTCTTAGCTGATGAATATGCACTAAGACACGTTTAGCAGTAATTATAAAGTTAATATTGTGGGGATCTAAGGCAATACATTAAATATTAATAATTAACTTTAGATAAATATTACGTATGGGGAATATTATTTTCGTACACAAGTTTCAGTTGCGGTAAATTTCAACTGTCAATGGACAGGCACCTTGATCGCGATTTTTATCTATTTAGATTTATTTCAATCTTTCAGGAGAAAAGGATTTTAAAAAACCAATGCATGGCTATATATTCATTCATTTTGATCCTCACCTAAAGCTTTCTTTGGCTAGAAATTCCCAAATTCTATCGTGTCAGGTGCTTGTACATATATAAATGAAATCGCCATTTCATCGATGGTCATTTCCTGTTAGCGGTACGGATTAAATATGCAAATAATAGTAGAAACGATAGAAAACAATAGCTGGCCTTCCATATTTTCACAGAAGTTCATTTTTCGTAAGATTTATTAAAGATAATTGTGGTTTAAGCAATATTCTCAAGGGACTATTTGATGCGGAAGTTCAAAGCCGTTTCCTAGCAACCGCTCACTCAGATGTAGAATAATTTTGTTGTTCTTGGTACAATAATAAGTAAGATTTTAAGGAAAAGTTATATTTTTGCAATTTTGTATATTTAAAGTCTATTTCTTTAGCGTAAGCCAAGATTTATGACGTTACTTATAAGTTATAAGGGTTTTTCCAAATCTCTGAGCCGCGCATGTATTTCCAGGAGGGTATAAAAGCGCGCTAGCACTGCTGTGATGGCATATCGTATCTGACTGTCGTACTGTTCACGTCATATACAGCAGCGGCCTGAGCCAAATCTTTAGGTACAACAGAAATTCAAGATGCACTTTGATAATTTTATAAGAGCTATATCCAAACCTCTATTATTTGGCGGAAGCAAATTTTACAAACTTCTCATCACGTTAAATTTTCCCATTTCGAAAGATCTAGAAATGTTGAAATACTTTTAAATATTGCCGGACAGCAGGAAGTTGGCAAGATGTCGCCATTTTGACTAGAGCTATCTGGAATCCAAAATACTTACTTATGAAGATTACAAAACTCACACCTCATACTTTTTCAACTATTTGATACGATATCCCACCACATTGACCACCTTTCTTATTACAATAGGTCTGTGATTTTTAGTTTATATCGAATATAAAAGACAGCGACTTATATTTATAGTAAATATTGGGGTTCGGAAGGCCAGCATCTTATTGGGTGGTTTTACAAACTAACAATGTTAATATTAATTTTATACGTTTTTGTATATTTAAATCTTCTCTGAATCAATATCGGAATCAGAATAAAAGTTGAACCTTTACACTTATCATCTGTCCGCCAGGAAGATACTCAAACCAAGACTACGCCAATTTGACAAAGCAAAATAAGAGTACAGCAAACACCGCCCACTCGCCCGCCTGTTACAATACAAGTATATAGACATTGGTCTGGTGGTGGATACATGTATATAAACAATGGCGTGATGGTGGAGGTACGTATATCACACTACAATACATGTATATAGACATTGGTCTGGTGGTGAATGTAACTATATCACACTACAGTCCATGAATATAGACATTGGTCTGGTGGTGGATGTAACTATATCACACTACAGTACATGTATATATACAATGACCTGGTAGTGGATGTACGTATATCTCATTAAAATACATGTATAGAGACATTGGTCTGGTGGTGGATGTAACTATTTTATACTACACTACATGTATACAGGCATTGGCCTGATGGTGGATGTAACTATTTCACACTACGGTACATGTATATGGACAATGGCCTGATGGTGGAGGTACGTATATCACACTACAGTACATGTATATAGACATTGGTCTGGTGGTGGATGTAACTATATCACACTACAGTACATGTATATAGACATTGGTCTGGTGGTGGATACATGTATATGGACAATGGCCTGATGGTGGAGGTACGTATGACACAACTGGAAACGGGGTGTGCCTTGTGACTGGGTTGTGTGTTGGCCTGCAACCACACACACACAATAAAACAATACGACAAGTCTGCACCGATTCTTGACTCTAAGGACTAACTGTTGCAACAAAAGACGACTCTGGTTTCCGCGATATATAATTTAATAGTTCAGCATGGAAATGATATAATGGGGAATCTAGTAGGTACTCGGGGAAAATAAAACTCCGTATTTAGATAAATGTTCTATTAACAAAACTGCATAAAACTATAACAATATAACACAAATATGATTGTTCTAAATTCACTCGGTAATCCTGGTATATAGCAAATTCGGAAAATCCGTAAAGTCACTGTTTTTAGAAAAAAACGTACGTGATACGCACTTGTTCAATCGGTCATCCGAACTAATTGTCCCTCAGTTTTAGAATTGTTTTATAGTGAACATTCGCGGGAATTAACAAGTTCAAAATCGCGGTGACATGTTTGACAATTATCATTCCATTCATGACATATAACAATAGGCAAAATAGAAAAACGTTTTAACAAAGAATTAATACTAATCTCATTAATTTGTTCTTAGTTGATATTATAAGTTTTTTAACACCGTGTATGCTAATTGTTCAAAAATGTTTCTAAAAAATGACACTTTCTTTTTAAAGATATAATTGTCAAATTTTGCACCATGACAACTCTCCTCTGCTCCGACAAGACTCTGACCCAGAGTCTAGTAAATAGTTAATTTCCCTCCGCGACAATGACCAATGACTCTGCCTCTTTCATGTCTGTGTTTCCCAGAACCGCGACCTCGATTTGGTGGATCGTAATGTTGTATAGTAGATAGGTTCACATGATCGAATGCTTGTTGTTTTAAATTTTCCCTCGTTTTGTTTTCTTGTAATCTTTTGTAATGTTTCACTCTGTCCGATAGGCTCTGATTTTCTCTTAAAACTTTATTGTGTTCCTCTATTAGATTGCTGTTTCTAATTTCCAAAATAGCCATATCTCCCTGAATTGCTCTCTTATCCTCCTCTAAATGTTCCTTTTCCTTCAAAAGTCTATCATGTTGTTGTTTCAAAGATTTAAGATGTTCCTTTAAATTTGAAATTTCTTTCACTAATCCGTTTATATGGGCATCAGTGTCGTCGGTTTCATTCATATCGTCGATACAATCGTTTAAATATTGGATTTCTGTCTTTAAACTCCGAATTTCGAGTCTGGGTCCAGATTGAAATCTTGATACTGATCTCCAGAATTCTGAATCGTCCAAATTGAAATATGGAAAGTTTGAACACGTTTTCCTTCGAATAAAGTTTTCTAAGCGTAACTTGTCTCGTGCAAGATTTTTCACTGATTTTTGTTTCCTTGTATTCGATTTACAATTTCTGACGTAATGTCCATTCTTTCCGCATCTAAAACATCTAATATACGAATTTCTGTAACTTGGATTAAATCCACAATATTGATAAATGTCATTTCTTTGATCGGGTATAAACATACGCATATCAGGTGAACACTGCTCATTAAAACTCGGTACTCCGAAATGTACGCTGTTCATTCTGCAGGTTGATGTGTACTCGGGATCTTGCAACGCAAATAGCTACAGATGAAAATAGCTAATGCTCCGGATTCTGCGCCAGTTGATATAATGGGGAATCTAGTAGGTACTCGGGGAAAATAAAACTCCGTATTTAGATAAATGTTCTATTAACAAAACTGCATAAAACTATAACAATATAACACAAATATGATTGTTCTAAATTCACTCGGTAATCCTGGTATATAGCAAATTCGGAAAATCCGTAAAGTCACTGTTTTTAGAAAAAAACGTACGTGATACGCACTTGTTCAATCGGTCATCCGAACTAATTGTCCCTCAGTTTTAGAATTGTTTTATAGTGAACATTCGTGGGAATTAACAAGTTCAAAATCGCGGTGACATGTTTGACAATTATCATTCCATTCATGACATATAACAATAGGCAAAATAGAAAAACGTTTTAACAAAGAATTAATACTAATCTCATTAATTTGTTCTTAGTTGATATTATAAGTTTTTTAACACCGTGTATGCTAATTGTTCAAAAATGTTTCTAAAAAATGACACTTTCTTTTTAAAGATATAATTGTCAAATTTTGCACCATGACAGAAATACAATTTACAGAGTTGGAACTGCTCAGTGTAATACTGAATCCAATCTGCTTTATTGAAATTATAAAGCGGTATATATATACTAAACTGTAACGTGTTTTCAATTTCCAGGGTCCGTACCTGCTAATATGCAGGATTCCAAAAGCACTTATATATATACTGTATGGTCACTATGCACAAGAGTCAAATTGAACCACAAGGTCAAAGGAATATAAAAGTAGTAGTAGTTTTATCGTGTACCTGCTATTCACAATGCACAGGGAGTAGCAAAATGCCTAGTCACAATGTTCATTTACCACTTATCCCCAATTCACAATGCACATTACCTTGCATCAATTCACATTGCACATTAGTCACTTTGCATCAATGCCCAATGCCTAATAATTTAATCTGAGCTAAATGAACTAGTGAGTAACGAGTGATAAGGCAAACACACACCAATATATCAAAAGAAATATCCTATCACTCCAATTCCGTTACTCACAACTATTTAACTTCTAGATGCACAATGAACACTATAGTCCTATCAGATCACAATGCACTGAGCACTTCGCACCACTAATAAATCCTATCAGATCACAATGCACTGAGCACTTTGCACCACTAATAAATGGAATATTCCTTCCCTAAGGATATTATGCACAATCACAATGATTTATATTTCACAACACTTACCACTATTTAAATCCTTGAATGTCAACACACTGACTAGAATCAGACTGAAACCAGAATGAGAAATGCCAGCTCTGCACCGCTTTATATACTGTAGATTTGGAAGAGTCTATTATAGTATTCTAGGGCTATCAGGTAAGATTTTCCCGCCATAGAATATATCAGGTCCATTACTAGAAAAAGGGGTGTTTTATATGTGGTGCTCCATAAGAAAGGAGGAATTTACAAACTATAAGTATATAGTAACAAAAGGTAAGTATAGGTTTCACTTCCCGGCACCACAATTTCGCAACTTATGTTCCTGACAGATTCCGTAATTACATTAATAATTATGTAAACAATTGAAAGTGAAAGTAGATATGAATTGTTAGCGGCATTGACCAAATTGATGTTGTAACTTGATTTATTACTTCACAATGATGTGTTATCAATATACTGGATATAATTAACGTTTGACAGGCTAGTAAATATAATTTTCATCACACTACCCTCGCCTCAAAGAAATGCGTCCTCGCATTTAAAAATACATCTTGCTGAATATTCACTAACTATTTAGTCACTCAATTGACTCAAACTCTATCAACCGACATATACGGTATCCTCTGGACAAACCTTATAGATCACTGCATTATTATGTATCCTAATAGACCAACTGAAGCTATACCACACATTAGCTCCTAACACAAATCGTAATGCCACAAAACTAGAATGATCCATAATCCAGATTCCGTCAGCTCTAACTATAAATGCTTAAAACACTAAGGCACATAGTAAGTGTATAAATTGATTCATTTTACTAGAGAACTAAGTTTGTGTATGTATGAGGATTTTTGACTGCCACTATAAATATTGATGAAATATCCAAAACCGGTAAGAAGTAATTTGGCCTCTGCAGCGGCCCCAAGGAGCCTACTCTTATCGAACTCTGCAGGAGGGATCTTTAGCGTGCTCAGGGCGTGGCACTCCCTGAACACGGGGCCTCGGTTTAGAGTCTCATCCGAAGGACTTTCACATAAAAAAATAACACATGAAAAATAAAGCAATCCTTATCCTTATCACCTTTGTTGATAAATCTTATTAACATACACATAAATTGTTATAATAAATCACAAATTGATGAACACGTCCTGTGGTATCATAAAAAAAATGAATGTTTCCATTAGATAAGTCTCCTGAGGTTGTAATCACTAACAAATTAAAAACACAGTCAAAACAAGGAAATCGAACACGTCTGGTGCGAATAAAACTTCACGTTATACAAATGGCCCTGTAATCCACATTAATCACTAGCATATAAACCAAGTAACACTTCCTGTGTCCATGAAATCTAAACACATTCCGTCGGTAACTCGTATTTATACTGGTACCTTCTTCTCAATAATTTTCATCCTTTTCCCATTTTCCACATACTTCGTAATAATCTTAATATATTTTGTCTTCATGCGTGGTTGCTCATTATCTCCATGTTTGCTCGTTGAAGCAGTGTTTCCGGCGTTTGGAGCAACAGGTCTGACAAACGGTTCACTAACAGGAGTGCTCGTGTACTTTGGCGCCATAATGGCTGCGCCCCTTGTTAGTTTCTTTCTCAGGTCGGAAATGTAACTTCCTGACCTTTCTGGAGTTATAATCGACGGTAATGTCCTTTTTCTAACTACTCTGCCTTCCTCTATCTCTCTTCTTTTCGGAGAAGGCAGAACCGTCTCTTCATCAAGCGACCTCTTCGGAGGCATATCTGGTTGGACAGAATCCTTCTGTTGTCCAATAACGTTCATATTTCTGTCCTTTTCACTGACTTCTCCTTCACTCTCAGCAGAGCTAATGCTTTCAAAAAGGTCTTTCGATCCAGCAACTACTTCTCTCTTGTCGGTCAGTTCTCCTTCTTCTATCTCTGATTCTTTCCCTTCATTGCCACGCGCACTTTGCTTTCCTGATGCCCCATCCTTATCATCCTTTCTAACTTCGACTACATCATCGTCCCTATTATTATCCTCATTTTTCTCCTCATCATCTGGTACATCGGTGTCAATATCACTTATGTCTGTGCTCTTAGCACTGCAATGCATCTTTCGGAGATGTTTATTGAGGTAAGCTCTCTTGTTTGTGTTGTAGTTACAAAACTCACAGAACATCCTAGAATCCGTGCACTCAATTATGTGTCGATTCCTTTCTTCCTTGTCTTCAAATGTTTTTGGGCAGAACGGACACAACAGGCGATCAGGTTGGCTTGCCTTGCTTTGGGACTTCTTTGGTGTCTGTTTAGTCTTTGCCATTGTTCACCAGTCTGAAAATATAGAAATATTCCATTATCCATTTCATCTATTTACATATAGAAATCTTATCCAGTATAAATAAACACAATATTTCACAATATCAAATCAAGTTTCAAAACTTTATTAGGTGCAGAACGTCACGAAATATTTACAGAGCTTTTTACATTATTATATGTACACATTAAAAGTCCCGGACGTAGTCTTTCATCCACAACGGCTCGCGTCGATTTCTACGGCCTGGCAGCAAATAGTTAGAGTCAAGGACTTCCGATTCGGGGTCCTCTGCTACTTCAGGATCACCAGACTCGGGGTCTACTATGACTGGCTGATCACTTTCATCTGTAACCTTCCACGGTAACCACACGACACTTTGTATGTTACATCAGTGCAGCGCTCTAATACCTTAAACGGACCTTTCCAAAAACATGAAAGTTTTGATGAACGCCCTCCTTTCCGTACAGGAAAGTAAACATACACTTCATCTCCGGTCGCAAAGTTTTGCCATGATACCTTAAGGTCATGGTATCTTTTCTGTCTGAGCATTGCCCTTTCTGTATTTTGCCTTACAGATGAATGAGCTTCTTCCATTCGCTCTTTCATCTCCCATACCCATTGATTTGTTGGGATTTCTTTGATTGTGTTGGGCATCTCGTACATAATATCAAGCGGCGTTGAAACCTCCCTCCCAAGCATTAGGTAGTTTGGAGTGCAGCCTGTCGTTTCGTGTTCGGCACTGCGATAAGCCATCATAACATACGGCAAGTATGTATCCCAATCTCGCTGGTGATCCTCAACATATGCACTTAGCATTGTAACTAGAGTTTTATTAAATCTCTCCACCATCCCATCCGACTGGGGATGGTAGGGAGTTGTCCTTGTCTTCTTTATATTTAGCACAGAACACATTTCACTAAACAGATGACTCTCGTATTGTCTTCCCTGATCCGAATGAATGTAGTTTGGTACTCCAAATCTACTAACCACCTGTTCAACAATGAGTCTTGCAACTGTCTCTGCTTCCATATTTGGCATCGGAAAACTTTCCGTCCATTTGGAGAAGTAATCCGAAACCACTAAAATATACTTATTGCCTTCCTGTGTCTCCGGCAACTCCCCAAGAATATCGGTAGCGATTCTGTCCATGGGGTAGCTACTCTGATAAATACCCATAGGTGCTCGTTTTGCTCGGACAGGATTCTTTCTTCTTGAACAATGATCACAACCCACAATGTATTTTCTTACGTCTGACTGTAGTCCAGGCCAGTAATACTTTTGTCGCACTTTTTCTAAAGTCTTCTTGATTCCCAGGTGACCCGCAGTTTTGTCATCATGACAATAATGTAACACAGTTTTTCTTTCTGAAAAAGGTATAACAGCTTGAAATCTATCCTTTGTTTTCTCATCGCTTATGAAATGACGGTATAGTATGCCATCAACAATCTGTAATTTTTCTATCTGTGCCCAGAGGCTTCTAATCACAAATCCTTTTCCAGAAATTTCTTCGAATGTTGGCACAGTCTCTGAGCGTAAACACGCTTTCAAGAAACTTATATCCTTATCCTTCTCTTGAATTTGCTTCAAAGTATCTATGATTTCAATCCCATCCTTGTTATTTTGTCCGGTACATGAATTAATTTTTGCATGTGGACTCTCCGTGTTGCCTTCCCAATCTGAAACAAACCCACACTGTTTGCAAGGAACTCGACTGAGGGCATCAGCATTTCTATGCTGAACCCCAGGGCGGTGAATTATTTCCATTTCAAATTCACTCAGTACTTCAAGCCAACGGGCCAACTGACCCTCTGGGTTTTTAAACCGCATTAGCCATCTCAAAGAGCCATGATCTGTGCGTACCTTAAACTTTCTGCCGTACAAGTAATGTTTAAAGTGTTTCACAAAACTGACGACCGCCAACAATTCTTTTCTTGTGACACAGTATCTTTTCTCTGCCTTAGAAAGGGTTCGACTGGCATAGGCAATTACAGCTTCATTTCCATCCTTATTAATTTGGGATAAAACGGCTCCTATGGATTCATTACTTGCGTCTGTGTCTAATATGAAATCTTTTGTAAAGTCGGGGTGAGCAAGAACTGGTGCACTAGTTAAATGACTTTTTAACCTATCAAACGCCTCCTGACAGTCCTTGTTCCACACATACTGCTTGCCTTTTTCAGTCAAACTATGAAGACATTTTGCAATTGATGAAAAGTTTTTAATGTAGCGCCTATAGTAACTACAAAGGCCTAAGAATGAACGAAGCTCTGTGACATTGGTGGGAACAGGCCAGTTCTTTACTGTCTTAATTTTTGAAGGATCTGTGGCCACTCCTCGTTCTGAAATGATGTGTCCTAAGAACAGTACCTGCTTTGCACAAAGAGAACACTTCTTTGCTTTTAATTTCAAACCAGCACTGGAAGTCTAGAAAACACCTTATCGAGATTTGTTATCATATCGTCGAAGGTTTTACCGATTACAATAACATCATCTAAGTAAACCAAGCAAATATCATACTGTAATCCAGCAAGAACGGTTTCCATTAACCTCTCAAAAGTGCTTGGAGCACATGACAATCCAAACGGCATTACTCTGAACTGAAATAGACCACGTCTGGTAGCGAATGCTGTTTTTGCTTTATCATCCTCGTGCATGGCAACTTGCCAATACCCTGCACAGAGATCTAAAGTCGAATACCACGAACTTTCAGCTAGTTGTTCTAGAGAATCGTCCACCCGTGGAATCGGGTAGGCATCTTTTACAGTGACCAGATTAAGGCGTCTGTAGTCAACACAAAACCTATATGAACCATCTTTCTTACGCACAAGCACAATTCCAGAAGCCCAAGGGCTATTTGAAGGTTCAATGACACCTCTTGTAAGCATATCGTCAATTTTTTTGTCTACTTCTTGTCTGAGATGCACTGGTGTTCTCCTAGGTGGTTCCTTGACAGGCTTTGCATTACCCGTATTGATACGATGTTTCACAATTGTTGTTTCACCCAGATCTTTTTCTGATTCTGCAAATGACTTTTCATATTTTTGGAGCAATATTCTAACTTTATCCACTTGGTCTGGAGATAAATTTTCACTTGCTCTGTCCAACAAGTCTTGTAAATCACTCCTTAGCTTTCTAGGTTTTGAATTCCCACTCTCATCACAGGTTGTCTTAGAGACAGAATCAATTTCATTTATTTGTCCGATTGTAGTTCCCTTATACACCACATGAACATCTGGCTTCACATTCATAAGTCTGACTGGCACAAATTCCTTTGATTGAACAACTGTCCTAGCTACGAGGGGGAAATCGATTTTCACATCCTTACTGAATGGCTCAATCATGCCCTCGAATTCTCTTTTCTCGTGTCCAGCCGGTATGCACACTTTACCATCAATTATTATTTCACTTGACGGTGGTATATTAACTGTTTCTTTGGCTACTATCCTGAAACATCCCAAAGGTCCTTCAAAAATGAGATTGACACTTTGGTCTTTCATTTTCAATGTTTCAGTTACAATGTCAACAACACACTTATTTCCACGCAAAAAATCAAGTCCAAGAATTCCATCTGGTTTGACATCAGCAACAACCGATTCAAGCCAAAATTTTTCGTTGTCTATTTCTATGTTAAATTTTCCCTTCCCGTGCAGATTTAATGATCCTCCGTTAGCTGAGGTCACAGTTTGATTTGTTGATTCTAAAAATGGTTTGGCATTGTCTAATGCGTTGTAAACTCTAAATGATATGATCGACATGGTTGCCCCCGTATCCACCAAAAACTTTGCGTTAAAACCACATACTTTTACGTTTACATACATTCCTGCCTCTTCAATAATTGAAACATTCGAATTATTGTTCCGTTCACTTTTTGCACTATGAATTCCTCTTGAATTTCCTCCCTTAGTGTTCTGTTCACTTTTCTCATCTCCACTTGTCTTCTCCTTTCTTGTATTTTCTTGCCTTGGAAGCCGACATTGCCATTGAAAATGTCCCATTTTCCCACAGTTAAAACAAGAAAGGTTCCTTGTTCTCCTCGGCCTTTGATTCCTACTATCCATTTGAACTGAACTGGGAGACTTTTTAAGCTTATCCACTTCTGAAGTTAATCCTTGGATGGTGTTTTCCATACTTTTCATTAAGCTTTCCATTGATTTAATCGTGTCTCGCACATCCTTCATACTGTCATTTATTTCTTCCTTATTTTCCGGCACAGTTGCTCTAAAATGCCCATGCCCTCGGCCTATTCTATTGCTAGTCTCCGCCTTATTAAATGCTTCCAACTCCACTGCTAGGCGCACCGCTTCATCTAGATTTTTCGGCCTCGACTGTTTAATTTTTAATCTAATGTCTGAGTCGAATAATGCATCTATGAATTGCTCTTTTGCTAAAGTTTCCCCTAACATCACGTGGAGCTGTTGGGTATGACAAATTTGCAAGCCGTCTTATGGCTTGGCCCATTTCTGGGAGTGTTTCTGATGATTTTTGTTTTCGTTCCCGAAACTGCACGCGGTACAGTTCAGTCTGACTTGGCGGTGCAAAACGCTCCTCTAATGCATTTACGAGATGAGAAAAATTTTGTCGCATTTCAGGTGACAAATCTCCTAAAATGGATTGAGCCTGTCCTCTTAGTGAAACGGCTAAATATAGTCCCTTCTGATGATCACTCCAATTGTTGACCAGAGCCACCATATCAAAGTGAGATTTGTAGTCAATCCATGACCCTGATCCGTCATAAGTGGCTGGTTTACACTTAACTGTTTGAGCAGAACTTTCACTTGCCAACACTTTAGATTTCACCTCATCCTTTATTTCTGGACTTGAAGGAATAGATAGCTTATCTGATTTCTGTCCAGTTTGTTTCTTCTTATTGGCACTATTTTGATGAAAAGTGTCACATTTTCCTGCTTTATTTACAACCGGTAGTCCTGGTGTGAAGGTTAAGGGAATAGTTTCTGATTGTGTAAATTGTCCAGAATTCTGTCCCTGGTCCGATCGAATTTTTGCAGATTTGTTGTCCTTAAAAATAATGGTGCTATCTGAAAGATTTGTCACAGTCTGCGTACCGGTAGCTAACCCCGAGTCTTGGTAATCTGAATTTTTCACATTATATTTCGGTGTCGAATGCACTAAACTTCCTTTCATATCTTTTTCGAGTTTATACAACTCTTTGGTCAATTCGGCAATTTCATTCTCATACTCTTCCATATTTTTTTTTTCTTTTGTCTGAAAAGTCCAAATCAATATCTTGTCAATACAAATATCACAAAACTCAAAATGATATATATACACAATGAATTATTCAGGAAAATACAAAAATGGAATAAAGAATTATTTAATGTACACAAGGGAAAATAACTTTTATAAGGCTAATGGAATCCCACCGCTGCCACCAAAATTTGTAACGTGTTTTCAATTTCCAGGGTCCGCACCTGCTAATATGCAGGATTCCAAAAGCATTTATATATATACTGTATGGTCACTATGCACAAGAGTCAAATTGAACCACAAGGTCAAAGGAATATAAAAGTAGTAGTAGTTTTATCGTGTACCTGCTATTCACAATGCACAGGGAGTAGCAAAATGCCTAGTCACAATGTTCATTTACCACTTATCCCCAATTCACAATGCACATTACCTTGCATCAATTCACATTGCACATTAGTCACTTTGCATCAATGCCCAATGCCTAATAATTTAATCTGAGCTAAATGAACTAGTGAGTAACGAGTGATAAGGCAAACACACACCAATATATCAAAAGAAATATCCTATCACTCCAATTCCGTTACTCACAACTATTTAACTTCTAGATGCACAATGAACACTATAGTCCTATCAGATCACAATGCACTGAGCACTTCGCACCACTAATAAATCCTATCAGATCACAATGCACTGAGCACTTTGCACCACTAATAAATGGAATATTCCTTCCCTAAGGATATTATGCACAATCACAATGATTTATATTTCACAACACTTACCACTATTTAAATCCTTGAATGTCAACACACTGACTAGAATCAGACTGAAACCAGAATGAGAAATGCCAGCTCTGCACCGCTTTATATACTGTAGATTTGGAAGAGTCTATTATAGTATTCTAGGGCTATCAGGTAAGATTTTCCCGCCATAGAATATATCAGGTCCATTACTAGAAAAAGGGGTGTTTTATATGTGGTGCTCCATAAGAAAGGAGGAATTTACAAACTATAAGTATATAGTAACAAAAGGTAAGTATAGGTTTCACTTCCCGACACCACAATTTCGCAACTTATGTTCCTGACAGATTCCGTAATTACATTAATATGTAAACAATTGAAAGTGAAAGTAGATATGAATTGTTAGCGGCATTGACCAAATTGATGTTGTAACTTGATTTATTACTTCACAATGATGTGTTATCAATATACTGGATATAATTAACGTTTGACAGGCTAGTAAATATAATTTTCATCACAAAACAAAAATTAATTGAATAGACTTGATAAATAATTCTCTAAATAAGTGTGAAATACAATTAACGGATTATGACCGATTATAGAAAATTAAGCACATAGATAATAATTAACAATAGAATATAAAGACGCATTTATGGAATTAAAAATATACGAATAATAGATAAATTGAAGTGAAATGTCTCTAACTGAAATAAACAAATCGAAACACGAAAAAGATTAGCTTAATCTTTCACACTTGAATTAAACCCTTTTAAATATCTAAAAACAAAACATTAAAAAAAAATCCCTTAGTAAATTATTGAACTTGCCATAAATAATTATTTTACACAATTTTCATCGAATAATATCCTAAAAGTTCAAATTAAAATTTTGTCCATTTTGTTTCACTGCGACACGTATATCACACTACAGTACATGTATATAGACATTGGTCTGGTGGTGGATGTAACTATATCACACTACAGTACATGTATATAGACATTGGTCTGGTGGTGGATGTAACTATATCACACTACAGTACATGTATATATACAATGACCTGGTAGTGGATGTACGTATATCTCATTAAAATACCTGTATAGAGACATTGGTCTGGTGGTGGATGTAACTTTTTTATACTACACTACATGTATACAGACATTGAGATACACGTAGGGGCCTCGGTGGCCGAGTGGTCTGGGTAGTTCGTCATGACTACTATTTATCACTAGCCTGTCAACGCTGGGGTTGTGAGTTCGAATCTCACCTGTGGCGGGGTATGTTCGACTCCGATCTTAATTGACAAGGATTGCCAATTTTCCTACCGAAGGCCGGTGGTTCTCTCCGGGTACTCCGGCTTCCTCCACCAATAAAAACTGGCCGCCGTTCGGAAAGACTCTGAAATTTCTGTTTCATACGGCTGCTCTCTTTCAGGTCCGCGTTACATGGCCACAGCCATCTTTGATGTCCATGTAACATCAACGACTCCAAGAGGTGATTTATAACGAAACATTAAGAATACCATCTTTTCAGCACAAAAGCAGCAGCAACGAACTGCAACAAGCAGCAGCAGCAGCAGCAAAAAACCGAAATGAGCACGAGAGCACGGTGCTATACAGCGATGAGCAGGAAAGAACAGTACAGATCAAGAGAAGAGCAGCGATTAGCAGCAAACAACAATGACGAGCAGCGAACTGTGTGGTCTGAATGAATAGACAAAAGCAATCTTCGTCACTATGACGCCAATGGAAAGCTTTTAACGAATATATAATCAGAGGTTTTGTTTAATTTTGTCAGTTGTTTGAAGACCGTCAAACAACACACACGTATCAATGGAATCGAAAACGCCTCTTGTTGATTTATTGGTTCCTGCTAGATATTTAATACGTGTGGATCTTTCTAACACCAAAGCAAAAACCAGAAATGAAAAGGAAAATACTTCCAACCAAAGTGAAGATAAACCAAACGGCTTGACACCACAAGTGTACAAAGTGTCAAATGAACAAGAGCTTTGCGGAATTCTACAAAAACATGAATATCTGCAAAGGGTGTAGAAGGATTGACAACGAGTGGACAAGACTTAATAGAGACCTCAAAAGTGAAATCTGAACTGCAACAGTCTCGAAACGAATGCTTTGCCAAAAGTTTGTGTATGAATCAACAAGCCGTTGAGGAACCTGTCGCTTATATAAGCACTTGCAGGACGACCGGAGCTCATTCTACTATCGAATCCCAGGAAAGAAAGACGTCTTAAATGTATACCTGTAACATATGTGGATACCAGTCCAAGCGAAACTTCAACCTAGTGCGACACAAAAAGAATGCAAACAGTATGGAAGAGGATTCAACAGACTACAGTGATTCAGTCTCAGACACCACCAACACAGAAGCCGATAACGAAGAGCAATGCGAAGTCTCCATGGGATGTCATTTTGAATAGAACATTTCAAGTACATCAATCGGAATACTCAAAGAAAGTAAACGAACTAGTCGAATCCAGAATGGAAGAAGACAAGGCACGCTTGGCAGCATATAGAGACATGTTTGACTCAAACAGAGACGAAATACGAAAGCATTACCTCGGATTGATGTCCTGGCATCAAGACATGAATAAAAACCCCGTACATAGAACGATCAAGAAAACGGCTAAACGCTTGAGAGAAGAGGAAGACTACGAATAAAAAGAATCATGGGAACAAGCCGTAGAAAAACGAAAATATCTGCTTAATCGTGTATTGAACGACTACGACCCACCAGCAGCTGAAGACAGCAGTGACTCTATGTGACGGAGGAATTGGAACATATTACAAAGAAAAACAGAAAAAAAATATTTAAAAAATATAAAAAAGCGAAGGGGGATAATGCAGCCTATATATGTTTATACATATATATATAGCCAGTCACAAGTGCTAAGTCAACAAGCAGCAGGAGCAGCAGGAGCAGCGAAAAACAGCGACAAATAGCTCTCCCCCCCCCCCCAAAAAAAAACCGAAATGAGCACGCGAGTAAGGTCATGAGTAGCAATGAAAAGCAAGAGAAAAACAGCGATGAGCAAGAGAAGAGCAGCGTTGACGAACAGCAACAAGCAGCAGCAGCAGCAGCGAAATCAGCGACAAGTAGCACAAAAAAAACGAAATGAGCACGCGAGTAAGGTCAATATTAGCGATGAACAGCAAAAATCAAGAGACAAAAGCGCCGAGCAAGAGAAGAGCAAGAGAAAAACAGCGATGATCAGCAAATAGCAACAGAAAAACAGCGATGAACAGCAAAGAGCAAGAGAAAAACAGCGATGAGCAATAGAAGAACAGCGATGACGAACAGTAACAAGCACCAGGAGCAGCAGCAGCGAAAACAGTGACAAGTAGCCCTAAAAAACTGAGATGAGCACGCGAGTAAGGTCATGAGTAGCGATGAACAGCGACGAGCAGCGAAGACAGCCCTCCATTGATCTAATGGTGACAGCATCACTTGGAGGCAAGGGGGCATAATCCAATCCCACCTTTGGTCCTCACAGAAAACATCAACCGTGGGGAAAAGCGCGGGATAAGGGTAGATAATCCAATCACCTCTCTGTAATTCGATTACACCCGGACCCTAACAGTGAGAGTATCAGTCCCTAGAGACTCGATGAGAGACCCTTACCCTATACAGACCGATGAAAGACCCAGAGATGACCGAGAAGAACGGGAAAAGGGGAGATAATCCAATCTGAATTCTGGTCAAGCATGGAACATCCGGGTACCACAACGTGACTGACGTCACTTCCGTAAACAAATAATGGGAAAATTAGAGAAAAATATATGACCTCCTGTTGCGCAAACCACTTCTGGGTACTTCCGGTTCCGGTCACGCATGTGCAGGCCACACATCCTGTCCTGGCACGTGACTTAACTTACATCACTTCCGTAAACAAATGACGCGAAAACCCATCATTTCCGGTTGCGCGTGCGCGCAAACCACTTCCGGTTCCGGGTACGTGATTTCCGCTTCAGGTGACGTCACTTCCGGCACCACCACCACCACCTCAAATAATAATTTAGAACCGCATATATACTACTCTGCCAAGTAAATGATTTCGATTATCCCTCTATCAGTCTAAGAAAATGATTCCTTCTTGTAGTGATAATATATATATATATACGTCTAAATACTAACCCAAAATGGTTTGGGAAATATAAATGTTGCCTTTTTTCAAAGATTTGTCCATTTATTAGAACATTTAGTATCCAGTTTTTTCGTTTTTTTACCTCTTTATTTTTTTTTCAACATTAAAGTTCGTCTCCCTTTGATAGTTCTCCCTCCTTTCTCCCACCCTTTCTCTCCTTTCTCCCGCCCCCTTTCTCCCTGTCTCCCAATACCCTTTCCACCCCCTCATCAATGCCATGAAAAGGTAACATTAACCAAAGACATGAATGTTAAAAGAATGGCGAAGTAGTTGATAGGTTGACCACAAATAAAATAGCTAAAAGGCAAAATTTTCTCGTTGCGAAATATGCAAACAATGCAAATTTAGGGTTGAAAATGATTTTCGTTCGGGAACTGTCTTTATTTATCAGATGAACAAAATCGGGATCAATTTTTTCACTTAATTTTTTTTATCGGCAAACGACTATTGATGTAAATATGGACATGCCGTTTTAGATACATGACTAAAAAGTGATTATAATTTTCCCTTTAAAATTACACGAAAAGACAAATTAAGAATTTGTTTTATTTTGGAACACCAAATGAATTGGTGTATTTTTTTTACAATTTATACATTAATATAGGTAGAATAAATTTAAAGAAAAAAGAATTTTCACCTATAAGCCAAAATTATGATAAAAGAAGATATAATATGTTGTACGAATACCATGAATGGGTGGATTTATGATCATTTATATAAGAAAGTTTTATTTCCTGTATTCCAGTGTTTAAAAGAAATGTATCGACCTAGGCCTCTGAAATTTTCAGATACTAGTAACACATTCATCCTCAATCATTCAAATTCTAACAAAGAAATAGAGCCCTTAATTTTAGAGTCTCCACTTTTAGAAGTAGCTATAGATACTCGAAACCGGTCATTTTCATTTATTTCTCCCGCCAAATCTACCAAGGAATCAAACTGAAAAACAAGAAGTTACTTGTGTGCTAGAAGTGGATATATCGGATAATATATTGTTTGACGATATATAGGAAGTCATATTAGAATTGAAAATATTGCAAACTTCGAATTTATTAAAAGTACTCATGAAATAAGATAACAAAAAATAAAATAAAAAAGAAATAAATTTCCAGAAGTCGGGCCCCTGTGATAATCACAAGATGCTTTGGTGCGTATCATTTTATTATCTTTTAAACACATTTCATATTCGATATGTCAAACGCCACCTCATTAATTTTTCTCCCTACTGAAGTTAGTAGGTAATCTATAAATAATTCCCATGATGCTATGCTTTTATCGATGACGTACTTCTTGACTGTATCTCTGTGGACTGTCTCACGGTGTACGTGCACTGTTGACTGCCACTCAATCTAGTATGATGTAACGTAAATAAAATTGTGTCAAGTTTGATGTGTGTAACGTAAATAAAAGTGCGTCAGTCCAACAGCTGAGAACACAAGAATGTTAATCTCTGGTCCGATAAATTATGTTCTGAAAGTCTAACTTTCTTGTCCGTATATATACTGTAAAACGGAAACTTCTGGAATACGGTAGAAGTTTGAATTACACCAGAATTATTACGTAAGTCAAATAGAAAGTTCTAGTTATTCCATCAGTATCTATTATTATACCTTAGATATATTTTTCTATAATAAATACATGCACAATAATTTCACTATTTTTAACATTTTCAGTGATTTAACTATTTTCCCCGGTCACCGGTCAATAGTTTCCAAACTATTTTCCCTCAAAAAACTATTTTCCCTCTTCAAGTTACGTTGTTTCGCGGATTTTTAATCCCGGGCACGGGATTGGCTGGGAGGTTTTAGCCGACCCGTTCGGAAGCTCCCGCGTTATAGGTTATCGTCAATGCTGAATCCCGAGATGTAATTAAGTATTTAGAAAAAGGGATATGTCATGGTGAGAACATGAATTTAAAAAAAAATAATGGACTCTGTCACTCGATCATGCATCTCGGGTACGTACACATGACTTAAATTTTGCCTTAATTATCTCTTGTGTTTCTTTCGGTATAATAAAACACTTACTGACTGAGTAGTCGGGGAATAGTAAGTTTATTGTCCCTCTGAACAACTATTGCCCCTCGGCGTTGCCTCGGGGCAATAGTTGTTCCTCGGGAAAATAAACTTACTATTCCCCTCTTACTCAGTCAATAAGTATATATTATTGTTCCAGTGATTTCTAAACGGCGCAGTTATAACATTATTTGGTAAACAACTATAAGTATTATGTAAACATATTATACATGTTATAAGGCCACACAAAACAAATTAGGCCAAGATAAATAATATAATAATTACAATATCATAACAAAATAAATATAATAATACAATATCATAACAATATTAATCAGAATCAGGTCGCAACAACAAAGTTTTCTTCGTTGCGTAATGGCGACCAGAGTCTACGAGTTATCTGACTTGTAGCAATTGTCTATAGCGTATATTAAATCTTGAGTATACAAAAAATATTATTTTCTTTATAGTATTTATTACATTTTCAAGCATCCTAACATTAAATTCATTTAACAGATTGGTTTTGTTTGAATATTATCGCAATAATATGTAAACATTTTGAACATATAATATAAAAAGTCAAGTCGGAGATTATTTTCCGGATTTGTAGTTCCTTAACCGTTTATATACGCAACAATGGTTTCATTTACACATAAATATAAATGTATTCAATGATGTCTTATATTCACAAACAAATAAATCTTATGCATATTGTCACATTGTAACAACAACTTTCATAATGTTTTTAGCATGAATAGAGCGTATTAATTTTTTTTTTTACATTTGATACATGTTAGTAAAAAAGTTGGAATCTCTGGTAATGATAAAAATAATACACTTCGATGTAAAAAAAGGGTAGTTGTACCGTTTACAAAATTTACACATAACCTATACAACTTTATTTTTACATTTTTACATTTCTGTCAATCCGTCAGTATGGTCTGTTATTCTCCTGTCTTGCAGGCGGATAACGCCGGATCGTCTGTTTACTCTGTTTGAAATGTATGTGGAAAATTCATTAGGTTATTTTTATGCTATACAACTTTATTTTTACATTTCTGTCAATCCGTCAGTATGGTCTGTTATTCTCCTGGCAAAACTATTTACCATCAAAGGTAAGAGTTATTTCAGAATGAATGAAAGGCAAAATATTTTTTTTACTCAAAAATCGAAATTATGTAGTTATAAATTTGTACAATTTGATGCTAGCACTATTGAACCCAAATGTCAGTCTCATTGTTCTTGATCTGATCAGTATATTTATGCTCTTCTACCCAAGCTGTAATGGAACGTTAGGAATTTTGAGTAAATGAACACTTTCTCAAGGCTTTGGGTTAAAAATCAGAACGGCTCTTGATCTCCGTTTAATCATGTTTAATTGGGACACGCGCTTCAAGCACTTAAAAGATGCCGCATTTAATCTTATTGACAATAACCGTTAATCAATTTCACCTGGCTGTAAACTAATCATCGATTACACACTCTTGTCAAACATGCTTAATTAAAAAAAAAATATATTACCTTAACCTAATTAACAAAAATGCTGACAACTGCTTTCGCCAATAAATAGTCGCAAATTGAAACAATTTACGGCTATTAAATTAAATTGTTAAAATTTAAAACATTTATTGGGAAAATTATTGCTCAAATTTAAATAGCGATACAAAAACATCGGAGTTGTGGTCCAATATTAAAAAAATGCTTGGTAAAAGTAATAGTAAAAAAGCTATCCCTACTCTTAAGGTTAATGACAATATTTACGAAAATACCAAGGCTAAAACAGATATCTTTGCAAAAATATTTAGCAATGTCAGTAGTGATGATAATTTTGACTCTTCCTTTAGAAAACACAAAGACGAATGTATGAATGACCCAATGTATGAGTTCTCATACGACTTTACTGATAACACTGATTCAATTAATGAACCATTTACTTTAACAGAATTTAAAGATGCTATTTCAGATACAAATAGTTCGGCGCCAGGTAAAGATAAAATTAGCTATGAAATGTTTAAACATTTCACAGACAGAACTTTAAGTGTATTACTTTTACTTATTAACAATATTTGGTTTTTGCAGAAAATTCCCATTGAATGGAAACATTCAGTTATTGTCCCTTGTTTTAAATTGGGGAAAAACCCAAATGATCCTCTCTCGTATAGACCGATTGCCCTTACATCTAATTTCAATAAAATATTTGAAAAAATGGTTAACAATCGGCTGCGCTGGTTTTTAGAAAAAAACAATATTTATTCCGGTAACCAAAGCGGATTCAGAAAAAATCATAATACTCTAGAACAATGTATTAGGCTAGAAAACGATATACAAAAATCTTTTGTTAAGAAACATATAACGGTTGGTGTTTTTATAGATTTCCAAAAAGCCTTTGATATGCTTTGGAAAGAAGGACTGCTTTTCAAAATGAAAAACTTAGGAATAAAAGGAAACTTATTGGCTTATGTCTACAATTTATTAAGTAATAGAACATTACAGGTAAAAATTAATAATATTTTTTCTGATATTCACACTGTACAAAATGGAACCCCCCAAGGAAGTTGTATTAGCCCCACACTCTTTAATATTATGGTAAATGATCTATCAAATAATGTGAATAATTGTAGCATGTCACAATTCGCTGACGATAGTGCAATATGGAAATCAGGAGCAAGTGTAAAATTTTTACAAAAGAAAATTCAAGAAGACTTAGATAATATTTTAAAATGGTGTAAAACATGGGGATTTCTTGTTTCAGGATCTAAAACTGTAGCTGTCATATTTGGGAAAAAGAAAAAACTTGGTTTAATAACACTGAAACTCGGTCCAAATACATTACAAATTGTGAAAGATGTGAAATTTCTAGGAATCATCTTTGATAGTCAATTAAATTGGAAAAAACATATCCAATATTTACATTCTAGATGCACAAAGGTTTTAAACTGTATGCGTTTATTAACGGGTACAAAATGGGGGGCCACCTCAGGAACACTTAGAAATATATACGCCATGTTAATTAGATCCAAAATAGATTATGGCTGTGAAATTTATCATTCTGCCTCATTCTCTGTTAAAAAAGTTCTCGATAGCATCCAATTACAAGCCCTTAGAATTGTTACAGGTAGCATGAAATCAGCTTCTCTTTCAGCTCTTCAAGTAGAATTAGGTGATCCTCCATATGAAACAAGACGGAAATGTCTAATTACAAAATCATTTCTAAATATAAATAGCTTTAGTGAACATAACCCAGTTAAAGTCTCTTGCAATGATACCTTCACATTTGAATATTTTAGTAAAAATGTCAAACAAAAACCATTTTCTATTACAGCCAATGAAATGATAACTTTACACGGCATATGTACTAAAAATATTTATTCATTACAGGAAAGTCCCTTACCTCCATGGAAATATGTAAAACCTATAGTTAAATATCAACTTCATGATATCATTAGTAAAAAAGATATGCCCTATTTAATAAAAAGTGAATCAAATATTTTAATTGATAATCAATACAAAGATTTTTTGCAGATATTTACAGATGGATCAAAAGATCCAGTTACAAATACTAGTGGCTGTGCCTTTGTTATTCCGAAATTAAAAATTCATAAAGCATTTAGATTATCTAATTACGCATCCATATTTGTTTGTGAATTAATGGCTATTTTTTTTTACTTTGAACTGGCTTTTAGATTATAAAACATGTAATATAGTTATATTTGTAGATTCCCTAGCTGCACTTAAGGCCATAAAAAACAAAGTTAAGTGTCAGATTATTTTTGATATTTTTTCTACATACTCTATTTTAATTAAAACAGGGAAAAATATTATATTTGAATGGATACCTAGCCACGTTGGCATTGTAGGAAATGAGCTTGCAGATACTGAAGCAAAACATTCTTTAACACTAGAATCAATATTTTTCACCCCTTTATATAAAGATGACATTAAAACTGTTTGTAAAAATCTACTCAAGAATATTTGGCAGTCAGAATGGGATAACAATAAAGATAAACATTTTTATCAGATTTGTAATACCGTAAATTTTAATCTAAAAATACCAAAATTATTACGCAACTCAGAAATTTTATTATATAAGCTTAGAAATGGTTATATTGGACTGAACTAAAATCTAAATAAAATTGGAGTCACTGATTCACCCCTATGCTCACAGTGTAAAGTAGTCGAAACGGTAGAACATTATTTACTACATTGTACAAAATATAATCTAGAAAGAAAATCCCTTTTGGATAATTTAACAGATAAAGGACTAAAAATTTTCAATTTAAACACTCTACTATCAGGTTTAAACTTTAACATAATCTATGAATATGTTAAATCAACCAAAAGATTTGCTAATTACTAAATTATAAAAAAATTCAATTTTTGTTCTGTTAATTAATTAAACCGCTGGTGACAGCCTTTGTTCCAGTAAACTTGAGAACGGACAGCGGTTGGATATTGTACCTATTCCAGATGTATACACCTATGACCCAAAATTGTAGAAAGGATATATACAGACATTTGCTGATCGCGTGAAGCTCTTTCACTATGATCCGAGGCCCATGGTTCACATAAGCTTGGGCTGAGACTACTATAACACAGAGATTGGTCACTTCACGTACTGACCAGTCAAATAGTAATTAACTCTAAGTCGTCGATCACGTGACTCGGCACGTGACCCGAAGTGTTTGACAAGAATGACACGATCCGCCATTTTTGACAGTGGAAGAGAATTTAATAATTAGCAAATGTGGATGTATAAAGAATTTTATGTTTCGATAAGTGTAAATTAAAGATTTGAGATAATCATAAATGTTTGTTTATAAGCACTTTAAATAAAATAAGTGCAGTTATGGACTTGAATTTACTGTCCAAACCGGAAGGTAACCTCGAGTTATTACCAGTCCGTGGGATCGGGTCAATGAGCAACTCGCCCATAACTTACATTCAGATGAACAATCTGTTTTCCGGATATTTCATTTGCAAGCCTTAATAATAAACCTGTGTAATGATGTAAAATTTGTAATTATATGAAATATCATTTTTTCTGTATCAGTGTTACAATTCCTGAGAACTGAGAATCACACGTGACAAGGTGCATACACACAACATGAGGTCTGATACTGAGTGATAGGTCAATTTGTATTGTTAATTTAAGAAATTCAGACTTATATTTTGTTCCGTTGATAATATATATGCAGTCTATACATGTGAGAATAATAATTGTATGCAATGAAAGTTTGTAGCCATGTCTACACAGGGATCATATACAGTTCCTGGTCTACATAAAGAGTTATAGACATATATATATATTTTTTAAATACTAGACTCAAACATGATATTCTTAGTACATGCACCTTGGTCTGCAGCAGGGACGTAGTCATCCTCAGATTCAACGTCTGATGCAGTATATTCACCAAGTAAAAGATCAAGATTGAGATCACTATCATCCCAAGATAAAAAATCAATGTTACTGGACATTGTGAATTGATAAATGAAAACGCCTGCGATATTTTGGGAACATATATACAATTTGTAGGGCTTACGTTTGCTTAATGTACCCATTGAAGTTATAACCTCTTTGCTGATCTGTTACGTAAGGAAAAATAACAATCCAAAGACACTAATATTAGATACAGTAAATTTATACTATGCTGTATACGACGCATTTCAAGGAGTTACCTCTCATCAGCAGCATTAAAACCGAAACATTTGGAAGACCAAACACCAAACTTATATTAAACAAGAAGTACTCAATCCAAAATACCGAAATAGGAAGCCAAATTTCAGCTAAGGAGATCTACCATGTGCAATACAAGGAATGAACCCTTAGTATTTCTATTATTTTTGAATTTTGCTAAATACTGGTAATTTCTGTAACAAATCAATGAATAATCATGTCAGACAAGTCTGACGACTGGGTTGGCGAATACCCTCGGGGACCTAGGGTCCACCAGCAGAGGCATCATCCCAGGAGTTTCAAAATAACAATCCAAAGATACTAATATTAGATACAGTAAATTTATACTATGCTGTATACGACGCATTTCAAGGAGTTACCTCTCATCAGCAGCATTAAAACCGAAACATTTGGAAGACCAAACACCAAACTTATATTAAACAAGAAGTACTCAATCCAAAATACCGAAATAGGAAGCCAAATTTCAGCTAAGGAGATCTACCATGTGCAATACAAGGAATGAACCCTTAGTATTTCTATTATTTTTGAATTTTGCTAAATACTGGTAATTTCTGTAACAAATCAATGAATAATCATGTCAGACAAGTCTGACGACTGGGTTGGCGAATACCCTCGGGGACCTAGGGTCCACCAGCAGAGGCATCATCCCAGGAGTTTCAAAATAACAATCCAAAGATACTAATATTAGATACAGTAAATTTATACTATGCTGTATACGACGCATTTCAAGGAGTTACCTCTCATCAGCAGCATTAAAACCGAAACATTTGGAAGACCAAACACCAAACTTATATTAAACAAGAAGTACTCAATCCAAAATACCGAAATAGGAAGCCAAATTTCAGCTAAGGAGATCTACCATGTGCAATACAAGGAATGAACCCTTAGTATTTCTATTATTTTTGAATTTTGCTAAATACTGGTAATTTCTGTAACAAATCAATGAATAATCATGTCAGACAAGTCTGACGACTGGGTTGGCGAATACCCTCGGGGACCTAGGGTCCACCAGCAGAGGCATCATCCCAGGAGTTTCAAAATAACAATCCAAAGATACTAATATTAGATACAGTAAATTTATACTATGCTGTATACGACGCATTTCAAGGAGTTACCTCTCATCAGCAGCATTAAAACCGAAACATTTGGAAGACCAAACACCAAACTTATATTAAACAAGAAGTACTCAATCCAAAATACCGAAATAGGAAGCCAAATTTCAGCTAAGGAGATCTACCATGTGCAATACAAGGAATGAACCCTTAGTATTTCTATTATTTTTGAATTTTGCTAAATACTGGTAATTTCTGTAACAAATCAATGAATAATCATGTCAGACAAGTCTGACGACTGGGTTGGCGAATACCCTCGGGGACCTAGGGTCCACCAGCAGAGGCATCATCCCAGGAGTTTCAAAATAACAATCCAAAGATACTAATATTAGATACAGTAAATTTATACTATGCTGTATACGACGCATTTCAAGGAGTTACCTCTCATCAGCAGCATTAAAACCGAAACATTTGGAAGACCAAACACCAAACTTATATTAAACAAGAAGTACTCAATCCAAAATACCGAAATAGGAAGCCAAATTTCAGCTAAGGAGATCTACCATGTGCAATACAAGGAATGAACCCTTAGTATTTCTATTATTTTTGAATTTTGCTAAATACTGGTAATTTCTGTAACAAATCAATGAATAATCATGTCAGACAAGTCTGACGACTGGGTTGGCGAATACCCTCGGGGACCTAGGGTCCACCAGCAGAGGCATCATCCCAGGAGTTTCAAAATAACAATCCAAAGATACTAATATTAGATACAGTAAATTTATACTATGCTGTATACGACGCATTTCAAGGAAATTACTCATTTACCTTTAATGATATTTTTTCTCTCTTCTGTGATCGCCGCTAATTACATTGTTTGCAAAAACTTGATCCAAATTTATTGAATAATTAAACCTTTTAATTATCATGTATACTAAGAAAGGCATCCTGATTAAACTGGCACTCAGCAGTGAAACATACCTTTACAAGCATAGAATAAAACTTTAAAGTTTACTGCAATAAACGGAGCCTCGTGTATCTTTGGCACCCAGCTGTGAAACAAAATGCATCTCCCATGCTTTTGAGACTACCTGTCTTTACAGGTAAAATATTTGTATATTAGATACAATTAACGGACGTGTAGCAAAACAATGTAACTGTAAGATTGATAAGATTAATCATATTCACATTTTCAAGAGTGGCCGCTAATAACAACATGAAACTATTAACAAATTATTAATGATTAAAAACAAAATTTTAATATGAATAGAGATAACTACATTTGAAAGTTAAAAACTATTTTCCTTTTTTTGATTAATTCAATTTTGCTTATTTATTTTTAAAAGAAAAATAATAATATCTGATACTGCTATAGCAGTCTCAGTGATTAGGTGGTGATTTATGTCGTCTGCTACGGGCGAATACGAAACTACGGTTAAATACGAAACTACGTTAAAATAACGTAGCTAACTTTACCGGAGACACAGATAATCCGATAAATCGATAGTGACCAATCTCTGTGTTATAGTAGTCTCAGGCTTGGGACATTGAAATTTACTTGAGTGGATTGCGTGGACACCTCAGCCCACTAATACCTGTGTGTGTTCATGCAGTCTATCATTCTCTACGATTTTTCCTTTTTTTTGGTCCCAGGACTATGAGAGCTATATATACTTTTATTTGTTATTTTTCTAGAATAGAGACATTTATGTCTCTATTTCCCCTATATGCGATATACTTGGCCAGTATACCGTGCAGGGCCTCGGACAAGTGTGCGGTCTCCCCAGTCGGCATCTCAAAAATTTGACCTCTTACTCATGGTCGGTGACTATCACGCGCCGTCGGTCAGTGCGGGCACTCGAGGCAAACAATGCCTCGGGAATCCGCACTGAGCGAGGGGGTGGGTACCCGAACATTTGAGCTTATCCCGTAATATTTGTTCCCCTTATTTTAAATAGTATCCCCAGATACATTTGGGATCACGCACAATAGTGCATTATCCCGACTGTTGTCCCGATTAATTATAATTTACTTGTTTTTTTTACTTGGGATGACGGACGGGGAGTACCATATCATTTTTTACATCCCAGAGGGCTTTGCGCGATTATTATAGCAAAAACATCTACAGATGACCTTCTTCTCCTCCTGCAAAACAGATGCATAACGACAAACTGGATAACTCACCTCCTCACATACTTACAGATTTAAAACAGAAATACCCAGAGAGGAAAATCCATTAGCATTCAGGACGCAATATCATCCTATATGATAGTCGCCGTCACAACCCAGACTACTACTACTACTTAAAACATTTACCATGAATACTAATCAACGCTAACTTTTCCTTTAAATATTCTTCGATATTTTGTTTCATTCTATATCCAATATTCTATTTAGGATCAGCCGCCTCCCAAAATCAATAACATTACGTCTTAAAATGGCTTTAATTAGCTGTCCTTGGTCATAGTTTTAAACGACGAATTCATGAAGACAACCTGTTAAAATTCGAAAATGTTGACTTACATGTAGCAGGTGTTGGGGGTGCAACAGTTAAGAAATTATTGACTAGTGAAGAACTGCTTCAAGTAATGATGTACCGACCCAAAAGAGTTTTTGTTCAGATGGGCGGTAATGACATCGACAGTGAAACAACAGCAGCTACCGTTTCTAGAGGAATAAATAACTTTGTATCAGTTTTAATATCCGATTATGGGGTCGAGGAAGTGATAGTTGGCAGTTTATTCCCGCGATTAAAACCTAAATTTACCACTTTTACCGACTACGAAGAAAAGCGTAACGAAGTGAATAAAAAACTCAACGAACACTATAACGACCCGACGAATGTGATTTTTTGGAAATTAAGAGGCCTCATCAACCCAAGTCCAAGTGCCTTCGATGTTCATGGTGTTCACTTGACAAAAAATATGAACAAATTTATATAAGACAAATAAAATTATCATTATTTTGTAAATCGTTCCATTGATGAACTGACGCTTTTATTTTTTTATATCCCGTTACGATCTTGATTGTTAGTATAATGGATAAGTGTCGCCATTTTAAATTATCGAAGTTTTGGATAAATGAAAACATGAAGACAGATATTAGCTTTATATACAATAAAATTTGCCAAATAAAAACATTAGATAAGTCCCAATTCTCCTTTATGAAAAGTTTATGAAATAATTAAGTTGATGTTACATTGAACTTCTACATAACTATCTGTAGACTCTGTGTAAGATCCGACGGAATTGATATTACGGAATTGTTTACTTTTGATGAAGTTTTTGGCCTTCGATTTTCCCTTTTCCAGATTAAAAGCCTTCAAATGGTCAACATTAGACACACAAAACAAAAATTACAATATCATATCATCGAACATGGACTAAAACCACCTATACAAGTCGGATAATTCGTTGACTCTATGGTCGCCATTACGCAACGAAGAATATTTTGTTGTTGCGACCTGATTCTGGCTAATATGTGATCATTTATAAAAAAAAAAATAACATTAATAGAAGTTCAAAACAAGACGAAAATCATTTTATGTTACATGTTCAACCTTTATTTACTTTAATATATCATTTTTTCATTAATAGTCTCTAGTCGACTCTAATCCTCTCTACTCGACTCTGTTTAGTATCACCGGTAAAGGTTAAAATAACACATTTCAACCTTATTTTGAAGCAAGACCAAAGAATATACTTTATTAGACATAAAACAATATGTCTTTGGTAATATGTCAGTATCTATAGAATGAGTCACCCCCATTTTTATTATAACCACATCATCACACAAACATTCTATAATAACATCCTGGAAGAAATTATGTCTGTATGAAATGATGCCGTCCGCCATTTTGAAAAATCCCGAAAAATTCGATGTGGGACGTAATTTTCCCTGAAATTAAACTGTTTTAAGTAGATTCTTCGCCAGATATATGTTTTAATATACTAAATCGAGTTGCAAAGTTTGAATTTTATTTACGGAATTTCTTGATTTGTTGTACAAGTAGACATGAGTATAGGTACATTTAGCATTGAGTCAACGGGGAAATGACGAGAAAAAGTGCGTTTTTTACGATTCTCCAGGGACGGAATTTAATAAAAAATTAAACTGTTCGGACCAACATTGTTTTATAGAAATATGTTTGAATATCAAGGATTGATTTGCAAACGTTAGAAAACGGGTCAGGTTAATGAGAAAATTAAACTTAATTGAAGCACCTATGCATTTTATATGGGGCAATATAATACAAAATGGCGGCTAGTATACGTCACAAAATTCACGTGATGTCTGACATAGTTGGATATGCCAAAAACTAACACAATATAGAGAAGCACAACTGCAATCCAACCATATATAAAAAAGCATACGTCACCTATCTATTTTTCAAGATATATTGCCTCCAACGTTACCTTTCACGTGGAAAATAGTGAAAAACTGACTGGGATGTTATCATGTAGAACAGTCAATAACGTAAATTATCGTCGTCAGTTTCAAGAAAACCAACAGACATATACTCACCATGGTAGTTATTTATATTATACACGTAGTTATTTAATAAATAAGTGATTACAAATAAAGTTAAAAGACAATTATATTCCGGCCTCTGTTTTACTATCTTATTCCGACCTTTGTTTTGTAAAGTAAGCGCACACACGGTTGATGATGTTCTATGGCAAGCCGTTCTCGTGAAAACTATGTTTAAAACATTTTTCGAAAATTTTACACACTGAGAATGTAAAAAAAAAAACACACTGAGATTAAAAAACCTAAAAATACACACTGAGAATACGAAATTACACACTGAGATTTCATAAAGACGCATTGAGATTACGAAAAATGAAAAACACACACTGAGAATTGAAAATTACACCCTGAGATTTCAAAAAGACACACAGAGATGAAATAAACTTAAAAACACACACTGAGAATTTGAAATTACACACTGAGAATTTAAAATTACACACTGAGATTTGTGCGCATTTTTTATGCGCACATATCTAATTAGCATACGTAATCTTAATCTATTACAAGCTTAAAACAACTAGAGGACAGAACTCGTTAGTCCTTCACTCTGACGCCAAATGTTTTATAAAATACATTAGAAATACAACGTAAAAGACCAATAGAACAAGAAAAATACCCACTTTCTCTCTTTAAAAAATATAGACAACAAACTTATGAATATGAGTAAGCAAAAAACGATGTTAAGTCTTGAAATTTATTATGAATGTTGGTTGAAAGGAACCGCATTTCATTATAATGACAAGAGTTCTAGAGATCAAGATATTAATCTGTTGAATTATTCATCTCATGAATATTCATTAGTAATTTGCATATTAATCTCAATGTGTATTTTTGAAATCTCAGTGTGTAATTAACAATTCTCAGTGTGTGTTTTCAAATTTATTTCATCTCAATGTGTCTTTTTAAAATCTCAGTGTGTAATTTTAATTTCTCAATGTGTGTTTTTCATTTTTTTAATCTCAGTGTGTAATTTTAAAATCTTAGTGTGTAATTTCGATTTCTCAGTGTGTTATTTTAGGTTTTTAAATCTCAGTGTGTAATTTTTTCGAAAAAAGGGTTTTGACGATAGTTTTGACGAGAACGGCTTGCCATAATGTTCCTTTGGTTGGTGACGCGAGGTTTCCCATTTGAACCGTTTTCTTTGAAAATGCAGAGAACACCATAAGTTCCATTTCTGTCAAATTAGGATTTTATATGACTTAAACTTAGCTCCCTTTTTGCATAGCGCTTTTGACATAACCTTTTCACGAATAATTCCATTATATGAAGTCAGAAGTATTTTACTGTCGTCAAAATGTCTCAAATGGTCCTCAACAAAAGTTGCGTCAAAATTATATTGCAGAAGGTATTCTTTTTAACATCGATTTCTCAAATGAGGTCCTGTAGCATTCAACATCAGCGCGAGCATCGTGTGCATAGCTGTTTGTTTGTTTAGTTGGGATTTTACGCCGTTTTCAGCACATTTGGCTATTTCGCGGCGGCCAGTTTTTATTGGTGGAGGAAACGGAGTACCCAGAGAGAACCAGCGACCTTCGGTAGGAAAATTGGCAATCCTTATCGATTTAGATTGGAGTCGAACACACCCCGCCACAGTTGAGATTCGAACTAGTGATATAAATTAGTAGTCATGACGAACTACCTAGACCACTCGGCCGCCGAGGCCCCCCTCGTGTGCAAAGTGGGATTTTTTTACAATATCCGCGACAAGGGCGCTCTGTGAATACGATTTACGACCGTGAAATTTCGCCTTGAACAGAGGAAGTGTTTGTCGGAAAAACCAGTTATACGTCCTTTCAACATACCAATACTGTTGGACTGCTGCATTCATATATTTGTATGCTAATTTGTTATTCTATAATTGCAGGTAACTTCTAGGATGAATTATTTTGGCCATCAGCGGCCAAGACCAGAAAAGTTCCTTAGTTTTCGAGTTAAATGTACCCACCGACTACACTCGACATTTTGCTTCCAGATGAAGGAATATACATTAAATTAAAGACTTAGCCCGGTCGTCAAAAAGTCATATGGTCACATTTCGAAAAAATCGCGCCTTTCTATGACCATTTTAGTTTTCGTCATTTCGAGTAGTGATGCATTTACCTATTTCCTATGATTATTTATTACCTAATAATAATTTTTTAATGACATGAATTGATATAAATTCCACAAATAAATAAAAAGATGTCATTTCAATTTATACAACTTTTTCAAATTATTCCACAGTTTTTAATTTTTCATTTCCAAAGTAAAATTAACGGTTTCCAATTAATTTACAACAAAAAATACGCGTTGGATTGTTGATAAAATGGCTTTGAAAGATAAGAGAATACTAATGCGTGCAAAAAGAATATTTTTGTTCTCGTTTGTTTCATTTGTATTGAAAAATACGTATTTTTTCCATTAACCAGTTTAACTATCACTACAAAGCTTCGCGTCGGGTATTATGTAACTCAGACCTGGCAAATATTTCGCATATCATATAACCGTCACAAGATCCTGATATTATTATTTAATTACTACTACACATATGGTGGAAAATGGGTATCAAAACATTATGATAAACCAAAACGGCTCCATGATGATATAAATATTCTTTGGTATGATATGATTTAGTCTAGTTTCGGAGAATTATATCAATTTTTAAAATTTCAAGAAGTTTGACAAAATGAGAATCATATTAGCCGCAGAAAAGGGATAGTGATTTTAATATTACAGGTTATAGTGCGAATCTGAAAAAAAAACTTCAAAAGTGAAACGTATATAAGTAAGAAATCGAAAAACCAAGGTGCAGTTAACTTTTAGATTATGATAGCAGTTTTTGTGACATTTAATTGTGCGAAAAAAACTCGGAAAACTATGTTTTCTTTCAAATATTATGCATCTTTATGCGGAACCTGAAAAAAATGAACACTCGTATCTTTTATGAGATTTTTCGAAGATACATTGTAGCTATATGGGTATATATATATATTATATGGATATTATTTACTTTACAACTCCCATGATCGAAAAGTATGAGGGGCCACTTTATATAGAAACTTTCAAATCTAAATGTTTATTCCATCTTTGAAACTTGTATGTGCTTTTTCGTTTGTGCTGTCTCTTTCTTATTCTGTATGGTTTGTTATTTGTTTCTATTTATTTGGTTATTTTTTGTGGTACTGTTTTGCTGGTGCTAGTGTTCACACAAATTCACCTTTTTGTAGGTATATTGGCCTTGCTGTATTAGCCAAATGTCTTATCTACATGTATTCGGTATTCTTTTGTCAATATTAAAGTCACATATGTGGCGGTCTGTTTTCCAGACAATGGTTGTTGATGCTGCTAAACCCAACTAGTAGACAACTGTAGTAGGCTCACCCTTCAAGTATGATTGGAAGGAAGGGGACTTTGGTCTTTGTCCCCATTTTTTCAATTTCGAATGTCAAATGATTTTTCTGAAGATTTGATAATTATGCACTTGTAAGTAGATCCATTTGTAATATGTGATTTGTGTTTGAATAGAAGTACTTGTGCCGAGCTATGACCATGTAAGTCAGTGGATCTATTTCTTAGTGCTTTACTAATAATAATAATAATTTATTTTATTATAGTGTCACACATCAAATATATACAACATATAAAATCACAATGTTCATAATCATAATGATAAAAAAATGATGTCCGGCCAATATTGACCTTTAAATGAGCTTATAAATCATAAAAACAAATAAACTAATTTTAGCTTGCTTTAAACTGAATAGTTAATAGATAAAAATTAAAAGAACATACACAAATAAAATTCATACTTAGTTTTTCAGAAAATGTAATAAAAATCCTTTAAGTATTTACCGTAAAGCTCGCACAATCTATTAAAATTTGATTTTTAGGAAATGGAACTTTGATAAATATTTAAATAAGTAGATGAATTACTACATTACTATATATAAGGTTATTTTAAGAAGAAAAAGAAAATGTATTAACAATTACTGGTTGTTTAAAAGAGCACGACGTCTTCGTAACATTTTGTTTAACAAAAGACCAAGCTCCAATTGTAGCTCACTACAACAAAGTAAAAATTTAAATTTATCAAGACTTGAAAAATTATCAAAGTTATTGTCAATAGTTTTGGCTTTAGTAAATACTGAAAATCTTAGATCACTGTAGATGTCACAGTCTATTAGGAAGTGGACTTCGTCTTCAACATTATTTAAGCAAAACGCACATGTCCTTTCATTTAACGGAGTAGGAGGTTTATTGAATCGGCCAGTTTCTACGGCAAGCGGCAATGTCCCACATCTAAGGTTGCAAATATAACTTCTAAGGTGGCGAGGCATCGGATTTAAAACGTAATGTTCTGGAATACGATCCTTTTTATAACATCTGTAAAGTCTTAATTTATTCCCATTTACATTTAAATTGTCATTCCAAATTTTAGTAAACCACTTTTCTTCATCAGATATTCCAATTTTTCTTTTCACTTCATTCATAAAAAGTTTTTTACTCAACCCTTCATCTAGCACTGTCAATAACGATAATTCCGCCAAAAGTTTATATACTTTACAGTCCCAAGATCTTCTTTTACGTTTTGACCATATCTTGATCTGATATAAAATACGATTTTCTTCGATAAAATGTAACTTATAGAAGAAACGAATTACTTCTAGTCTCTGTTTTGATAAACATGAGAGCCATCCTAAGTCTCCATGCACTGCTGTGTTGTTAGTACGTTTAGGAACACCAAGAAATATTTTAGCTGCACGGTTCTGAACATTGTTGATTAGTCTCTGCTCAGTTAGTCCACAAATAGACGAACCATATAATAATATAGGTTGCACGAGACATTCATAAAGTTTTGTAAATACTTCGTAGTCCATGCCTCCACATGAATAGAATTTGGTTGTTAAACATCCAAGCGCTCGACTCGCAGACTTAGAAAGTTCACTGACAGCTTTATCCCAAGTCACAAATTCACTGAACCATATTCCCAAATATTTGTACGAATCTACATAACTTATATCATATTCGCCACATTTAAAATTAAAAATAGAGCGATCAATAGAGCTAGGTCTAAAATGTACAATATTTGATTTGGTACAATTAATACTAAGACGCCATTTGTGACACCATTCATTAACACAATTTAACATACATTGTAAATTTGACTCATTTGGGGATAAAATAACAATATCATCGGCATATAACAATATACTTAAGTTAATACCATCAATATCAATACCCTTATTCATAGCCTTAATTTGGACAGCTAGATCGTTAATGAATATAGCAAATAAAGTAGGAGAAGTCAAACAACCTTGTTTAACACCACAAGATACAGGAAATAAAGACGTAAAATGGTTATTTACTCTGACAGTACAAGCTGTATTATCATACATAGATTTAACGGCATTTAATATTTTACCACTTATACCATATTTCTGTAATTTATACCATAAACAATCTCTATTTACATTGTCAAATGCCTTTTTTAAGTCAATGAAACATGAAAAAGTAGACAAACGTGAAAGCTTACGATCGTTAATAACAGAATAAAGGCTATAAATATGGTCTAAACAACCTCGATTTCTTCGAAAACCACACTGCTCGTCTACAAGTAGATCAGAGTCCTCTAGCCAATCTCCAAAACGATGATTTAAGATGTCACAATACACTTTACATGGCACCGAAAGTAGAGTTATTCCGCGATAAGTTAATGGTAGTCTAAAGTCTGTACTGTTCGGCTTAATGATTAGATTTATAATGCCCTGTTTCCACTGGGAGGGAGATACACCATTTTCAAAACAGAACTCAATTATTTTATGTAACATATTTATGCAGACCTCATTCTTTAGAACTTCAGCAGGGATACAGTCAATACCAGCCGCTTTCTTCAACTTTAAACGCATCACAGCTTTGAAAACTTCATCCCGATTTATAGGTATATTTAAGCTACTAGTGTCCGGTATTCGATTGTTGTCCGGATTAACACCTGATCTGTTAGCTAGCTTTATGCCCTCCAGGTGATGATCATCGTACTTGGATTCTTCAGGGTTTTCGTTGTACAAAGTTTTATAGTCTGATTCCCGACGATCTAATACAGCTTTTCTGTCCGTCACTATCTCCCCGTTTTCATCGGTTACTTCTAAGGGTATTGAACACTGACGATCATTTGATATTCCAATTTTTCCGATTCGTTTCCAGAAGTCTTTGGAATTGGGCTTTTCTAAGTCTTCCAGCATATCGTTTTGAAGTGTCATTTGATATTGCCGTTTGACTTTGCGCAAGTGTTTATCAAAAGCATCCCGTGCACTGCAGTACTCCTGTTTAAATAAACGCTTTTGTTTCGTGTCCTTCGCACATTTTAGCCATCGTTTTTCCTTTTCGTTAGAAATGTCCCACATGTTTTGCAGAGTATCATTCCAGTATGGCTTAAATAGCGATTTCATACGTCTAGACTCATTTGTCTTATTGACAACAGTTAGTCCAGCAATGTCCATTTCATTCATGAGAAAGTCTACAAAGGCATTGTAAGATTCGTTAATACTTCTATTTGCGGACAGCTCGTGTTCAATACGCCTGATCGTTTCTTCTATTCGAGATGCACAGGACTCATCGGCTAGAAAGTCACGTTTAAGGTTGCTTGCTTTAAATCGCTTCTGGGTAGATTCATTGTTAATAATGTCCTGTTCCTGTACAGATATGTCCGTGAGGACTAATTTCCACTCAAGCAACGAATGATCCGGTCTTTTTTCAGGTACATCGATTCCAAAATTGCTGATCAAATCTGATACCAGATTCACTTTAAAGTCTATAACGGAGGGTAAACTTTCATGAGGAATCAACCCGTAATCAACAACTGACCTGCCTTTCTTTGAAACGCAAGTAAAATTGTTATGGTTACCAATGCGACCGTTTACAACACAAAAGTTGCTATCCACAAGAAAGTCTATTAGTAGATTTCCGTGGTGATTTTCCGTCGTGTCGATAACATTACGCACAGGGATATTGTCAACGCCTTCAATGTAATTAGAGTTGTTGCCAATTCGTGAGTTAAAATCTCCCGCTACGCACACGGTTCCTTCGTTTTGATACTGGTAAACCTGATATAAGAGATCGGAGTAAAACGACTCAGGATCGCAATGTCTGGTTGACCCTTCCGGAGGCAAATATATGACGCATAAACAAAAGCAAGTGTCTGACGTTTTAGACTTCAGTTTAATCCACAGGATATCTCAGTTGCTTTGATCGGTCAATAATACTTATATCGAACGTATCATACAAATTATCCTTAATAATAACTTATATGACTTGATCAGATAAGGAAGACACTTAATCCTGTAAGAGTAATGGACGGTATGAGTGGCGAAAGCATATGCTTCGTACAAGTGAAGTAAATTCAACTGAAATAATTTTTGACGTAAAATTACGCCAATATCCTCACTTCAAAATATTGATAATGAAGTGAAGAGACTTCATTTGATTAATTAAAATATATATCAGCACGAAAAAGAGTAAGTGGTCACAATGTAACAGATGTGGAGTTAAAATTGTACTCGATCGCATTTTTCTATTAAATTCAATTTTAATTTGCTCGAAGGAACAAAAATGTAGAGAAGGTAATTTAAAATAAAAATTGTAAGTAAAATGAAAGACCTTTGATCAAGGTCACTTCAGTTTAGAATAAAGTAATCTCAAATATTGTTAAAATCTTTGTCAAGAAGAAAACGTCATTTTTATGTGCATTTCAGGTTTCTGTAAAAAAATATTGTAAAAAAGTACATTATTGATATAAAGCATCTAGTGAGTAGAATTCCTTTCTTGATTTTAATTTTAGATGAATCAATTACAATTTTTTTTCGAGGATATTGACTTTTAGGGAAAATATAAGATGATGACCTTTGACCTCAATTTTCTTAAATCGTGACCACCCCCGACTTTGACGACCGACCTAATATAAAACTTTCCAAAAATATACATTTTTGCGGTGTAGTCTATGGGTACATTAAATTTCATTTTTCAAGTTCAGGCCGCTGGTCTATACTGAATTGAACCGACGCATATAGTTTTTTTCCATATCGAAGTAAAACGCGGTCTCATTATTTCGAATGATTTCACGGTTTTACATGTTATAGCTGTTATGTTTCAATGAATTGGCATCAAAATTACGATACATTTATATTTAAGACAAACATTTATTTTAGATATGAAAGCAAATAAGCTTAGTAGTATCAGTATATTCCATAGCATGAGCGAGTCGTGGGTGTTTCAAGTTCACAAGCGCCGTAACGTTAGGGAGGATAACTCGTGACGTTACGTCTTTCGGTATCGTGAAAATAATTATTCAACAAGGATATATATAGGAATATTTTAATTAATACAATCATTTGTTTTATGGGAATTCACAGCAGATTCATTGGTGTCTTCAAGGAATGCCAACATACAAAATACAATAGATGTTTTGACAGTAATTAAATGCTTGATTACAGATAAGTATCAGAAATTTACAGTTGGATCTTAATGAATTAAATTTATAAATGTGGATTAACAATAAAATAACAAGAAAAATAAATGGAAATGCTGAGCTGTCAAAAGGGGCGTAAAACGACTAAAATGTATGAAATACACAAGTCGAACAAAACCAAATAGAAAATCGTAAAAAACAACAACAAACTAATACGTTAAAAATACCCAACGTTTCGACCAATATGGTCTTGATCACGAGCATGTAAAAAATAAAAATAAAAAGGTGTTGACTCTTTGAAACCCAGAGCAAGACTGAGTCCGTACATAAAATGTAAACAAAAAAAAATTATTTGGCGTGGGTGTGAATCGGTAAACGTACTTCATAGAAAATACATAAATGGTAAGGTAGATAGTAAAACTATATTATATTATATATAAATATACTAAATAAATAAATAATTTGGAAAATACGTTAAAGGTATAAAAAGTCATGAGATTTCCGAATGCAATTAGGTTCTATCCGGGCACTATGGTTCAAAACCTTGGTTCCATCCGGGTCTTTTGGTTCTGAACCTTGGTTCTATCCGGGTTCTTTGGTTCGAAACCATGGTAACAGGTTCAACATCCGGGTTGTTTGGTTATAGGAACCCAACTTCATGGTTCTATCGCGGTTCTTTTCTGATATCCCCGTTTAACTTTCAGAAGATATCCGCAAGTATCCGAATAAAGAGACAGAGTAGGTCAAAGACGCTTATCTTGTTTTATATCATTTATACATTTCAGCATCGCCGGAAATGAAGCTGTAAGGTAAATACCTTCTCATTTTAATTATTTAACATGGGAAACTGGACAAAAATTTAACATCGTATGTATTTATATCAACCCAAATATACAGTATGTCTAACATCCGTTTTTAGAATCATGGTCGTGCCTTTTTCATTTATTTTTCACTACTCATCCCTCATTTCATTCATAATAAATTTTAAAACTTGGAAAAAAAAACGACATTCAAAAGGTCAACCATTCTAATTATGTGATTTAAAGAATCGGCATTTCAAAGATGTGGGTCAACACGGTGTGGATCAATAACGTTCGCGTCAATGAATTGAGACAAAACTGTGTGTATGTACATTTATATTTCTATTTATAGATCGTATGCATAGGAAACTGCAATGAAAAGTGTAAAAAAGGGATTATTTTTAATCACAAAATATTTTTTAATATGAATGCAGTTCAAGCAGTGTTCATGATCAAAAATACTTTTTTTTCAAGTACTTTTTTGTTGAGCTGACTAACATGACTAAATGATGAACTATATATATAGCTATCAGATAGCGAAACGACTCGAGGCCCGGGACTGTGGAAGACTTAACAAATTTAAAGTTTTGTTTTGAATTGTATTTATTGTTATTTTCGTCTATTTTAGAAATCCAGGAAAACAATATTCTATTTTAACCGAATCTTAACAAATTTAATTTTGCGCGCATGAGGGAATTATTAGTGTTATCCGGTCACGAGTTGAATATTTTCGATATTAAAATTCTTGAATTAGTTATCCTATAAATAAAAATAACTAATTCACGTCGTATATTTATATAAACGGTCAAACTTGTAGTAAAAATAAGTAAAATAATATCTTTGACGTTATGTTGTATAGTAAACGTACCTGTTATAAGATAACTGTACCGCAAAAAGTGAGTGTGCATACTTAGTAAATGAATTGAAATTAAGAATTTTTTACATTAATTCCACGGGGTCAGAGTGTCCCCAGTCTAAAAATTATTTTCTGCTCAAGGCGTTGTCTGTATTGTCTTCCTCTTTTAACTGTCCTTAAAACGGTTACGCGGACGTCCGACGAGCTGTGATCAGGCAATCGAAAGTGATTGCCCACTGGACAATCAGTTCCATTCTTTATAGAACGCAAGTGTTCTGCAAAGCGGTCACCAAGGCGACGACATGTCTCTCCGATATATACCTTATCACAATTCGTACAGACGATTGAAACAATGAAATATGTTCACATTAAAAATAAATATTTTTGAAAGTATTAAATTGAAATATAAAATGCTGCATTATTTATAATAATAAAAGTTTGATTGGGGAATTTATTTGAGAATAAAATTGAATGGCTAGGATAATTTAAGACAATAATACATACATATAATCAAATATAACAGAGATAAATGATACATAATGTGTTAAGTTGTGGAGGGCGACTAATTATGGACGCATAGATAGCTACAAAAACTAAATTAGATTATTTACAAATTATACAAAAATACATTTATATAAATATAAAACAGGGGTTAGTAATTTTAATCAACAAATTCTTGTCTTTTGTTGTACATATCATTTATTTTTACCATATAAAGTTTTATTACATTATAGTCATTAGTAGATAATAAACAAATTAAACTTGTCTAATTTTGATTTGTCTTAAAAATAGGAAAAATACATTTAATTTCGTCCACCATGTTATTCCCTATATGATCAAATTCTTTACACTTTAAAATAAAATGGAGTTCGTCCTCAATATCACTTTTCTTTCTTCTAATGGAACTTTTTTATTCATATTTGGTCAATTCACACCTATAAAAATATTCTCTTTCCAAAAATACAAGAAATTCGCACTTAGTTTTCTTAATATTGAAAATATTAATATAAATTAAAAAAAAAAAATAACCTGGTTAAATGGTTAAAATCATATATGATATCAGCTTTGCTATAGACAGACTTGGTAACCAGACCTCAAGGTTAGAGTGAAGACCATATGAAATGATAGAGAATACTGGATATGCACTACCTGCAACTATCCAGATTAAACTATTTTTAAAATATTTAGAGATTACATATTACATGTACCAAGGTTAAACAAATTACAAAGGTTTCACTATAATTTTGAAATTACATATACAGTTGAAATTTTACTGCCGTTTGTTTTCATAAAACAAACATATTAATAAGGGATTTTTTATACAATATTCAATTAATGCCAACAAATTTTCCTACCCTTTTATACTTATTTTTCAAATACGTTGAATGAACCAAAACCGATTCAGTGCCTCAATTAATTTTTATTCTTGAATACACTGAAAAGGGCACTGTATTTGTTTGTGGTGATTTTAATAGCAGAGTTGGTTTAGTGAATGATATTTTAAATTTTGATAATCTAGATAGATACATAGGTAGTGTCTTACATGATGAAATCCCTAATACCCCAAAGAGGCGTTATATGGATACTACAGTGAATAGATTTGGTCGCAATCTTATCCAGTTGTGTTATAACACCGACCTGACCATTTGCAACGGTAGACTATATAATGACCGATCAGGAAAGTTAACATTTTGTACTTCAAAAGGTCAAAGTGTTAATGATTATTTATTGTCGTCGCCTACCGACTACAACATTCTTACAAATTTTGATGTCCTTGAAATTAATGAATTTTCAGACCATTCACCGCTTTATTTTGAAATAGGTTCTAATACCGAAGTGTCAGACATTTCGTGCGAAATCGTCCGAAAATATATTAAGTGGGATAACAATCGTACAACCGACTTTGTCGAGAAACTACGTCAAAGACAAAATGATATGATTGAAATTGTGAACAATATCCAGGATAGTATCAGTGCTAACAATGCTGTGAGAGATATCAGTAAAATAGTTTATGATTGTGCTTTCAGTACTTTCGGCAGGACATGTGTTACAAATGTACCAGGCACAAAAAAACACGGTGAAAATGATTGGTTTGATAATAAATGCACAAAGTGTACAGGAAAGAATTTCATACAGCAAGGAATCGTTTAATGCGTTATCCTAATGGAAATAATAGACAGTTATATATTCTCGCGAGAAATGACTTTAATAGATGTAAAAGGCGAGCAAAATTCCAATATAAACTTTCAAATGGAAAGGAAATAAGTAATTTGGCAAGAACAAATTCCCGTGAATTTTGGACAAAAGTGCGTTCGAAAAAAGAACAAAATGTAAACTTGATATAGACGATATGTATAATCATTTTAAGAATATTCTAGGTGGAGATCTGGATGAATTACCTCGAAAAGTTCAAACTCTAATTTATAATTTGGATATTAGTGATATACATGTTGAGGATTTAGACAGTGATTTTTCGGAATCTGAAATTATTAGATCGATTAAATGTCTGAAACGCGGAAAAAGCTCTGGTAATGATGAAATTAGTGGGGAAATGTTTTTAGAAGATCCAGATTTATTTGCACCTATTTTGACAGTTCTGTTTAACTAACTATTTTTCCTGATAACTGGTGTGACGGTGTAGTTGTTCCTATTCCGAAAAAAGGCGACCGGAGTGATCCGAATAACTACCGGCCTATTACGCTGAACAGTATATTTTCAAAGATTTTCACTTCTGTGCTGAATAAAAGATTGTTAGATTTTTCGGAAGACATAATATTCTCACAGCGAATCAATTTGGATTTCGTTCAAAAAAGTCTACCGTGGATGCAATTTTTATACTGCAAGGAATTATTTCATGTACACTTAGTCGGAAAGAAAAACTGTATACAGTCTTTATTGACTTTTGTAAAGCTTTCGATATTATGGTTTAAACTTTTAAGCTGTGATGTCAGTAGCAAGTTTGTGTCTATGATACAATCGATATATTCTGTTGTCAACCTTCGTGTCAGAACTGATGGAAATATATCCGATACATTTATGAATAATATTGAGTCAAACATGGTGAATCGGTATCTCCTTTGTTATTTTTGCTTTTCATTAATGATATTGGTGAATATTTTACGTTAAGTGGAGTACTGTTATATTTATTTTTATTTGCAGACGATACCGTATTATTCGGAAAAACACCTGATGCACATCAGCTGCTTTTAGATAAAGTATATGTATATTGCACAAAGTGGAAAATTGACGTTAATAAGAATAAAACCGAGATTGAAGTTTTTAGAAATGGTTGGCAACCCATTCAGTACAGATGGTATTATGATAATAAAGAACTGAATATAGTAAATTCTTACGTTTATCTAGGTGTGTTATTTAATTATAACGGCAAACTTCAACTCACACAAAATCGTCTAGCCGACAAAGGAGGAAGGGCATTGTCTTAATTACTCTAAAATCGATATATATATCACCGCATCAGCAGTGTAGTATGTTTGATAGTTTAGTCTCGACTGTTTTGAATTATGCGTCTGAGGTGTGGGGATTTCACCATGCTAAAGATGTTGAGTTAGTTCATAATAAATTTTGCAGATTTGTTTTAAAAGTGCCAGAATCTACTCCTAATTGTTGTTCACTGGGAGAACTTGGTTATCTGCCCATGCATATTATCAGAAAACAAAAGATTTTGAAATATTGGTTTAAAATTGTACTAGAGAAACCATTTATTGTATATGATGTTTATAAACTCTTAGTTACAGATTGTAATAATGGTAAGGAAAACTGGGCAACAAATATTCGTAATTTACTGTTTCAGTTAAGTTATAACGATTTATGGTATGACCAAGAAAATATAAATGTTTGTTATGAGACATTGAATATACGATTGATTGATCAATTTAATCAAAACTGGCGTTATAGTGTGCAGAACTCTGATAAGCTTTGCTTATATAAAGTTTTAAAAAATGACTTTGTTATAGAAGAATATTTGTTACATTACATGAATTTCACACTGTTTACACAATTGAGGTTTGGTGTACTTAAATTGAATATTGAAACTGTTAGATATCTTCGACAGAATAGAATTGATAGATTATGTAATTGTTGTAACATGCAGTGTGTTGAAAAGGAGTACCATTACGTTTTGGTATGCCCAGCATACCAACAAATCAGGTTGAAATATTTTTCACGTTACTATTGTTCTTGGCCCAATATTGATAAACTATATCGTCTGTTGAAGACAACATTTAGAAGAAGTTTATCTAATATTGTTTTTATTTAAGAGAAAGTTGGAAATTAAGATCTCATATACTGTCTTAAAACTAAATATATGAATTAGAACTAATTAGGCTTGCTCTCTGCGATTACTGTTTACTGACATTATTTTGTTAATACTATATTTTATGTCATGGCGTTTACTGTGAATATATTGTATTGCTATAGCTGTATATGCTGATGCAATAAAGTTTCTTCTTCTTCTTTATTTTTATTTTCCAACAAAAACAATTTGATTGTTCTTTCATCTAATATTATGAAACTGTAGTAAAAATCATGATGAACTTAATTAATTTCCATTAATTTGACCATTCATGTTGAGATTTTTATTACAATGCAATTATAGTTATGATTATCATTGTTTATTAATGATTTCACATTTATTAATATAAACATTACTTTTTTCTATTTTGCTAAAGATTTATTGATTATATATCATAACTTTCTTTTTTGACTTAAAGAAATACAAAACAAATTATCTTATTTCTACACCTTTTAAATACAGACTATACCCTGGTGACCACTAGGGTAAGAAAATAACATTTCTGGCTAGATGGAAATAGAAATTTAAAATTTTTGGCTAAGTGGGAAGACACCCACAGTATTATATACGCGCATACTCAATCGTGATTAACGAACGTCTGCAAACGATAATTTTTATTGTCATTTAACTTCCAAAATAACCCGATAAACTTCATAAAAACATGATAGATACACCTGCAGGCGTATACATTTTCTCTGCAGGCGTACATTGTATTTTATATATGCAGGCGTATTTAAGTAGGACCCTTCTAAAGGCTCAATATTTCCTCAGATGCATTTAAACGCTGATTTTCCAAAAGACTAAGGATAGTATATATCAGGATCTGTAAGAATATTGTTTTTCCAGGTCAAATATCAAAGATAATAAAATATTCATGTACAAATTTCAGGGTCAATTTTTTTCAGGTCAAGGGGATGCCACGCTTATTGTTAATCATACTGTGTTTTTATAGTGTTTTATACACCAGAGTTTCAGCATAGATAAGGGGAGGTTTGGGTACCCATAAAACCGGTTTAACCCCCAGCGCTATTCAGTGTCTGTACCAAGTCAGACTATCCTGACTGTTGTGTCCATGTTTGTGTTTTGTGCTCTTTTATGTTATTTTTGTCGGGTGTTCTGTCAACAAGGTTGCTTTGATTGATTGGTATGTCATTGTTGACCTTTCCTGTTATCCATTTTGTTGTTTACGGTATTCTCGTATCCGAACATCCAGGAAGTTTGCTTCATTTCTGGTTTCTGACTCTCCAGTTAAGCTTATTTTAAAAGGTGAATAAATAAAATTTTAATGTAGTTCACACAAATCAAGTTTTTTTGCTTATTTTAATATTTAATTGACGTTGATCCTATCTTCGAAGATGTTAACATTGTTTAGTTTGTCAGCACATCATGAATACAGATACCCTGTACTTTTGGGGGTCCTGTGTCCTAATAGAACTATGAAACCCCTGACAAATATATTTCATATTATTACGGGCTGTTAATGGCGACCTTTGCTGGAAACTATTCAACGTGTCATAATGACCCACAAACTGATTTTAACTAAAGTCTGTTGATGATTCATTTCCGTGCATATTTCATATAAATTTTCAACAGATTAAACTGAATTTGAATATTCATGAGATACATGTAGCATCTCTTTAAAGGCGACTTTTAACAACTAACCCTCTCTGAAATCGAGGTGTTAATTATCATGGCCGTCCTAATTAGAGTCGAGAAGTTAAGAGAGATTTACATCTAAAATTTTCTGAACACTGTATAACATAGGTTAATGGTGGTACTTAATCCGAACCAAATTGCAGATTGAATATATGGAAATGGTATTAAGAAACTCTGACATGTTAGCTTTTGTCACAATCTAATCAAAATTAGTTCTCCGCACTTGCCCCTAATTTCCGTTCGGTTGTTTTATATGTCGCGCGTGGGTGATCTAACTACAGCCGCTTGAGGGTCATGTCTAGGGTCAAATTTGATGAACTTTGACCAACCAATCAGCGTGTAGTAAGTCATTTACAATCAACTAATCAACGAGGCGCTCTCATAATCTGGGGTTCAACTTCAGTTTTTGATTGAAGAGTTTTTTTTTCTACCCGCTCCCCCGTTACCAAAATTTCAATGTTTATGAACCAGAATCCATACAATACACAACTGTTTCTTCACATACATATTTTTTTCGGTGTTAATAATTCACCTGAAGCCACTGATATTTGTTGGTAGACTTAATAACAATAACTTTTAACGATTCAGATTATGAAATAAAAATCCATGGAGGCTGTCATATTTATTATTTTACATTCGGAATTACTCTAGACGCTAAAATAACTTCTATGTCATTTCAATAACCTAAGATTTTATAGCCGCATCGCTAATTGGCTACAGCCAATTAGACCCAACATGACACTCAAGCTGCTGTAGTTAAATCTCCCACGCGCGACATGTACACAACGGAACAAAATTAAGAAGCAAGAGCGGAAAACTAATTTTAATTAGATTGCTATTTCCATCACTTTGAGTCCGTTTTCCATCCGTTCGATGGTCTCGTAAAACCTTCCTTTAAAGATCTCCTCTGAAACGAAACTTAGGATTAATGTTAATTGGGGTATCTCCTTTCATAAATTCTGTCTGAGGATCAGATAATAATGGCTACTGCTACTATAAATATAGCAAGAGCAATCACTACAGTACAAAGTCTCTCGCTTGCTGACAAAGCTTATCAAAGTTAACCTGACCAATGAACCATGAAAATGAGGTACAGGATATGCGGCACCTGCCTAATGGACATCCAGTCATCGAAGGAAATCTACACACCAAATATACAGTGTAGTTGACCTGCCATATACAGTCACTGAAGAATAGACCTAACCCACAAACTTAAATTTGACCACTGGAGCATTAAAATGAAGTCAAGGACATACGGCAACTGTTAGTAATAGAATTTGGCTGCTTTCGACCAAGATATTGATTCTCAAGACCTACTGATGAAGGTATAGTTCACTGAATGCGTGTATGAAATTCCTATATTACTGAATTGAGCTGCCAAGAGGCATAAGCTTCAAAATTTACTGGGAAGTGTGTTGCCAAACCGGATTTATTTCTAAAAATAAAAAAATACCGGCTTTTAGACCTAAGCACTCATAATAAGAACAATTTCAATAGACATTTAAAGTATGGCAAGCCTAGCAATCAATAGATACGGCATAGCTTAAACTTCTCTCCCAACTGATCTTCCTAACGGTTATTTGTCTAAACATTTTGGCATTATTTGTTTGCCAATTTTCTATAAAAAAGCTAGTTGTTTACGAATATATCACCCTCTCCACCCAATTTAGGAGCCACTCTCATGAACATACTTTCAAATAGATGATGAGTATGTTTTATTAAGATACGTGCAACCAAATGTCAATATTTAATAATTTTCATATTCTTTTGGTCATCTTTTCCTGGGCTTCTACTACTTAGGTTCCTCACACAATCACATTGGCACGTCTTTAAACTGTACTACTGATTCATATGGCCTGTCATTGTCCTTTGATTGATCTATCCAGTTTCCTGTTCTTGTCATGTTAGTGTTCATAAACATGTCTTTCAATACCCTATAGTTTGCAATGCTGGACTGCATAATTCTTCCTCTGTTGTAATCACTGCTGTTCCTGACAATTCCAGCATTGCGTAATCATCTAGCAGACCCCTTTCATTTTTGCATTCTGCTCCCCCTTCTCCAATACAGAACACTAGTAGCAAAGCCCTAGGATGTTAAACGATGCTATGCTGTCAATTCCTCCCAGTTGACAGGCGGACAAAACATGGGTGTTGGGTATGATGAAATAAATTTACCCCATTTGGTCATTTTGGTATTTGTGAATGTATCTTCAACCTGTTGGATTTTTCTTGTTTTTTTTGGTATCAAAGATATCGCTCATCTGATTGTTCTGGTTCACTGTCTTCTGCCGGATGGGAAAGTGGCTTCCCTCCACTGAGCAACAACTGTTCTTCCCTCTTCTGATGGTGGGTCATTCCATTACATAAATATGTCATGTTACTAGTTTCTCACTGAGTACCTGCCTCTGCCTTGCTCTTTCTAATCTCCTCTTTCTGTGACCTGGTTTCTAGTGACTGAGCAGCTGTCTCTTTTCGAGTTGTAACTTCCTCCATCATGGTACCTGGCTTTTCTCTGGTACCCTGCCTCCTCCGTTATTGAACGTGTCTCCTTCATTGGACCACCCTCTACCATCTGCGTTCAAGCCTCTTCCAACTGTGACCCAGCCTCTTCTATCCTAGACCCTGTCTCATCCTTCTGTGAACCAGCCTATTCCTTCTCAGTCCCTGCTTCTGCCGGAGTACCAGCCTTGTCCTTAGTATCAGCCTTGTCCTTCTTAGAACCCGTCTCTAAGTTTGGCGTTCCCTCCTTAGCTGCACTTTGACTCACCTCCATGTCAGCCGCATTCTCCTTCCTGATGACAATTCTGTTTGTGTCTGACACTGGTCGATTCCTCTTCATCATTCCCCTCTATCGAGTCCATGATCTCACACTCAGGTTCTTCCCCTATATCAGGTTCTAAAGATGATGTCTCAATCTACACTGCCATAATTATTCCCCTTGATACTCGCTTGACGTGTCTGTCTCCTATTTCTAGCGATGATGCTATCTGCTTTAATGTGTACTTGGCCTCAAATTTCAGTTCGGTCTTAACGGCTCTGGCGTAGTCTGATGGTCTTACAACAAGCCAAAACTCGTTAGCCTCATTTAAAAAATATCCTTCCTACAGCTCTTGCACTAACTTTAGATTTTTCCTTTTGCTATGTTTAGCTAACTCACTCATTATCTAAAACGTCTCCTTCTCTAAGAAGCAAGGGCAAACTTCCAGGCAAACATCATATTTATCGATGGCGTGTAATCTCAAATGAATCCAGACAAAGCCAAGCTAGACTTGATCATTACTTCAGAACTCATCCTGAAATAACAAGAAACTCAAATTACTATTTTATTCTCCTCTCCATCCGTTTTGTGAACCTCAAGGTCTCAAGCAAATAATGCAGTTCAAAACAGCAAGAACAAACAAAAACTAGAAATTGGTGCCATCAGAAACGATGTCCATCCCCGCACTGCACAAGTTAAAAATCAATTAACAGTGACAAATTAGCAATTTCACAATTTCAGTTTGAAAATTGGAGTCCTGAATCAAATTCCAAATTTACAACCTTATTGCACATCTACACATAGTGAAGAACAATATTATAAACAAATGAAACCACTGAAACAAAAAATTAACTAGACTGAGGCAGCCGGAAACGACAGCTATCCCTGTACTCCCCATATTTCTACCCCTGTGCACCTTTTTCACAATTGTACCTTTGAATACAGACCCAAATTTTGGAAAATTAAAATTCTAAAACCTTATTGCACATCTGCATACAGTGTATGACAATACCGCATAGAAATAAAATGTATAAATTAAAAAATGAAGGAAAACTTTCAATCACCCACTTATAAATTGCCAATTTTTTTTAAATTCGACCCCTAAAGGCCCCAGTTTTCGAAAATCACAATTCTAAAACCTTATTACACATTTATAAACAGTGTGTGACCATACCGTTAAGAAATTAAATACATAAAATAAAAAATGAAAGAGGAGTTTAGGTCACAAGCTTAAATTCCCAATTTTTAAAATTCAACACTTGTAAGTCCCGAGTTCTGAAAATCAAAAAGCTAAAACTTTATTGCACATCTACATATAGTATGTGACAAAACTGTATAGAAATGAAATGCATAAAATGAAAAATGAACTAGGAGTTTTGTTTCAGAAGCTTTATATTAAGTAGAAATCTATAGGGTCAAATTTGATGAACTCTAGCCAACCAATCAGCGTGTAGTAAGTCATTTACACAATACACAACTGTTTGTTCTCATACATATTTTTCTCGGTGTTAATAATTCACATGAAGCCACTGATATTTGTTGGTAGACTTAATAACAATAACTTTTAACGATTTAGATTATGAAATAAAAATCCATGGAGTCTGTCATATTTGTTATTTTACATTCGGAATTACTCTAGACGCTAAAATAACTTCTATGTCATTTCAATACCTTATAGCCGCATCGCTGTTTGGCTACAGCCAATTAGACCCAACATGACACTCAAGCAGCTGCATTTAGATCTCCCACGCGCGACATATAAACAACCGAACAAAAATAAGGAGCAGCGCGGATCACTAATTTTAATTAGATTGCTATTGCCATCACTTTGCGTCCGTTGTCCATCCGTTCGATGGTCTCGTAAAACCTTCCTTTAAAAATCTCCTCTGAAACGAAACTTAGGATTAATGTTAATTGGGGTATCTCCTTTCATAAATTCTGTCTGAGGATCAGATAATAATGGCTACTGCTACTATAAATATAGCAAGAGCAATCACTACAGTACAAAGTCTCTCGCTTGCTGACAAAGCTTATCAAAGTTAACCTGACCAATGAACCATGAAAATGAGGTACAGGATATGCGGCACCTGCCTAATGGACATCCAGTCATCGAAGGAAATCTACACACCAAATATACAGTGTAGTTGACCTGCCATATATCAAGCCTTCAGGTCTCTATACTACAAACAATATTTTAAACAAACTATAGGCTGCAAGGAGCTTATATAAGCTCTCCTGTAAACACTATTGGTTCGGTGCATCCTTCGACACAATTTTGAAACTGGACACCCCTAATGATGATAAAGGCCAAATTGCACGGTGGATTTAGAGGAAAATCTAAGGATCATTAAAGTAAAGTTTGGTTGATACTGACTTTGTAGTTTCAGAGGAAAAGATTTTAAAAAATCGTTCCCCGTTTTCTATAATTAGCTTCGGAAACTATCTTGGTTGAAGGTCGGGGACAACAGACACACATTTAGAAGGAGACCACCCAAGGACTATTCCACCAAAGTTTGGTTCCAATTAGCCCAGCAGTTTCAAAGGAGATCATCAAATAGCATTCTCTATAGGGTCCTAAGTTTAATTATGTCGGGTCGTGACGCCAATCTTGGATGACGGACGACCACGCCAGATAAAAAATTTAAAGGGAAACATCCCATAACTAATATAATCAAGTTTGGTTCCAATTGGCCCAGTAGTTTTAGAGGAGAATATTTTTATAATAAAAAACCAAAAACAAAAAAGCCAAAAATCGAAAATTCAGGGACAATAACTCCAAGACGGGTAATCCGATTTATACGAAAATTAAAACTCCAGTAGATCTTGTACTCTTGATCGTTTTAGCTTGCAGATTTTCTCTAAAAGGCATTTCTTCTGATTATAATTTCCATTGGCATGAAGACATGAATACATGAAAGTTTGCTTCATTTGGTCCTGATTGGAAAATCAATATGGCCGTCAGGGCCAAAAATGCATTTTTATTGGTTGATTACATTTTGATCAACTCCTCTGAAACATTGAAGAAAATTGAATCAAACTTGACAAGAATGATGTATGGAAGGTCCTGAACAAAGATTACTCATTTCGTTCCGGTCCGTCAAAAAACATGGCCGCCAGTGCAGAACATAGTTTAATATTGGAGCCTATGGAAAAAACATGTTAATCATCAAATCCTCTGAAAGTACTGAAGGAAGTTGAACCAACTTGACAGGAATGATGTATGGAAGGTCCTGTACAAAGATTACTCATTTCGTTCCGGTCCGTCAAAATACATGGCCGCCAGCGCCGAACATAATTTAACGTTGGACCCTTTGGGAAAACATGTTATTATCAACTCCTCTGAAAGTAATGAAGGAAATTCAACCAAACTGGTGACAGGAATGACATATGAAAGGCCCTTTACAAATATTGCTCATTTTGTTCCGATCTGTGAAAAATATGGCCACCAGCGAAGAACCTATTTTAAAATTGGACAATATGGGAGAACATGTTAATCATCAATTCCTTTGAAAATACCAGGTGAGCGGCTACAGGCTCCAGGGAACCTCTGGATTTAAGGAAGGTTTCAAAAAAACTTTTCAAAATCATACAGGATCCACATGCATTTCGATTTAGGGAGGACCTCATACTAGTACTTTAAGGTGGCATGAACAACATAAATACACGTATTTCGGTTATTGTGGGAAGCAGGTTTTTTTCAGTTTGTGATTTTATGGAAATAATTAATGACGTTACGCGCGATGTTCATTCCTTTGAAGACGTACAACGTGTTCTGCTATAAAACTGTCTAGAATTTTAAGAAAAAATAAATAGAACGGCCAATTTTACTTGTTTAAATTTTAATAAACTGTTATTACTAAATATTAGGCGCATTTAAAGATCTATTTACGGAAAAAATGTTGCTGTCCCAGGTAACATTTATCAAATATATTTCAGATTTACGTCGGTCTTGTATTTTTATTTTTTGGCAAATACCCCCAATTTTTTGCCACACTGCTGCCACAGTGGTAACATTTTCTGACGTAACATGTTATGACGTTATGATGACCGCATAAACAGATACGCCCATTTAAGTTCACAAAGATTTCCTGTCCCGTGCAACTTTTTGCGATTCAGTCATTCTAAATCTTGTGTGAAGAAAGACAAATTTCTGGCCGCCGGTTAAAAATTCGCTTCATCTATCAAATGTTATTTTCAAGCAGATTAAAACTTTCAATGAACATATTTATTCAGCCAATCCTTAAAACATCATAACACTTTCATTTTGGGTGAATGTCACACTTAAAACACTGCGACAAATACCTTTTTATATTCTTTCCTTGGTTAACTTTTGTTAGTTTAAACACATTTTAAATCCAGTTATGAAATGTTGTTTTCGTCATCTTTATTTAAAAACTAAACTTATAAACATAACATGAAATAACATGAACAGTAAGAAAATTATATGCGTTTTAATACATCGTAAGAAATAAAAGACCAAAAAAAAAAAAAAAAAAAAACAGACAACAATGATACTTGTTATTAGTTTTTTTTTCGAATACATGTGGTACTGGGACTCTCCTTTTCATTAATTTGTAGAAACCGTAGATCCGTAGATTTATTTTTGAAGTTCATTCTATTCGATGAATGAATGCTCTGCTTCATCTAAACCATTTTGTACATTAAATCAAATAAATTAACTTTTTTTTTAAATCTATAAAAATGAAGTGTTTTTATCCATTTTAGTTTTATACATTATATATCTTAATCTGTAAATAATCTTATTAAACCATGTTAAAATCGTTAGTGTAATTATACTGTTTTGTAAAATGATTAAAGTTATGCCGGTAGAAATGTTTGTTACTTTATTTACAAATTTCAAAAAAGGAGGGAGAGTGTGAGATTATAAAAAAAATCTGGTTTTTTGGTTTTATTTTCGATGGATATTGTTCATGTACTTAATTTAGAAAAAAAAAATAAAAGGAGATAAAACTTCATGAAATGGTTTTAAGTTATTGGTGATCGTCGAAAATGAGAATCCAAGTTATTTCAATTGAGGTATGTTAAATTTTGTAAGAGTTTGGTATTTCAGTTATTATTTTAACGTACAAATGTGTAAAAGCGGACGACGTAGCGTTACCTTAATGTGTACGAACGTCGCGCGTAACGTCTAATATAATTAAACGGACAAGAGTAAAACTATATGTGTGTATCCTCCACATTCGTTGGTGGGACTTAAGGAGAAAGAGAAAAGGAAAATGCGCGAGGAAAAGCAATCGGAAATGTTTCATGTGTCCTGCATGAAGAGACGGTCAATTTAGATTCATTGATACCTATATATATCCGTTGTCCAGATGATTAAACGGCGAGTAATTAAAATCAACGCACAATAACGTAATCCCAAAGGGGGGTGATAGTCTCCAAAATTTACGCACGTTGCTTAGTGCTTTTGGAGGGGGGGGGGGGGTCAAATTTCTCGAATTTGTGATATTGTTGTGGGGTCCCAAAAATTGCAAGAATTTTTTTTTTGGGGGGGGGGGGGTTAAAAATACCGTTTACAATCTATTTTATGTGGTAAAATGAAATTATTTTTATGGGTAAAATGACAGTATTATTCTGTGTCTGAAAAAATTAAGTATTTTTTTTTTGACGAGCCGATGTACAGATAATGTTTTACGTCCCTCCTCCTTAAACTTAATCCGTAACTCGAATTTTAACTCGAAATGCAACTCGATAAATGACATTAGAAATCAATGTCTCGAGTTAACTCGAAGACTAACTTTAACTCGAACGCTAACTCGAACTTTAACTCGAACTCGAACTGTAACTCTAACTCGAACTTTAACTCTAACTCTAACTCGAACTCCATGTTTAGTCACACCCACATGTAATACATCAAAGTATACAAATAGACAAAAATAATCTGAAAAAAATTCAAAAACATGCAACAGAGTCCCACTTAAATGATGAATGGATCTCAATACAACCAACCTTACTGTGTCTCTTTTGGGGAAATAAGTGTCTATAAGTTTGCAAAATTAGTTTGTAAAGTATGTTATATACAATATTCAAATAAATTTAATTAATGTCAATGTTTCACAATTAAAATCTGTCAATAAGTAATTATTCAAAGTATTAATTTATATTTTATGTGTTTTTCTGAAAGTTCGTTCTAGGATTATTTTACAATGTATTTACATTTGAAAATGTTATTTTTCAAAATGAATGTTTAAACATCATAATAAAAATCATTGTCAATAATGGGAAGTGACTTTAAATAAACCAAGGAACTATTTACTCTACCCATACTCAGAATGTAAACATTAGAAGAATTTATACTGATAAAATATGCAAAATTATCAATTCATATGCATAAATTTACGATTGTTATTGACATGGTATCAATTTTAACCAACGACAAAATTAACTTGGATCACATGGTTTTCGCGGTATCATTTGTGAGTTTTCATCTGCGTAGGTGGAACTGTCAAGAAATTTTCCGAAAGGATCTTATAAGCTTAATGCAATGACTTTTCCTCCCCCTCCCTATGTTATCCCCTGTCAATATAACTTATACATGATCGAGATTCTGCCAGGTCTCGAATAGTATCCGTTTAGAACAAGAAAATCACATCCAGTATGGTAAGGTTTGTAAAAAGGTATCAGGTCGGTAACATTTCCCTTGATCTACTTTTACCTGATGTACTCCCAATTCGTCCACAGAATGAAAATGAATGATTAATTTACAATTATACCACACATTTACCATTTTTAACCGGATTTTCATAGGAAAATATCGGTTATTAAATTGGTGATGTACGGCGGGCGGGCGGGCGGGCGGCCGGGCGGGCGGACGGGCGGGCGGTCGGGCGGGCGGACGGGCGGCTGCCAAACAGTGTCCGTGCAATAACTTATGAACTGTTCAACCAAAGCTTTTCAAATTTTAATATGTTGTTACTGATGACAAAATGGAGGTCAAGTTCGATATTGACGATTTTCACTTTCACCGTTCAAGAGTTATGGTTCTTGAAAGATTGAAAAATGGCTTTTCCAGTGGTGTCCGTGTGATAACTTATGAACTGTTCAACCAAAGCTTTTCAAATTTTAATATGTTGTTACTGATGACAAAATGGAGGTCAAGTTCGATATTGACGATTTTCACTTTCACCGTTCAAGAGTTATGGTTCTTGAAAGATTGAAAAATGGCTTTTCCGGTGGTGTCCGTGTGATAACATATGAACTGTTCAACCAAAGCTTTTCAAATTTTAATATGTTGTTACTGATGACAAAATGGAGGTCAAGTTCGATATTGCCGGTTTTCACTTTCACCGTTCAGGAGTTATTGTTCTTGAAAGATTGAAAAATGGCTTTCCCAGTGGTGTCCGTGTGATAACTTATGAACTGTTCAACCAAAGCTTTTCAAATTTTAATATGTTGTTACTGATGACAAAATGGAGGTCAAGTTCGATATTGACGATTTTCACTTTCACCTTTCAAGAGTTATGGTTCTTGAAAGATTGAAAAATGGCTTTTCCAGTGGTGTCCGTGTGATAACTTATGAACTGTTCAACCAAAGCTTTTCAAATTTTAATATGTTGTTACTGATGACAAAATGGAGGTCAAGTTCGATATTGACGATTTTCACTTTCACCATTCAGGAGTTATGGTTCTTGAAAGATTGAAAAATGGCTTTCCCAGTGGTGTCCGTGTGATAACTTATGAACTGTTCAACCAAAGCTTTTCAAATTTTAATATGTTGTTACTGATGACAAAATGGAGGTCAAGTTCGATATTGACGATTTCCACTTTCACCGTTCCGATATTGACGATTTTCACTTTCACCGTTCAGGAGTTATGGTTCTAAAAAATTGAAAAAAGGCAGTTCAAGTCTCAAAAATTCCAATATTTGTCACTTACTATAAATAGGAGGTCAAGATTGATTTTTGCCTTTCCATTTCTGAACCCTACAAAACCCTACAAAAATTCATTTATATTTCTTTACTTCATCCTGTTTGGGAATCCAGATTTGCAAACATCATTTCCATGCTGGAAAATCCGGTTTGCTGTCATTCGACAGCCTCTTGTTTCTACTTTAAGTTTGTTTTTAAAGGAGAATATCAGAAATTTTAAATTTTTTCCAATTTAAGTTATATTATTATTATTATTTTTTGTTGTTATTGTAGAACGACTACTTGCATTGCATGTTTTAATGAAAATTATCACATATTTTATTGAAATAACAACGATTTTGCATATTTTTGTTTGTATAGTTGGGGTCTTACGCCGTTTTCAGCACATTTGGCTATTTCGCGGCCGCCAGTTTTAATTGGTGCAGAAAGCCGGAGTACCCAGATAGAACCACCGACCTTTGGTAGGAAAATTGGCAATCCTTGTCAATTTAGATCGAAGTCGAACACACCCCGCCACAGGTGAGTTTCAAACTCACAACCTCGGTGTTGACAGGCTAGTGATCATTAGTAGTCATGACGAACTACCTAGGCCACTCGGCTACAGAGGCCGCCCGATTTTGCATATGTAATAAAAGTATAATTTGATGCATGTTATTTGCCCCCTGGGCAATAACATCATATGAGGGCAGATAACATGATAACACTGCCATAAATGTTCTCAGGGATTCTCGCAACGCATCTAGACACGTCCTGTATGCATATTTTTAAAATTCTGGACGCAGCAAATTTACTTAAAATGCATCCCTGTACACATCTACATACACAGGTGGATTCCTATCATGTCCGGTGTGTTTCTGATAGGATACTAACTTTTGTAAACAATGTAAATGGCAGCAACAGGATAATACTGGGAATTATCAGTTTATATTAACATTGTAGTTATTTTTGACACTCGTTCTCCACTTGACCCTGTTTTAAACTTTTTCAGTGTTTCATGATTGCATTAATGAATTAAAATATCTAAATCTTTTCAAGTTTCAGTCAGACATCTGGAGGAAATCATTTCAAAATGTTAATTTTCTTTAACTTTGTGAAACATTTATTTAATTGGCTTACATTATGAAAAATATTTGAAAAAAATAAGGTGAAAAAGTACTAAATAGCATTGAAAAAATAATAAATATTTAACAAGGATCAGGCATATACTGGGAGCAGCATGATTAAAAATTTTTTAAACAAAACTCGCAAACATTCAACAAACATCACACTGTACGTGATGATGTCATATGTTCTGGACTCACAGAAATAATTTGGGACTCCTGAAAATTTTGTGGGACTTACCAATTTCAAAAGTGATGAGTCCAGGACTCGCCAAGAAAAATTCCTTTAAGGAACCCTGTGTTCTAAGCAGTTTCAAATAGGGGCTTATAAAATCTATTTGTAGATCTTGAATTGAAAAGCACAGGAACTGAAGTTGCATTCATTTGTTTGACTCTATACTCTGAGTGAAAGAAATAACACTATTTAATAGCTGTAGCATTGTGAATGTGTACCTTATATTCAGGGCTGTCAGAAACCTGACAAAATTGCTTGAAGACTGGAAAATCTAATTCAGCAGTAAAATTATTTCTTAGTAGTGACGAAATATGTGAATAGATTAATACATGGTATTTTTCATATTGCCCGTGTTATCAGTCTTCGACTGAAATCGTCCCTCTGGGCTGATATCAAGCCTTGGGCTATTAACAAGGGCAATATGAAAAAGACCATGTATTTATGGTATTAATCTATAAATAATATTTAATCCAAAATTTATAATTCAACACAACACTGAATACGAAATGTTTCACATAGATTTCTTCCAACGGCAGATATTATTTTGATTCTGAAGTTTTTTGACACCATTTTGTAAAAAATTATTCAAAAATAATAGAAATACTAAGGGTTCATTCCTTGTATTGCACATGGTAGATCTCCTTAGCTGAAATTTGGCTTCCTATTTCGGTATTTTTGGTTATGAGTACTTCTTGTTTAAAATAAGTTTGGTTTTTGGTCTTCCAAATATTTCGGTTTTAATGCTGCTGATGAGAGGTAACTCTTTGAAATGCGTCGTATACGTATATATTATTTGCATTTTGACAGCTAGATATCGTAAAATATCATCCCGTGAGCCAGAATATGAAGTTTGGGACGAGTGAGTGCAGCGAACGAGACCCAAATCTTCATATTCTGTCAAGCGGGATGATATTTTACGATATCAAGCTGTCAAAAGGCAGATAATATTTTTATCATCTTAATTTTCTTATCTGAAAGGTAAATATGTGTAAACATTCTAAATTCTCCCAAACTATCGTGGGAAAAGTATGGATTCTTCATCGCAACGACAACAAGTTTTCCGTTACACACGTACGTTGTTTACCATACCAATAAGTATATATATGTCCTGAATGTTCATGTAAAATATCTTATAAACGATATAAATACATACATTGGGGTGTATTTTCATTTTTTTAAAAAACAAAATCAGTCTGGAAATCTTTATTCATGATTTTCCGGGAAACTAAAGCACACGCTTTCATACTTGCAACCTCGTGACCTCATAGTCCGTCTCCATTCGTGAAACAACTTCTGACTAAAATATGTGCAACATAAAATAATCACTCAATTTTAACCAAGAGGACGACATATTTAAACATCATTTAGTTTTATTAGTACTAATTAGGCGAAAATATGGACATAAAAATATAAAGCATACGTTTAATAAATTGTTTTAATCGCAAATAATGAAATGCAATGGAAAGAGCTGAAAGAAGTCCCAGCAGACATTATCAGCACCGAGGAAAGACACATTTTGTTGATGTCACTTTTATAAATTTTTTCATCATTCATTTAAATAAAACACCATAATATAAAAAATGAACACCATATCTTGATATATTTATTAATATTTTGCAATTTTTAAAGTTATTTGATAAGTTCTAAGCTGCCAAATGTTGGGAGAATTTGTTGATAATGCCTGCTGGCTGTTGATAACTCCTGCTCAGCGCATGCGCTTCTTGATACGAATTTTACGGAGCTGCTCAACAAGCTGATAGAATCGCAGCGAAGGATGATAAAGCATAGTATAAATTTACTATATCTAATATTAGTATCTTTGGATTCTTATTTTGAAACTCCTTGGACGATGCCTCTGCATGGTGGACCCTAGGTCCCCGAGGGTATTCGCCAACCCAGTCGTCAGACTTGTCTGGCATGATTATTCATTGATTTGTTACAGAAATTACCAGTATTTAGCAAAATTCAAATATAAAAGAAATACGAAGGGTTCATTCCTTGCATTGCACATGGTAGATCTCCTTAGCTGAAATTTGGCTTCCTATTTCGGTATTTTTGGTTATGAGTACTTCTTGTTTAAAATAAGTTTGAATTTTGGTCTTCCAAATGTTTCGGTTTTAATGCTGCTGATGAGGGGTAACTCCTTGAAATGCGTCATATACAGCATAGTATAAATTTACTATATCTAATATTAGTATCTTTGGATTGTTATTTTGTATGTAATGACTAGATCTAAGACCTGTGTTTAACAATTGCTTAAAACAGGACCTCACTAATTATATTAGTGTCAAGAACCTAAAAATAAGCGACATTAAACTATGAAAAAGCGTTAAGAAGTTAAATAAAAAAAAAATAAAAGAAAATAAAAGAAAAATTAGAATGCAATGATTGGTGTTTTTTTTTTTACCAAAAGAAAAGTTTCATTTTTTTTTGTATATAAATTGTACATGTACTATTGGAACACGGTGCAATGAAACATACAACTGAAGAAGTGTTATTGTTTCTTATGAAGAAGTATAATAAAAATTCATCTACAATGCCATAATATTGTTTTCTTAAATTCATCTTTTTACCTCACCTGACCCGAAGGGTCAGTTGAGCTATTGTCATCATTTGGCGTCCGTTGTCCACAATCCACATTTTAATCTTCTCCTCAGAAACAACTGGGCCAATTGGGACCAAACATTTTTGGAACGATACTCAGGTGGTCCCCTTCCACACTTGCGTCTGGTGTCCCCAACCTTTGACCAAGATGGCGGCCAAGCTAAAAATAGAAAAAAAGGGTGGTCAAAATTTTAAAAATCTTGTCCTCTGAAACTACTATGCCAATCACAGCCAAACTTTGCTGCAATGATCCTTGAGTAGTCCCCTTCCAAAATTATGTCCGATGGTCCTGACTTCTGACCAAGATGGCCGCCACAGCGGAACTTAGATTAACATATAGGACCTTATGGGAAATTCACATAAAAATCTTTTTGTCTGAAACTACCTGCCAAATTAGAACCAAACTGTGGTGGAATGATCATAAGGTGGTCCTCTTTTTAAAATTTGTCTGATGGTCCCGACCTCCAACTAAGATGGCTGCCACAGCCGAACTTAGTTTAACATAGGACCCTTGGGAAACTCACATAAAACTCTTATTGTCTGAAACTACATGTGCTAGCTCAATTAGAACCAGACTGTTGTGGAATGGTCATAAGATGATTGCATTGTCTTTCAAAAGAATGTCTGATGGTCCGGACCTGCGACTAAGATGGGCGCCACAGCCGAACTAAGTATAACAGAGGACCCTATGGGAAATTCAATTAAAAATCTTCTTGTCTGAAACTACTCGCTCAGTTAGAACCAAGCTGTGGTTGAATGGTCATTAGATGGTCCTCTTTCAAAATTGTGCCTGATGGTGCTGACCTCCGAACAAGATGGTTGCCACAGCCGAACTTAGATTAACATAGGACCCTAAAGGCAATTCACATAAAAATCAGGACTAAAGGAATAGTCATTAAATGGCCTTCTTGCAAAATTGTGTCCAATGGTCCCAACCTCTGACCAAGATGGCTGCCACAGCCGAACTTAGTTTAACATAGAACCTTATGGGAAATTTACATTTAAAATCTTATATGAAACTACGTGGTCAATTAGAACCAAAGTGTGATTAAATGGTCATTAAGTGGTTCTAAAATTTTGACCAAGATGGCCACCACAGTCGAACTTAGTATAACATAGGACTAAGGTTATGGGAAATTTACATAAAAATCTTCCTGTTTGAAATCAATTGCTCAATTAGAAACAAACTTTGATGGAATAATCATTGCATTGTCTTCTTCCAAAATTGTGTCCAGCTGTCCTCTCTCTGACCAAGATGACCGCCACAGTCGAACTCAGTTTTAACATGGAACCTTATAAGAAATTAACACAAAAAACTTCTTGTCTAGAACCAGTTGGTCAGTTAGAACCAAACTTTGATGGAAGGGTCATTTGATGGTCCTATTTGAAAATTTTGTCTATCCTGCCCTTTGATCAAAATGACCTTATTTTATCATAAGATCTTATATACATTGTACTGGTAATTTGTTGTCCACAATTCATATTTAAATCTCCTGCTCTGAAACCACTAGGTTAATTGAAACCACATCAAGATTATTTTTTTTAGTCAAAATCAGGGCTAGAAAATTAAAAAAAAACAAAAAACCATGCCCTCCCCGGAAATGAAATGGTACCTAATCAAAAAATGTTTGAAAATCTATTTTTCTGAAATCACTGGGCCAATTTGGACCAAATTTTGATTGAATGGCCGTTGTAATAGAACTTGATGCAAATCTGAGGTTGCGATACCTGTCATATCAGTTGACTTTTAATTACATGATTACAAATGGTGATTTATCATCATGTCTTTAATTATCCATTTTATCTTACTGGTGAAAAATGGCAGTTTTAAACTCAATTAAACTGGTTGCAATGCTTAATTATGCAAACATTATGATTTAAAATATTTTATAAGCGAGCGTAGAGAGCTCTTTATTGTAGAAGAATAGCCAAAAAATATAATCAAATAGTTGTGCACTGTCCAAAACTTATCTTTAGTGAAAAATGCCAGGTGATACTATTCTGTGTAGAGTTAAATAGGTATCCAACTAATGTAGTCATCACTTCTGAGAATGCAACTTTGTTGGGAAAATTGTGTTTCTTTTTATCACATTTACCAATGGGTAAAAAGATTTGTTCATGTAACACAAATTTTGCATCTTAAATGCTCTTTTGCGTGGATGTTATTGTTTGCACAATAAATCTCAAATGTTTATTTTACTTTACATGTAATTTAAACATGCCAATGTGACTAAATCAAATTATTATCATGACACTGTAATCATGGTAATTGAATGCTTCTTTCAGATGTCCCAAATTCCCCAAAGCAAGCTGCTGTACAGCAGAAGAAGTGTTATAGTTTACATTGTCATAGCCACAGGGAAGATTAGTATCTTAATACTAACTGTGTTACCCTCTTTAAATAAAGACATTACTTACTTACTTACTTACTTACTTACTTACAGACTTTTCTGTACTTTAACATTTAACCCTGTGGGAAGGGTGTGTCTAAACATTGAGTTCGAGTTAAGAGTTCATGTTACAGTTAGACTTCGACTTAGAGTTCAAGTTATAATTTGAGTTCGAGTTGAAGTTCGAGTAAACTCGAGATATTAATTTCTAATGTCATTTATTGAGTTAAATTTGAGTTAGAGTTATGGTTCGAGTTATTAAAGTTCAAGTTAAGATAAAGGCACTTGTTCCTTGTACAACTTCTTTGTACAAATAGCGATGCTGATATTCGTACAAACTGTTTTCTAATATGGAAATCAGTGACGAATTGGAAATGTTGTTCAACAGACATTTTATTCACAGTTCACATCCTCCTACGTGGGCCTTTAGAGTGGTTCTTCTGCTAATAATTTCAGATTTTTAATTTTTTAATGAAATATCAATGAGAATATAAGTGTTTTTTTATTTTGGGTGTAGACCATCAATCCTAGCAAAACAAATCAACCAGACTCTACCATACGATCTTCAACATGTGGGCAGAGGTACATACACACTATAATTGCCCCAAATTTAGAAAAATGTGAACACGACATATCAAGCCTACAACAAACAATATTTAAAACAAACTAGGGCTGCAAGGAGCATATACATACATGTATGCTCACCTCTAAACATACAACACTCTACACTACAAACAATATTTCAAACAAACTAGAGGCTGCAAGGAGCATATATATATATATATATGTATAAGCTCACCTGTAACTATTATTGGTTCGTTGCACCCTTCTACAAAATTTTGAAACTGGACACCCCTAATGATGATTTATGCCAAATTCCCCAGTAGATTTAGAGGAGGTGTTAAAAGTGCATTCACATAGGGCTAGTGTGAAACTAAGTAGGTCGCATAGGTCGGAATTACCGGACACAGTTTTGGAAGGGGACCAAGATCATTAAAATAAAGTTTGGTTGATATTGACTTTGTTGTTTCAGAGGGAAAGATTTTAAAAATTTCTTTCCCCCTTTTCTATAATTAGCTCCAGCAACTATCTTGGTTGAAGGTCAAGGACAACAGACACAATTTTAGAAGGGGACCACGCAAGGACTATTCCACCAAAGTTTGGTTCCAATTGGCCGAGCAGTTTGAACCAGGGGTCACCAAACTGGACGATTAGGGCGATTAAGCCAATGTCGCCTCCAAACAACTTACGTAATCAGCTGCGTCTGAAGACCGTTATTTTCATTAAAAATCTCGAACCGCCATTTTTTGTTTTCTTGGAGATCAAAGGGGAAGGGGAAAGAAACGACAAAAAGTAAGCTAGAAAATGGTGGCAATTGGAATTCTCATGATTTTTCATTGGTCAAGGTGTTTTTTACCGACCGGTTACAATATGTAGACCTTATTTAAAAATAAATTTAGCGGATTTTGACATATCTATGTACAAATGGAAATTTTATCAATACATGTATTGATTATTAAGGTGTTCAAGCAAGGTGAATGGGAGGATTTTAAGAGTATGTTTGAGAAAAAATACAGTCGGACCGCCAAGTCAATAATGGCGTCGTTTTTATTTACAGAGTCACGTGACTTTTCATTTGAAAATGGGTCATTTTTTGTTACGTCAATCACCATGACGTATGGTTTGAGTTGGGTCTAGGGGATGGTATTAAACGGTTTGTGAGAATATTGTCTTTTCATATTAGTTTAAAACAGATATTTTAGCGTGCTTTTCATTCAAAATTTTACAATTAAAGTTGGGAATGATGCCGACGATTTCATCACTGTTGGTCAGAAAAAGGACAATTTCTTCATTGTCAGATCTCGGGACGGGGATTTTTAAATCGGAAAAGGTGTGCTGTTCCTTTTATGACGAACAGTTCAAATATTTCTCTGCAAAACTGAGTGAAACGCAATTCGAGCGAGCTTTTTCTGTGAAAATTACGTGATAAAGGGGGATAGTCAACGTTGACGTTGTCAATAAAATGTAAACAAAGAAGGTATGACGGTAGCGATTGGTAAAAAAAGGAAATATAAATAAGTTTCTCGCTGGTTGTCAAATGATATAATAAATATGTGTCAATAAACATAAAAAAAACCCATATTTAAGAATAAATAATGTACCAGGGGAAAAAGGGAGGGGGGTGGTCAGGCAGGTGCTTCCACTTACATCTATCATTTTCTTGTGGAGGGGTTCAGGATCTTTCTGTTGAATGGTAGAATGTGCACAAATGAATTTAAAATTATTTTCCATAGAAGTTAACAACTGAAAGCCTGGGGAGTAGCTGAAGTACTGGTACGCAATGTAGGTCTATTTTAGTAATGACAAATGTTTATAGTTTTTTTTTCAAAAACAGGACTGAATAATTTTTTTTTCACTTTAATTTTGAAAAAAATTACTTGCTCCAATTTCTATTTAAATGGTTTGTGCATTTTGCAATGTGAAAGGTATTAAATAGTGGATTTTTGTTTTTATCAGGACCTAAATTGTGAGTTTTTGGTTAAAAAGTAACAAATTACAAAAAAAAAGCATTGGGAAAAAAAAGAAAATTTTATTAAAATTAAAATTACCTTTATCCATTACTCAATTGTCAAAAACTGTAAGGATCTGACATGGACAGATTTATTTTTGCCAGCAAATCACATGAATCATATGCATATTCTTTTCAACAAAAGGAAATTTTACATTTGTACATTAAGTTATGCCTTCTCAGTCTTGTTTTTCATGAATTAATATTAATTGTATTGATTAAGAATAATTAAGGTCTTTCCCTTTCCAAAGGGAAGACCTTACTGTATTTCTTATGATTATTATTATTTTTTTTCTGCCACAGATGGCAAAAAAGTGTTGCGACGTATCATTTCGAAACTTGGTACCATTATTCGGTCATACTCTGACTCGCTCTGACTGACCCTGCGAAACCGATCTATTTTTAGTAACAGAGTTATCTGCCCCGCTACCAAAAACCTTGTGTACAGATAAACTCAAAAACCATAATGGATATCAAAAATCTAAAGTGGGGAAAATGTTGTCAGACTCATGGCCATGATTTGTCATGCAAAAAATTTTTTTTCGATCCACTTCCTGGTTACGCGTTTTTGAGTCGAAAAGTGTCGCGACGCGTCAAATTTTTTTTCTTCAAAACGGTTAGTCCTAGGAACTTGGGACCTTCACCTATCATCCTAGGTGACATATGTTGCATCCAAAAATGTCAAGGTCAAAGCCCCATGTCAGAGGTCATGTTACACTTTGTGTGCAGTATATCTCATGAACCATAAAAGATAGAAGCAGACATTAAATGGGGAAAATACTCCTCTCATTTAGACCTTTATTTGATATGAAGGGTCGAAAACTGTTCGACAAACTGTTTTCGAGTTATGGCCCTTTAAAAAACAAAAAAGCGTTTTTTTTTTCATGTTTTTGCCTTATAGAATGATAACTATTGCAGATAGAGAAAAGCTGTTGCTTGGTTAAACCTTCAGCCCATTAGGCTCTACAAAAGCCTCCATTGGGTCGAAGCTGTCAGATGACCTTTTTCAGGGGTTATGGCCCTGTAAAGATAAAAAAAGCGTTTTTTCATGTTTTTGCCCTATAGAATGAAAACTATTGCAGATAGAGAAAAGCTGTTGCTTGCTTAAACCTTCAGCACATTAAATTCTACAAAAGTGTTCATTGGGTCGAAGTTGTCAGATGACCCCCTATTGGGGTTATGGCCCTTTAAAGGTAAAAATAGCGTTTTTCATGTTTTTGCCCTAAAGAATGAAAACTATTGCAGACAGAGAAAAGCTGTTGCTTGCTTAAACCTTCAGCTCATTTAGCTCTACAAAAGTCTCCATTGGTTCGATGTTATCAGATGACTCCTTATAGGGTTATGGCCCTTTAAAGGTCAAAAATAGTGTTTTTTCAGGTTTTTGCCCTATAGAATGTAAACTATTACAGATAGAGAAAAGCTGTTGCTTGCTTAAACCTTCAGCTCATTAAGCTCTACAAAAGTGTCCATTGGTTCGAAGTTGTCAGGTGACTCCTTATAGGGGTTATGGCCCTTTGAATGTTGAAAATAGCGTTTTTTCATGTTTTTGCCATATAGAATGAAAACTTTTGAAGATAGAGAAAAGCTGTTGCTTGCTTAAACCTTCAGCTCATTGAACTCTTCAAAAGTATCCATTGGGTCAAAATTGTCAGATGACCCCTTATTGGGATTATGGCCCTTTAATGGTAAAATAGCGTTTTTTCATGTTAGAGAAAAGCTGTTACTTGCTTAAACCTTCAGCTTATTTTAAGCTCTACAAAAGTCTCTATTAGATTAAAATTGTCAGATTACCCCATGTAGAAGAGACCCTTTTGGCCCTAAGGACCAGGTGAGCGATTCAGGCTCCTGGGAGCCTCTTGTTTAAATGGTTGCAGATATCAAACTGATTTTTGGTGTGAGTCTACCTTGATGAGTTACAGATCAAGTTTACGTTTCGTTTCACTCCGATAATTTTATCAGAGTTATGCCCCTTGGACTTAGAAAAAATTTACTAAAATTTCAGTTTCCCGCACTTTTTTAAACAAATTCTTCCAGATATTGAACCAATTTTTGTCTCGCCTGCGAAGCAGAGCGGGACATAGGTGTTACTTTACCGGCGACGGCAGCGGCGTTGACTTTTGTGTTAAGGTTTTATGAGCACCGCCATATCTCAAGAACTATAAGTCCTAGGTTGATGAAACTTGGTATGCATATGCCCCAGTAGTAGCTTAGCACAGTTGCATCCCCATCTTTTGATCTTGATTTTCCGGTTGAGTGACTTTGACAACTTTCAATACATATAATAGCAGTGTTAAGTTTTTATGAGCACCTCCATATCTAAAGAACTACAAGTCCTAGGTTGATGAAACTTGGTATACATATGCCCCAGTAATAGCTTAGCACAGTTGCATCCCCATCTTGATTTTCTGGTTGAGTGACTTTGACAATTTTCAATGCATATAATAGCAGTGTTAAAGTTTTATCAGCACCTCCATATCTCAAGAACTATAGGCCCTAGGTTGATGAAACTTCGTATGCATATGCCCCAGTAGTACCTTAGCACAGTTGCATCCCCATCTTGTGACCATGCCCTTGATTTTCTGGTTGAGTGACTTTGACAATTTTCAATGCATATAATAGCAGTGTTAAGGTTTTATGAGCACATCCATATCTCAAGAATTATAGGTCTTAGGTTGATGAAACTTGGTATGCATATGCCCTAGTAATAGCTTAGCACAGTTGCATCCCCATCTTTTAACCTTGACCTTGATTTTCTGGTTGAGTGACTTTGATAATTTTTATTGCATATATTAGCAATGTTCAAGTTTTATAAACAACTTTTGGTCTCAGAAACTGCAAATTCTTATAAATTTATGAAAATATATTGGAAGTAAGAAAGAATTATTGTTTCTGATGGTTCCAGCAGGCAAGACATACTTAAGTGTTAACTCTTGTTGGTATGTAAGTGTACCTTGACGAGATGCAGATCAAGTTTGTTTCATTTTGCTCCACCCTTGGATTACCTTACCTTCAATCTTGATCTGTGGTCTTAAGGTTAAATAATTCGGTTTTGTATGGGTGCCCTGTGGTGTCCAGGTTTTTATAGCGGGGCCCACAGAGATGGGTACCATCTCCATGATATCTAGTTTATATAAATTTGTCCTGACAGGGCCCCTTTAAATTAAAAATAGTGTTTATCTTTAAAACTTTAGAACAAAAACTAACAGAAAAGATGTTGCTTGCTTGAACTTTGTTCTTTGAACTCTACAAGTCTGTTGGGTCCAAGTTGTCTGATGTCATAGGTCAAGGGAAAGACCTCACATTTGTTCTCCGAACAAATGACTTTTTATTATTATTGCTTTTTGTGTATTTGACCTATTTCACCTCCTGTAGTGCCAAAATTGGTAAAACAAAAATATACATGTGATTTTATAGACTAATTTCTCATGCTTATTATTGAAATTTGCTGACTTTCCATTTAAAAAAGTAAAAATCTGGACATGAACATGAATTAAAAATCATGAAATAACAAAATAAAATTATTTGTTTAAGAAAAACTGTAATATGGAAGTCTAACTCAAGATCCTGGATTTTGAAATTAAAGGCAAAGCACAAAAATTAGAAATTTTCAACAGAATTTAAGATAATAGGTCATTATTAATGCTGTAAACATGTACATAACATGGAGAAATTCATGTGAATGTAATGAATATTCTTTGAATAAGAGAACACAACCAAATATAATAAAACTGAAAACTATTACTTGATTGAATCATAGGACTATTCTAACTAAATAGTCTAGATGACACCAGAGGGTAAAAAAATTTAAATCATAAATGAAAAGAAATTAGATAACCTTAAAAAAGTGGTTATAAAATTTAAGTTGTAGATATTACAAGATTACTATTTTGACAAAAATTTAAGAAATTATTCACATAGAGAAATATGAAAATCATACAATATTTTCCATCCAAAGTAAAACAAATACACCTAAAATATATATTTTGATATACAATTATTTACTAATAGTTTTCCTGTACATTGCCAATGATAATAAATAAAACTAGTAGCTCATAGGTTGAGTATTTATGCCTAATTTCACAATATTGTAAAGACTAAAAGTGTTCCAACGCTATTTATTCAAATGTTGTCAATGGATCTTTTTTTATACGACCGCAAAATTTTTGGTCGTATATTGGTATGACGTTGTCGTCGTCGTCGTCCGGCGTTGTCGTTGTCGTCCGAAGACATTTGGTTTTTGCACTATAACTTTAGTATAAGTTAATAGAAATCTATGAAATTTAAACACAAGGTTTATGACCACAAAAGGAAGGTTGGGATTGATTTTGGGAGTTTTGGTCCCAACAGTTTAAGAATTAGGTTCCAAAAAAGGGCCCAATAAGCATTTTTCTTGGTTTTCGCGCAATAACTCTAGTATAAGTAAATAGAAATCTATGAAATTTTAACACAAGGTTTATGACCACAAAAGGAAGGTTGGGATTGTTTTTGGGAGTTTTGGTCCTAACAGTTTAGGAATTAGGGGCTAAAAAAGGACCCAAATAAGCATTTTTCTTGGTTTTTGCACAATAACTTTAGTATAAGTAAATAGAAATCTATGAAATTTAAACACAAGGTTTATGACCACAAAAGGAAGGTTGGGATTGATTTTTGGAGTTTTGGTCCCAACAGTTTAGGAATTAGGGGCCAAAAGGGTCCAAAATTAAACTTTGTTTGATTTCATCGAAAATTGAACTATTGGGGTTCTTTGATATGCCGAATCTAACCGTGTATTTAGATTCTTAATTTTTGGTCCCGTTTTCAAATTGGTCTAAATTAAGGTCCAAAGGGTCCAAAAATAAACTTAGTTTGATTTTAACAAAAATTGAATTCTTGGTGTTCTTTGATATGCTGAATCTAAACATGTACTTAGTTTTTTATTATGGGCCCAGTTTTCAAGTTGGTCCAAATCAGGGTCCAAAATTAAATTTTGTTTGATCCATGACTATGATGTCATTTTCTATTTTAATACGTTTATGGTGTATTTAAATGGGCTGTTATGGTTGCAAAGTATAAAGAAATGGGGGGGGATTTAAAAAACAAAATTTAGGGGGGATAAATGAGAAATTGGGGAGGGGGCAATTTTTTTCTCATTTCATATTTCATAAATTAAAAAGAAAATTTCAATTTTTTTTTAGCAAAAAAAGGGTGAAGGGGGGGGGGGGGGGGGGTTACAATAAATTTTATTGTTTTTTGGTTTTTTTTTGGGGAGGGGGGGTCAATGTGCAACTTCATAGTGTATTGCACAAAAGCTAAAAAAGGGGTAAATTATTATTTTTTTTTTTTTTTTTTGGGGGGGGGGGGCAATTCTCCACAGCATATTGTATTGCACAAGAAGCAAAAAATTGAATATAAATTGAAATCATATGACCAATTCTAAGTTCTTTGATTTCAGTTATTCTGTGTCAGAAACCTATTATGTGTCAAATATTTCAAGAAATTTTCAATTGCACAGTATTGCGCAATAGCAAGAAATCTTCAATTGCACAGTATTGCACAATAGCAAGAAATTGATATGTGTGCCCTGTTATCAAAACTTTATTATTAACAAATTCCATTGAAAATTTGACAATAACTTTAGTTTAATGAACTTCATTGGAAATTTGCCAATATAAAATGTGCTGATGAAGCTTTTTTGTTTATCTCATCTAAACTGCTTTTAAATTATGTATATTTAAAATTTGCCATCCATGACTATGATGTCATTTTCTATTTTAATACGTTATGGTGTATTTAAATGGGCTGTTATGGTTGCAAAGTATAAAGAAATGGAGGGGGGGGGGTTTGAAAACAAAATTTAGGGGGGGGTAAATGAGAAATTGGGGAGGGGAAAATTTTTTTCTCATTTCATATTTCATAAATTAAAAAGAAAATTTCAAATTTTTTTTAGCAAAAAAAGGGGGGGGGATTACAATAAATTTTATTGTTTTTTGTTTTTTTTTTTGGGAGGGGGGGGGGGGACAATGTGCAACTTCTTAGTGTATTGCACAAAAGCTAAAAAAGGGGTAAATTATTTTTTTTTTGGGGGGGGCAATTCTCCACAGCACATTGTATTGCACAAGAAGGAAAAAATTGAATATAAATTGAAATCATATGACCAATTCTAAGTTCTTTGATTTCAGTTATTCTGTGTCAGAAACCTATTATGTGTCAAATATTTCAAGAAATTTTCAATTGCACAGTATTGCGCAATAGCAAGAAATCTTCAATTGCACAGTATTGTGCAATAGCAAGAAATCTTCAATTGCACAGTATTGCGCAATAGCAAGAAATTTTCAATTGCACAGTATTGCACAATAGCAAGAAATCTTCAATTGCACAGTATTGTGCAATAGCAAGAAATTGATATGTGTGCCCAATTTTAAATTTTAAATTGGTTATTTCTGATTTAGATATAAAAACAAATAATACTGATATGGTTTGAATAGGTAAATTAAAATTTTTTAAGTTCTTAGACAACATTCATTCTGTGTTAGAAACCTATGCTGTGTCAAATATTTATTCACAATCCAAATTCAGTATTGTATCAAGCTTGAATGTTGTGTTCATAATTGCCCCAACTATTCAGGGTTTGACATCTGCGGTCGTATCTAGCTGCGCCCAGCGGAGCATTTTTTTTTGGCTTATAACTTAAAAACTGTTACAGATATCAAAAATCTGACATGGGGTAAAATTGATCAGCATGACAAGATCTACCTAACCTGAAATTTTGAAGGAAATCCTAAAACCCATTTAGGAGTTATTGCCCTTTTTTCGTCAAATTTTCATAATTTAACATTTTTCATCATTTATCTCCAAAACTATTTGAGATAGAAGTGAAATCTAAATTTGAAAAATGTTTGCCATGTTGAGATCTACATACCCTGAAATTTTAAAGGAAATCCCAAAACCCATTTAGGAGTTATTGCCCTTTTTTCGCCAAATTTTCTAAATTTACGTTTTTCATCATTTATCTCCAAAACTATTAGAGATAGAAGTGAAATGTAAATTTGAAAAATGTTTGCCATGTTGAGATATACATACCCTGAAATTTTATAGGAAATCCCAAAACCCATTTAGGAGTTATTGCCCTTTTTTTGTCAAATTTTCAAAATTTTAACTTTTTTGCATTTATCTCCAAAACTATTTGAGATAGAAGTGAAATATAAATTGAAAAATGTTTGCCATGTTGAGATCTACCTAATCTGAAATTTTGAAGGGAATCCCAAATTCTATTTAGGAGTTATTGGTTTGTGTAATTTGAGGTCGGGTTCTGTTACATTTATTTAAGGTTCACCCTTATTCCTGGTCAATTTTGTCAACTTCCTGCCAGGACTACCACCATCAGGGAACATATTTTAACATTAAACCTTATGAAAAATAAATCTTCAACAAATTTTCCCTGAACAATTGAACCAATTGCAACAAACTTGGTCAAATAGTTGATTAATTGTCCAATGAAAACCAGACTCCAGGTGAGCGATACAGGCTCTGGTAAGCCTCTTATTATCTTTTTACAAGATGTTTTTACTATAATTAACAAGAGGCTCCCAAGAGCCTGAATCGCTCACCTGTTATCTTTTGTGTACCAGTAGATCTTGCATCAATGATTATCTTTGCTATTAAATGTATACCGTCACAATTTTCTCCTTGATATTTATCTGTACAGCTAAAATATAGAATCCTGAACCAAAATAGATATGGTTGCTAGGGACTTTTTCATCGGTTGCTATGGAATTTTTCAATGGCATTGACTCTTGACCTTCAATTTTGACTTGAACAGGTAAATTGTAGGGTCCTGAACCGAAATATATATGGTTGCTAGGGACTTTTTCATTGGTTACTATGGACTTTTTCAATGGCATTGACTCTTGACTTTTCTTTTTGACTTGTACAGGTAAATTATAAAGTCCTTAACCTAAATATATATGGTTGCTAGGGACTTTTTCAACGGTTTATATGGACTTTTTAAATGGCATTGACTCTTTACCTTCAATTTTGACTTGAACAGGTAAATTGTAGGGTCCTGAACCCAAATATATATGGTTACTAGGGATTTTTTCCATTGGTTGCTGTTGAATTTTTCAATGACCTTGACCCTTGAAGCTCCATTTTACTTGTACTGCTACCATTTAATTTATTTCAAGTAATGCCCTAAACATCTGTGACAATGTCAGACCATTATTTTCTGTTTTCATGTAAATAATCTTTCAAGGGCAAAAACTCCTATAAGGGGTCAATTGAAAATTTTGGTCATGTTGAGTTATTTGTAGATCTTACTTTGCTGAACATTTTTGTGTCGCCTGCTTAACGCATGGTCAACACATAGGGATCATCACTATCTGTGGTCTTGCGTCTTGCGTCGTCACACTTTTCTTCTATCCTCAACTACTTGTGAACCGCTCAAAGGAATCTATGAAACTTTACAAATTTTTTTTTGGTAAAAAAAAGGGGGGGGGGGGCAAAATTCCATCCTCAACTACTCCATAACCGCTCAAAGCAATCTGATGAAACTTTCTCTGTGCATTAACCTTAATGCACAGGTGTGCATAATATATTTCATTTTTAGGAAATTAAAATTTTTTTTTTTGGCAAACATTGACATTTTTGAAAAAAAAGGGGGGGGGGGGGAGGTTCGAAACTTCTATCCTCAACTTCTCCATAACGGCTCAAAGGAAATTGATGAAACTTTCTCTGTGCATTAGCCTTAATGCACAGGTGTACATATATATTTCACTTTTAGAAAATTAAAATTTTTTTTGGTAAAAATTGACATTTTTGAAAAAAAGGGGCGTGGAAGGGGGGGGGGGGGGTGTGTGTCAAAACTTCTATCCTCAACTACTCCATAACCGCTCAAAGCAATTTGATGAAACTTTCTCTGTGCATTAACCTTAATGCACAGGTGTGCATATATATATCATTTTTGGTAAATTTTAAATTCTTTTGGGGTAAACATTGACATTTTTGAAAAAAAAGGGGGGGGGGTTTGAAACTTCTATCCTCAACTTCTCCATAACTGCTCAAAGGAATTTGATGAAACTTTCTCCATATATTTTTCATTTTTAGAAAATTTTAATTTTTTTTTTGGTAAAAAATTGACATTTTTGAAAAAAAGGAGGGGGGGTTCAAAACTTCTATCCTCAACTTCTCCATAACTGCTCAAAGCAATTTGATGAAACTTTCTCTGTGCATTAACCTTAATGCAAAGGTGTGCATATATATATTTCATTTTTAGCTCACCTGGCCCGAAGATGGCCGCCAGCGGGGAACTTAGTTTAACATAGGACCCTAGGGGAAATGCATACAAATGACTTCTTTTAGAGAACCACTGAATGGAATGAAACTAAATCTGGCATGAATGAACCCTTATAAGGTGCTGACCAAGTGTTGTTACTTTGTAGCCGATCCATCATCCAAGATGGCCGCCAGAGGGGGACTTAGTTTAACATAGGACCCTTTGGGAAATGCATACAAATGACTTCTTTTAGAGAACCGTTGAATGGAATGAAACCAAACATGGCATGAATGTTCCTTATGAGGTGCTGACCAAGTGTTGTTACTTTGTAGCCGATCCATAATCCAAGATGGCCGCCAGCGGGGGACTTAGTTTAACATAGAACCCTATGGGAAATGCATACAAATGACTTCTTTTAGTGACCCACTAAATGGAATGAAACCAAACATGGCATGAATATTCCTTATGAGGTGCTGACCAAGTGTTGTTACTTTGTAGCTGATCCATCATCCAAGATGGCCGCCAGCGGGGAACTTAGTTTAACATAGGACTCTATGGGAAATGCATACAAATGACTTCTTTTAGAGAACCACTGAATGGAATGAAACTAAATCTGGCATGAATGTTCCTTATGAGGTGCTGACCAAGTGTTGTTACTTTGTAGCCGATCCATCATCCAAGATGGCTGCCAGCAGGGGACTAAGTTTAACATTGGACACTATGGGAAATGCAAACAAATGACTTCTTTTAGAGAACCACTTAATGGAATGTAACAAAACATAGCATGAATGTTCCTTATGAGGTGCTGACCAAGTGTTGTTACTTTGTTGCCGATCCATCATCCAAGATGGCCGCCAGCGGGGGACTAAGTTTAACATTGGACCCTATGGGAAATGCATACAAATGACTTCTTTTAGAGAACCACTTAATGGAATGTAACAAAACATAGCATGAATGTTCCTTACAAGGTGCTGACCATGTGTTGTTACTTTGTAGCCGTTACATCATTCAAAATGGCCACCAGTGAGGGACTTAGTTTAACATAGAACCCTAAGGGAAATACATACAAATGTCTTCTTCTATAGAACCACTGAATGGAATGAAACCAAACATGGCATGAATGTTCCTTATGAGATGCTTACCAAATGTTGTTACTTTGGTGCCTATCCATCATTCAAGATGGCTGCCATCAGGGGACTTAGTTTAACATAGGACCCTATAGGAAATATATACAAATGTCTTCTTTTAGAGAACCACAGTATGGAATCAAACAAAATATGGCATGAATGTTAGATACAGGTGAGCGACACAGGCTGTTGAGAGCCTCTAGTTAGAAAATGTTAAAAAAATTTTTGTAAAGATTGACATTTTTGCAAAAAAAAGGGGGGGGGGGCAAAACTTCTATCCTCAACTACTCCATAACCACTCAAAGGAATTTGATTAAACTTTCTCTGTGCATTAACCTTAATGCACAGGTATGCATTTATAGTTCATTTTTAGAAAATTTTAAATTTGTTTTTGGAAAACATTGATGGTTTCCGGACTATAACTTTAGTATAAGTTAATAGAAATCTATGAAATTTAAACACAAGGTTTATGACCACAAAAGGAAGGTTGGGATTGATTTTGGGAGTTTTGGTCCCAACAGTTTAAGAATTAGGGGCCAAAAAAGGGCCCAATAAGCATTTTTCTTGGTTTTCGCGCAATAACTCTAGTATAAGTAAATAGAAATCTATGAAATTTTAACACAAGGTTTATGACCACAAAAGGAAGGTTGGGATTGTTTTTGGGAGTTTTGGTCCCAACAGTTTAGGAATTAGGGGCTAAAAAAGGGCCCAAATAAGCATTTTTCTTGGTTTTTGCACAATAACTCTAGTATAAGTAAATTGAAATCTATGAAATTTAAACACAAGGTTTATGACCACAAAAGGAAGGTTGGGATTGATTTTGGGAGTTTTGGTCCCAACAGTTTAGGAATTAGGGGCCAAAAGGGTCCAAAATTAAACTTTGTTTGATTTCATCGAAAATTGAACTATTGGGGTTCTTTGATATGCCGAATCTAACCGTGTATTTAGATTCTTAATTTTTGGTGCCGTTTTCAAATTGGTCTACATTAAGGTCCAAAGGGTCCAAAATTAAACTTAGTTTGATTTTAACAAAAATTGAATTCTTGGTGTTCTTTGATATGCTGAATCTAAACATGTACTTAGTTTTTTTATTATGGGCCCAGTTTTCAAGTTGGTCCAAATCAGGGTCCAAAATTAAACTTTGTTTGATTTCAACAAAAATTGAATATATGGGGTTCTTCGATGTGCTGAATCTAACCATGTATTTAGATTTTTGATATTTGGGCCTGGTTATCAAATTGGTCCACATTGAGGTTTAGAGGGTCCAAAATTAGACTTTATTTGATTTCATCAAAAATTGAATTCTTGGGGTTCTTTGATATGCTGAATCTAACCATGTATTTAGATTTTGGATATTGGAATACCACAAAGGGATGGTAAGAATTGTCTTTGGTAGTTATGGCTCAAAGCGTTAAGGAATAAGGTGCAAAAAGGGGGGAAAAGGGTTTCCAGGTTAATGGACAATTACTTAAGTACAAAACATAATTTAAAAGGCAGTGTAAGGTTGGTAATTGAAACTCATTTGAATATTTGAATTATTTATATTGGAAATTTGCCAAAAACTTTATTAATAAATTCCATTGGAAATTTGCCAATAACTTTAGTTTAATGAACTTCATTGGAAATTTGCCAATATAAAATGTTGCTGATGAAGCTTTTTTGTTTATCTCACCTAAACTGCTTTTAAATTATGTATATTGGAAATTTGCCAAAAACTTTATTATTAAATTTCTGATTTATATATAAAAGCAAATAATAATGATAAGGCCAGAGATACACACCAAACAGGATGTGTAAATTATTATAATAAGTATTGTGCAATAGCAAGAAATCTTCAATTGCACAGTATTGCACAATAGCAAGAAATCTTCAATTGCACAGTATTGCGCAATAGCAAGAAATTGATATTTGGGCCCGGTTATCAAATTGGTCCACATTGAGGTTTAAAGGGTCCAAAATTGAACTTTATTTGATTTCATCAAAAATTGAATCATCAAAAATTGAACTATTGGGGTTCTTTGATATGCTGAATCTAACCATGTATTTAGATTCTTAAGTTTTGATCCCGTTTTCAAATTGGTCTACATTAAGGTCCAAAGGGTCCAAAATTAAACTTCTTTAAAATTTTCCATTTTAAATTGGTTATTTCTGATTTATATATAAAAGCAAATAATACTGATATGGTTTGAATAGGTAAATTAAAAATTTTTAAGTTCTTAGACCACATTAATTCTGTGTCAGAAACCTATGCTGTGTCAAATATTTATTCACAATCCAAATTCAGTATTGTATCAAGCTTGAATGTTGTGTCCATACTTGCCCCAACTGTTCAGGGTTCGACCTCTGCGGTCGTATCAAGCTGCGCCCAGCGAAGCATTTTATTATTTTTTACAAGCTGTTTTTACTGTAAATTATTAGAAAGTCTGTATTGTTTAGGCCTACTTAGGATTAATATTTTCCTTGAATGCTTGATTTAAAAAAAAAAAACAGAAGTGAATTCCCCCACAATTTACACAGTCAAAATATTTTTAAATAAAATTGTTTGAGCATTAATATATATTACCAAAGACAAAATTACATAAAACACTGTTCTAACGGAATAGTTCAAAGTTGTCTCAGATAGGTACTTCAAAACTTGGGGTATCAAACTACAGTGCATTCAAGCTAAAGTAAAAATATTATTTTTCGTTGGATATTTAAATTCTTGTTTTACTGTGATACACGAAAACCACGAAAATAGATATACAACGAATAATAATGAATCCACAGTATAAAATGTTATGATCTAATTGATTGGAAAATTTCTACTTTCACTTTTGATTCTTCTTTCTGCTGACGTCATAAAGTTGTGTTTTTGTTTTGTATCTCATTGAAAATTTGCGTAAAAGCAATTTAAAAAAAACTTTGTCCCTAATAAACTTTTTAAAAAAGAAATAAGAAGTAAGCAAGTCAATAAGACTGAATTAGCATCCCGAATCTTTGAATTTTGAATTCAGGGATATGGTTTTGTGTACTGTGCATTTGTATATGTTAAGTATAAATACTCAAAGCATAAATTACACGACGAAGTATTGACAAAAGCTGCACATTTAACTTTAAAAAATTAAGAAAACAGTTTTCGTATTGTTCCTATTATTAATCGATCATCACTTGGTTGTTTATAAGCGATGATTGATCAATGTTTTCCCTAGAAATTTTTTGAAGCAAAGGGGGATTGACTGAAAGGATGGTAGTCAAGTTTTCTGAAGGATGGGGGGTTAAAAAAATTGTATAGTATTATAAGGAATTTTAAAATTTCAAGCATGGGGGCCTGAAATTAATGCATGGGGGTACCACCATGCATAAACACTCTAGGGAAAACACTGTTGATTATGAAATTTCTTCTGATTCCCATCACTACTATGACCTCAAATGTTGCTATGCAAATATGGCGCCATTGTGTAGCAAAGTTGTTGACCAATCAAAAGGTTGTGTCCCGATAATCGATTACAATGGAAAATAAGTCGATTGTAAGGGAATTCAAGCGCTCAATTATAAATCCATATAATCGATTATGCTACTTTAACTTTTGTGACAGAGTGTATTTCTATAAATTGAATAATAAGTTTTTACAATAAAGTTTATGTATTTGCTTTTATAAATTATTTTCTGCATGTAAATTTATGCATTTCTTTATTAATTGAAGTTACCACTGAAAGGTTTGTGTATTGAAGTGATATCTTAGATTGGTATAACTGAATTGGTTCTTTTGTTAACTTGATTAATTCAATCAACCGTACTAGTGTGTTAGGTTTGTTGTGTCCAGTGAGGTGTAACAATATAGGGTTTAATTATAAATTTTCTAGTTGCAAGATGTTTGTCAGATGAGTGAGTTGTTTTAATTTAGTTTAAAAGGTCACTGGTTGGTCAGAGTTTATAGGTATTTGTTTTATTGGTTGGAAGATATTATTAATCAAAGATTTAGTATCTTCCTGTAGGGAAGTTACAACTTTTTCTATTGACTTTACTGATTTAGACAGAGCGTTGTCATCTGCATAATTATACAGATCACACTTTATTCACAAAAAAAAAAAAAACAGATCATTTATGAAAATATTAAATAATAAAGGTTCCAGTAGAGAGCCTGCGGAACACATTTAGAACCAGAAATCTACGATTACAAAGTTCCCCTCGTTCCCCCACTAATATTGGTGTGTGGCTGTGTAGCTCCCTGAGATGCACCCTTACAGCAAGTAATATGATTGTAGGCCGCTTGGAATCAAGAGAACTGAACTCGGACGTAAAACTTAACCTAAGTGAATGAAGCGCGATAAGTCAATCAGAGTGACCTAATTTTGGCTGTGTTACTCCCGGAGATGCACCCTGACAACAAGTAATATGATTGTAGGTCACTTGGTATCAGAGGACTGAACTCAGACGTAAAACTTAACCTAAGTCAACGAAGCACAATAAGTAGGTCAGATTGACCTAATTTTTGTGGGAGGCTGTGTTGCTTCCCGAGATGCACTTTGACATCAAGTAATATAATTGTAGGTCCATTAGTATCAGAGAACTGAACTTTGATGTAAAACTTAAGTCAATTTAAGCAGGATAAGTAGGTCAGAGTGACCTTATTTTGGTGGGAGGCTGTGTTGCTTCCTGAGATGCACCCTGACACCAGGTAATATGGTTGTAGGTCCCTTAGTATAATAGAACTCAACTCGGACGTAAAACTTAACCTAAGTCTATAAAGTGCGATAAGTAGGTCAGAGTGATCTAATTTTGGTGGGAGGCTGTGTTACTCCCGGAGATGCACCCTGACACCCAAGTAATATGATTGTAGGTCCCTTGAGAACTGAACTCGAACGTAAAACTTAACCTAAGTCAATGAAGCGCAATAAGTAGGAAAAATTGAAATTGAAAAATTTTGAGATAGCTGGTAGAACACTTGCCGGTCTGTAATTGCCTTTCTCTAACACTATTTTTCTTGTGGATGGGTGCGACTTGCAATTCCTTTAAACTATCAGGGAAGGTTGATGATGATATTGATAAATTAACAATTTTCATTAAAGGCTTTGTTATAACTGGTTTTGGAAAATGTAGAAGACAAAATGGGAAATGCCTCTTGTTCCCTAGTAAACACACTAAATTTAAACAAGTAGACGAAATGGGAAATGCTCTGGTTCCCTAATAAACACACTATTATTTTTATTGAGTAGACGAAATGAGAAATGCCTCTTGTTCCCTAGTAAACACACTAAATTTAAACAAGTAGACTTAAAATGGGAAATTTTTCATATTCCACAGTAGACGAAACGGGACGTGGGAGTAGACCATATATGGTACCTGTTTGGATAAAATCTTTCTCTCTTTAAAAGGTGCATGTTTATTTGCTACATCAATAAAACATTTACTAAAATTATCATATGCTACATTAACGCCATCATCAGATATATCAAAATTCTGGTTAAGATCTTGCAAGAATTTTTTTTTGGATGTAACTTTTGGAGTTCACAGTCAATCTGTACATAAAATTATGAACATCAATAATTCCAATAACAACATTACATATTTTACCACATTTGTTAAATTTTTTAAATTACATCTAAGAGTCGGTTTGGCTATTTTGTTAAAACAAGTATAGCTCCTTAACTACATTTTTTAAATAAAAAATATCACAGATATCTGTTAAAATTGCACTTCTATCACAGTTTAGCTTGTCAAAGTTCACATCACCAAATAAAAAGTATTTATCATATCGAGATATTATTGTATCCATAGTTTGACTAAAATCTACATCAAAAAAAATTTTAGTACTATGACCAATCCAAAAATTAAAGATTGAGATGGTTTTAAATTAATAACGTCATTATTAGCTCACCTGACCTGAAAGTCGCCCGTAGTCCGTCGTCATCGTCGTCTGTTAACTTTTACAAAAATCTTCTCCTTTGAAACTACTAGACCAAATGTAACCAAACTTGGCCACAATCATCATTGGGGTATCTTGTTTAAAAAATGGGTCCGACCACCCCGCCTGCCAACCAACATGGCCAACAAGACTAAAAATAGAACATAGGGGTAAACTGCAGTTTTTGTCTTATATCTCAAAAACTAGAGCAATTAGAGCAAAACTGATGGGGTTAAAATGTTCATCAGGTCAAGATCTACCTGCCATGAAATTTTCAGACAAATCGGTCAACCCTTTGTAGGGTTATTGCCCCTGAACTGTTAATTTTAAGGAAATTTTGCAGTTTTAGGTTATTATCTTGAATATTTTTGATAAAGACAAATTGAATTATTTTAGATAAAGACAAATTGTAAACAGCAAAAATGTTCAACAAAAAGTAAGATCTACAAATAGGTCAACATGACCAAAATCATTGATTGACCCCTTATAGGAGTTTTTGCCCTTTAAAGAGGGCATCCAGCGTAAACTTTCCTTTAAAGATCTTTTCCTCTTGAACCACTGGACCAATTGAGACCAAACTTTGGTGAAATGGTCCTTGGGTGGCCCCCTTCCAAAATTATGTCTGGCATCCCTGACTTCCAACCGACATGGCTGCTGTTACTAAAAATAGAAAAAAAAGGGGGGGGGGGGTGAATTTCAAAAATCTTCTTATATGAAACTACAAAGCCAGTTGGAACCAAAGTTGGCAGTAATGGTTCTTAGGAGATTCTCTTTCAGAAATATGTCTAATGACCCGTACTGTTAACAAAAATGGCCGCAACAGCCAAACTTAGTTTAACATAGGGCCCTATAGGAAAATTCATTGAAAAATCTTCTTGTCTGAAACCAGTTGACATATTGGAGCAGGACTTGGCAGGATTGGTCCTTAGGAGGCCCTTTTTCAGAAATTTGTCTGATTTCGTGGACTGTGAACCAAGCAGAACTTAGTTTAGCATAGGACCCTATGGGAAATTCACTCAAAAATCTTCTCATCTGAAACCACTAAGCCAATTAGAATTAGACTTGGTAGCAATGGTCCTTAGATGGTCCTCTTTCAGAATTTTGTGCGATGACCCAGACTGTCAACCAAGATGGCCACCACACCCGAACTTAGTTTAACATAGGGCCCTATGGAAAAATTCATTGAAAAATCTTCTTGTCTGAAACCACTTGACATATTGGAGCCAGACTTGGCAGCATTGGTCCTTAGGAAGTCCTCTTTCAGAAATGTGTCCAATCACCCGAATTGTCAACTAAGATGGCTGCCACACTGAACTTTGTTAAATATTGGACCCTATAGGAAAATTAATTTAAAAATCTTCTTGTGTGAAACCGCTTAGCAGAAATGGTCCTTAGATGGTTCTCTTTTAGAAATGTATCCGTTGACCTGGACTGTCAACCAAGATGACTGCCACAGCTGAAATTAGTTTAACATAGAATCCTATAGAAAAACCAGCCAAATTGACTGCAACACTTAAATTGTTAGGTCTGCTCAAGGTGAAAAGATAAATCCAGGTGAGCAATACAGGCTCTTGAGAGCCTCTAGTTTACCTCTTACTATATTTTCATGGAAAATGGGGTACATGTATCATATAAAATTTATAATTCATGGTTTTAAGTAGCGTCAATAAACAACTTCCATCATAATTTCATCAGCGGAGGTCATTCACCTGCAATTATCAACGTTAGTGTATGTTGTTCCCATAAATTAATTCAAAATGTAAATACGGTACTCAGCATTACCTGTCAGAAGTTATAATTTTTTTTTGGATGTTTTGAATTTGAGTACAGTTATTTCAGTTCTTTATTTTTTCGAATTAATTTATCTTTGTTTACATGTGATTTACCGAAGTTAGAATAAATAACCAATACGGATTAACTTGTGATATAATCGTTATAATTTTGTAATTATCCACCCGATTCCCCCATATAATGCCCGTATGTAAATGCAGCATGCTGTGGAAAAAGCCTCAATAATTTTAGGATAGATCTTGTAGGTTGTGAAGTCACCACCTACATTTTTTGATACAAGATGGCCGACAATATAGTGCTTCATTTCATTAAACAATTTCTTAAAACACACATTTATTCCTGTAAATATCGGAATGATGTTTTATACAAATATATCTATAGTATCTTTGCAATAGGTATGTTAATTTTGGAACAGATTTGTTGTATCCCTTAAAAGCATTACAGCTACGGACATCGATCGTGTGAAAGTTATGGACATCATGTAGAAGTTTTGGTCGTATGAAAGAAGTTATGGACTTCTTGTGTGTTTTTTTTCCAAATCATGCTGCTATTTTTTATTATGTACTATTTTACCATCATTTATATTTAGGAGTTTCCTTGAAAGATTATGACAATTTTTAGCTCACCTGGCCTAAATGGCTATGTGAGCTATTGAAAATCACTTGGCGTCTGTTGTCTGTTGTCGTAAACTTTCTTTTAAAGATCTTCTCCTCTGATACCACTGGACCATTTGGAACAAAACTTGGCAGCAAGGGTCCTTAGGTGGTTCTCTTTCAGAATTATATCCAAGATGGCTGCCACAGCCAAACATAGTTTAACATAGGACCCTATGGGGAATTGAATTAAAGATCTTCTTGTCTGAAACCTCTTGGCCAAATTTAACAAAACTTGGCAGCCATGGTGCTTGGGTGGTCCTCTTTCAGAAATATATCCGATGACCCAACTCGTCATCCAATATGGCCGCCAGAGCCAGACATAGTTTAACATATGACCCTATGGAAAATTTAGATAAAGATCTTCCTGTCTGAAACTACTGGGCCAATTGGAACAAAAGTTAGCAATGGTCCTTATGTGGTCCTCTTTCAGAACTGTATCCAATGACCCCGTACACCATCCACGATGGCCGCCTTAGCCGAACATAGTTTAACATAGGACCCTTTTGAGAATTTACTAAAAGATCTTCTTGTCTGAAACTGACTGGCCAGTTGGAACAAAACTTGGCAGCAATGGTCCTTAGGTGGCCGTCTTTCAGAAATATATCCAATGACCCAGCCAGTCATCCAGGATGGCCACCAGAGCCGAAATTAGTTTAACATTGGACTCTACAGGGAATGTAATTAAAGATCTTCTTGCCTGTAACCACTTTGGTCAAATTTAGCAAAACTTAGCAGCAATGCTCCTTAGGGGTCCTCTCTCAGAAGTACATTGTATATACGATGACCCAACTTGTCACCCGTCTTCCGTCCATAAAAGTTTTCACATTTCAATCTTCTCTAAAACCCTATGGCCAATTGAAATCAAACTTGGTGGGGATGTTCATTGGATGGTCCTCTACAAATTTATGTTTTGGTTCTGATCCAAAATTCAACATGCCTGCCAGGACCATTTATTCTCTCTGATTGGCTGAAATTTAAAAAATCTTGTTCTCTGAAACTACAAAAGCGATTGAATTGTTATATTGCAGGAATGATCCTTACATGATCCTCTACAAAGTTTATGTTCTTTGTGCCAATCTGAAATCCAAGATGGCCACTACCATGGGACACATTTAACATGGGATCCTATGGGAAATACATACAAACATCTTTTTGTCAGAAACGGTTTGACAAATTGAATTAATATTATGCCTGAATGATCAGATAATGGTTCTTAACAAAATGGATGTCTTTGGTGCCGATCTGAAATTAAAAAACATGGCTGCAAGGGCCATTTATGCATTCTGATTGGCTGAAATTTAAAAAATCTTCTTCTCTGAAACTACATATGCAATTGAATTGTTATAATTCATGGATTGATCCTTACATGCTCCTCTACAAAGTGTATGTTTTTGTGCCGATATGAAATTCAAGATGACCGCCACCATGAGACATATTAACATAGAATCTTATGGGAAATACAAACAACTTCTTGTCAGATACCGTTTGACAAATGGAAGTAATATTATGCCTGAATGATCAGATAATGGTCCTCAACAAATTGATGTTTTTGGTGCCGATCCAAAATTCAACATGGCTGCCAGGGTCAATTATGCACTCTGATTGGCGGGAATTTCAAAAATCTTATCTGAAACTACAAAAGCAATTGAATCATTACACAGCAGGAATGATCTGTACATGGTCCTCTACCAAGTTTATGTTTTTCATGCCAATATGAAATCCAAGTTGTCTGAAACTACAGAGCCAGTTGGAACCAAACTTATCAGAAATGGTCCTTAAATTGTCCTGTGTCAGAATTGTGTCAGATGACCCAGAATGTGAACCAAGATGGCCACCACAGCCAAACTTAAACATAAGGCCTTATTGGAAAATTCATTAAAAAATCTTCTTGTCTGAAACCACTAAGCCAATTGGAACCAAACTTGGCACCAATGGACCTTATTTATTAGATGGTTCTCTTTCAGAATTGTGTCCAATGACCTTGACTGTCAACCAAGATGGCCACCACTGCTAAACTTAGTTTAACTTAGGACCCTTTGGGAAAATTCATTAAGAAATCTTCTTGTCTGAAACCACTGAGCCAATTGGGAACAACCTTGGCAGCAATGGTCCTTAGATGGTCCCCTTTCAGATGTATATCTGATGACCAGGAATAACAGGCAAAATGGCTGATACAGCCAAACTTAGTTCAACATAGGACCCTGTGTGAAAATTCATTTAAAAATCTTACCTGAGACCTCTTGGCCAATTAGGACCAGACTTGGCAGCAATGGTCATTAGATGGTCCACTTTCATAAATGTGTCTGCTGACCTGGCCTGTCAATCAAGATGGCCACCAAAGCTGAACTTAGTTTAACATTGGACCCTAGGGAAAATTTAATTTGTAGATCATCATACCTTAAACTTGGCCATTTGGAATCAAACTAATGCCAGCAATGGTCCTCTTTCACAATTGTGTTTGATAAACTTCAATGTCAACTAAGATGGCCACCACACCCTAACTTTGTTTAACATTGTACCTATGGGAAAACGAGCCAAGAAAAATTTTCAGTCCTGCTGGAGGTGGACAAGTTAAATCCAGATGAACGATACAGACTCTTGAGAGCCTCTAGTTCAGAATTATATCCTATGACCCCACCAGTGATCAAAGATGGTCGCCAAAGCCGAACATAGTTTAACATAGGAACTAATTGGAAAAACCACTGAAAGATCTTCTTTTTTGAAACCACTTAGCCAGTTAGCTTGACAACAATGTTCCAGGCTGCCATTAAGATGGACATAGTCCAAGTCAGCGATACAGGCAGCCTCTAGTGGACATTTGTAATAGAAGTAATATATGATTATAATATATTAGAAAAGTTTCTAACTGACACCAGCCCGCTCCAGCATGTGATGTGGGCAACTTAAGTTACCCACAGCCGTTTAAGCACAGTGAGATTTTTCATGTTGTGGGTATTGGTCATTTTTCACAAAAATTGTACCCCCCCCCCCAATCCACCCCGTCAATTTTTATTTTACATACATTGGCTCATTGATTTTGTTACTACATGTAGTCATCATAAAACTGCCTGTGGTATGGACATTACATGTCTCGCTCAATAATATTTCATGCCACTGCAAAATTACTGCACTCTCTTGAAGAAATGATAAGTATCTGGATTAAAATTATCCAGAAGTGGGAAACATGAACGCTGGTGGGACACCAGAACTGTATTTGATTATCAAAACGAAAAGTAGCCAAAATTTGATATTTGGAAATTAAAACAAGTTGAGATACAATTTGACATTTCACCTCTATTATGTTCGAGATATACCCCTTTAAATTGCAGACCAAATATGGTATCTGTAAGTATAGTATTGCTAGCTTGTGCTGGGGCATCTGTGTCCCATGGACACATTCTGTCTTTAATTATATAATTTTTTTTGCAGCATAAACTAAAAAGTTCACAAAAAGAGAAGGTTAGGCAGTTCATTGCATTTACACAAACTGGTGAAAAAATAGCCATTAACTGTCTTGGTGCTTATGATTGGAAACTAGATCTTGCTGTAGATAATTATTTTCAAGCGCCAGAACGATATAACTGTGACCATTCAAGATCAACAACTGACAAGAAAAAGATAGAAGCCTTATGGCAAAAATATAAAGGTAGGTACAAAATGTATTATAAAATCCTGAAGTTCATTTAAACCATTTATTAATGCAGTCGTCACACTGCCATGAAATTGACATCAGATGGCCATATGTCAATATGGAATTCTTAATGTCACGCGAAGAGGGTCCCAAACTTGGTCAACAGCCTATCAACAGAGCAGGTACAATGCCTACAGAAGATCACACGATGTGTAACGGGATGGCCTGGGTGACCAAAGTATATAAAATATATTTCAATTAATTTGGGAAGGTAATAATTTTAAAATTAAAATATGATTGTATAATAAGTTGTATTTAGACAGGCTAATACCAGTTTAGTACAGTTCCAATGATTAAATTGTAAAACTTGTTAAAATTGACCTTTAGAAAACATCTATGTACCAAACATGGAACAAATGGCAAAACTTGTTAAAATTGACATTTAGGAAATAGATATGTACTAACATGATATTTCGATAGAGATGTATTGGAACTGTATTTGGACTGGGTATGTTTCACACGTCAGGTACCTATTAGTAATAGTACCATTTTGGGATGCTGTGATTGACGTGTGAAGGACTAATTTTCTATAATTGTTTAATATTTTCTACGTATTATTTTATTTTTCTACGCAGTATTTTATCTTGTTCTAACTGGTTTTTGGGGCTAGATTATAAATACGAGCGACATTGTAGTCCGCTCAGTTCGGTGTTTACTTCAGTTCTGTCCACATCTTAACCACTGTCTGTTGCTGTTAATTGATCTGCATAATAAAGTATTGGAAGCACACCAGTCTTTTCATACACAACGCAAGTAACCAGTAAGCAGTAATCTACCACTATACGATCAACGACCCATAAGCCTACAACAGCTTTTTTTGGTGCCGCCAGACTAGGATCCAACGTACCAGAATTGAAAAGTTTTAAGGTAAGCCAACTAAGTATTTATCTCTAAAAAGTACCTTAGTAGACTGACCTGGTTAAAATTTAAAAGAGGGTTTACCTAAATTAATTGTAAGTCGCTTAAGTAAGTAAAGCTAGGTTTAGTTGCAATTTTTTAATAATTATTAATTATTAAATTAAATTTAACTAAATACTTTCTCAAATGTCTTTAAGTAATATGGCAGACGCTGTTGAAGAATTAAAAGAAATCTTCTGTAATTTAGGACAAGATGAAAGTAAGAAAGCACACCCAAGTAGTATTGAAGTACAAGTAACTGAACCCACTAAATTTACTCCATTTATAGGAGGGGGACATACAGACTCTAGTTTCAACCCTTTTGGGTCACTTAAGGACAAATTGGATGAAAATAATCCAAACTTTTGGGCTAAAACAGCCTTGGATCAAACAGCAGTATCAGTACCTCTTTTTAGTGTAGTCCAGACATTTGAGGGGGACCCTACCCAGTTTAAACAATGGGTTAGGAATATAGAAAGATATTCACAAATGGCAAGGTTAGGGGACACAGATATACCACAGGTATTTCATGTAACCTGTACTGGGTTAATAGCCGATTTTGTTAAATGATATATAACAGAATGTCAGTCAGCAGGGGAACCACCTAAATGGCAAGATCTTAAGATACTGTTACAAAAACGGTTTGCTGAGATCACTGATCAAACAAGAGGCCTTGGCTATGCTTAGAAAAACAAAGCAGAAGCCAGAGGAAAGTGTACAAATGTACGCTGAAAGGCTGTTAAGGATAGCTGAGGATGCTTATCCTGAATCAGTACAAACTGATTCAAATGTAGTAGGGCTAATCCAGCAACAGTTGGTTGATGCCTTCTGTGATGGACTGTATTTTGATTACCTCCGTATGAAAATTATGAGGGAGGAACCAAAAACTTTTGATAAGGCCGTTCAATGTGCTATGAAAGAGCAAAATCTGAGAAAACGTTTTAGGGATAGAACAGATACGTTTAATGAACTAGAACCATCTAATAAATTTGTCAGGGTAAGGGAAACTCATTTCCAACCGCCGTCATGGACGGGAGGCAACAATAACAGTTTCTTAACACCTGTTTCTTGGCCAACAGTAGGGAATTTTCCTGACAACCGTCAGATAGAGCCAATGGAAATAGGGCACTTAAGGGGGAAAACTTGTTTTAGGTGTGGCATAGGTCAAAAGAATGTCCTTTCAGGTCTTATAATGTCTTTGCAGCTGGGGATTCTAGGGAGGAACCCATGGTAGTAAGTGATGAGGAGGAGAAGGTCAAACAGAAAAAAGTGCTCAAAAGAAAAAATAAAGGGTATTCGCCAAAAAGGGGTCAGCAGGGTCAAAGACAGGAAACACCCCAGAAATGTAAGAGAGGAAATCATACAACTCAAAATAGGGTTGAGGAGCCTGACTGGATTAGGGGGGCTGAATGTTGGATTTGTCATATGATAGGTCACTTAAAAAGAAACTGCCCAAACCGTAATCTTCCGGAAAAGAACAGAGTCAAAATTTTCAGACCTGCTACTCGGGCTGATAAACCATTTAGGGGATTTCAGGAAAACTAAAACCCTCTCTTCACAAGGAAGCCAGTGAAGGGAGGAGAAAAAGTTTTCAGGGTAAAATGAAAGAATTTTGCAAATCACAAGTACTAAATTTATCTTTGGCAGGGAACCCAGGGTCTTGTATAATGAAGATAGGAAAAGCGCGCTATCGTACTTTGATAGACACAGTCACGGATGCCTCTTTAATTAGTAAGAAAATGTTTGATAAGTTAACAGAAAAACCAAAAATTATGCGCGTCATGCCGCTTTTACAGACCGCGAGTGGTGAGTCATTATCAATCATAGGGCAAACAACTATTTCATTTACTATGAATGGACTTCCGTTAACGCAAAAATTTTTCGTTACTGATGGACTAAATCGAAATTTCATTCTAGGCCGAGATTGGTTGAAAGAATACGGCATAAGAATATATTTCGACTTAGGAATGATAAGGATATGTAAGACTTATTTTAAATTAGAGGAAGACATTCATATTTCATCAATCTTAAGGACAGACAAAGAGGTAAGACTTAGACCCCACACAGCAACTGTTTGTCATGTTAAGTTGAATAAGGGCTTCTGCATACCCGACTCAAGACTTGTAGAAATCACAAGTCTGGACTCAGGATGTTTACTCGACGAACCAGGACTTATCTTACAAGGTTCAATAGGTAAGTTACAGAATACTTCGAGGATACCTGTGATGATAGTTAATCAAACAAAGAAGTACTACAAACTGAAGCGAGGTTGTGTAGTCGGAAAGGGACGTGGACTGGAATTTCAAGAAATATCATCCATCACTGAAGACAATGAGGAAGTTAATGAGAAGACGGGAGAGGACTTTAAGGACATTGAAGTTCCCAAGAAACATAAGAAGGATATAGTTAAGATAGTAAGTAAAAACAAGGACTTATTCGCTAAGAAAAACTTGGACTTAGGTCACACAAGCACAGTGAAGATGAGGTTAGATACAGGAGACCACAAGCCCATCAAGAACAGACCTTACCGAATGCCACTGAATAAAAGGAAAATTATAGACAAAGCAGTCCAAGAAATGTTAGATGCAAAGATCATAGAAAGGTCACAGTCACCTTGGAGCTTTCCTTTAGTGGTTGTTAAGAAGAAGGATTGCGTAGACTTTAGATCCTTGAACAAATTAGTTTCTCCAACATCTTTTCCTCTGCCTTTAATAGATGACATCTTAGCCTTACTAGGAGGATCATCTTACTTCACGACCTTAAACCTAAAAAGTGGATATTGGCAAGTCCTTGTATGTTGAAAATGACAGCAAAGAAAAGACCACCTTCACATGTCACAAAGGTTTGTTTCAATTTAATGTTATGCCTTTCTGGTTAAGTGGAGCACCAGCAGTATTCCAGGAACTGATGAACATTGTCTTACAGGGATGCGAAGACTTTGCAATGGCATATCTTGACGACATACTTATTTTCTCGAAGAATCAAGAAGAACATTTTAAGCACATACAGACCGTTTTTAACAGACTAAGACAACATGGACTCAAACTCAAGTTGAAGAAATGTGCCTTCTTTAAAGAGGAGACAGGTTACCTAGGGTTCTTTATTAGCAAGGATGGAATCAAACCAGATCTGAAGAAAGTTGAAGTCATGAGGAAGTTACCCGAACCCAAGACGGTAAGAGAAATAAGGGGCTTTATAGGAATGTGTTCCTATTACAGACGATTCATACCAAACTTCTCAAAGATAGCAGAACTACTCATAGACCTCACCAAGAAGTATGCAAGGTTCAAGTGGACTTCTAGATGCCAAAAAGCCTTTGATAACCTGAAAGATAGCCTGACAGTAGTTCCTTTGTTAGCTTATCCTGATACCAACAAACCATATGTCCTATATACAGATGCAAGCAACAGCTGTGTTGGTGCCTGTTTGACTCAAGAAACAGATGAAGGTGAAGAAAAACCAATCTACTTCCTGTCGCACAAGCTAAGTCAATCCCAGACAAAATGGTCAACTATAGAGAAGGAAGGATTCGCTATCTATTATGCATTGCAGAAATTGGATCATTATCTTTACAATGCACAGTTTGTCATAAGAAGCGACCATAAACCACTTAAATATCTGTTGGATTCTCCTATGAAGAACAAACGAATTCAGCAATGGGCTCTAAGCATAGCGGGTTACAACTGCAAGATAGAGTACATTAAAGGTAAGGAAAATCATTGTGCAGACTTATTATCAAGGATTCCAGATGATGGCTCCCAAGATACAGAAGAACCAGACTTGGATGATAGGACATTGCAAGTAAGTTACGTCAACTCGAATAGAGCGAAGCTTCAAGGTATGACGAATTGCGAAATAGACCCTCCAGATGACCCGGTAAAACCGAACATAGATTTAAAAGGTAAGTTTGATATTAGAAAGGAACAGAAAAGGGACGAAGAAATAACAAAAATACGACAACGTCTTAAGAAAGGTATAGCAAACAAGACTGAACAGACCCATTACTTTGACTCAAAAGAAGATGGACTGTTGTATTACCTTTCACACCCAGATTCGGAAGATCCGATACTGAGGCTTTGCATACCACAGGAACTTGAACAACTAGTTCTTAAGCAATTTCATGATGATCTTGGACATCAGCAGATAAGACGTATGACTCTATAAGGCGCAAGTACTTCTTCCCAGGGATGTACAAGAAAATCAACACTCATATTGAAAAATGTGTGACATGTCGGATGAGAAGTGTAGCCAATGCCAAACCACCTGTACAGGAAATGAAAACATTAACCGTAACCTTTCGCAAAGATTGGACTCGATCTCTCAGGACCGTATCCAGCAACACTATCAGGAAATAGGTACATTATCTCCTTCGTAGACTGGTACTCAGGGTGGCCTGAAGCCTTTGCTGTACCTGATAAATTAGCAGATAATGTAGCTCATTTGTTAGTTGAAGAAATATTTCCAAGATTTGGATGCGCCTTAGAGATAGTCACAGACAATGAGACAGAAAATGTAAACAGAAAGGTAAGAGAAACGCTAGAAGCCATGAACATTCACCACGTAACAACATCGTATTATAGCCCACAAGAAAATGGAAAAGTCGAACGTTTTCATAGGACGCTGCATGACGTCATAGCAAAGAAAATTCAAGAAGATGTACAAACATGGGATTTGTATTTAAATCAAACATTGGCAGCAATATGATTTCACATAAACGAATCCCCCAAATTTTCACCATTTTATCTGTTATACAACTGTGATGTATTACCATTGGATAACATACTTAAACCAAGACGACGATATATGGGAGAAGACCAACATCAAGTAGCTCTCCAAGAACAACATAAGTCGTTTGTAGCAGTCCATAGACATCTGAAAGAAGCAAAAAGAAAGCAGAAGACATATGCAGATCGGAAATGCAAAGTTGAAGACTATCAGGTAGGAGATGCTGTGTATCTTAAGAATCACAGACGAACCTACAAGCTCGACAATAAGTGGACTCCTTTCTGTCGAATTATAGAAAGAACAGGACCTCTTAATTTCGTCATCCGTAATCAAATGAACAGAAAGGTAAGTAAAACTCATGCCCGACACATCAGGCCAGCAAATGTAGAAGGATGGGAGATACCAAAAGACGAAACAGGTCGACTCCTAAGAAAAAGTACGTATGTAGTACCACCGGAAGAATCAGATGATTCTTCGGACCAGGAAGAGAAAACAGCTCTCAACAAAGTTATTGGACATCGTCGAATGGAAAGAGAGGACTCTTCAGATGAAGATGATATTCCCTTAGCGGAACTTCAGAAGAGGTTAAGAGCTAAACAAGAAAACTATCAACAAGATGTTGAGGAACTTCAGGTAATTGATCAATTAACCGATCAAGTAAGGGTTGGCTCATCAACCGAGGTTTGTAAAGGCACGCGCGCAGAAATAGGTGTCGACGTAGGCACGGATACAGATGTGGTAATAAGCCCAAATAAGGCTTCCAAGGAGGAAATGGAACATCCTCTTGTTGACCATAAGAAACTAACAAAAAATCTCCTTGCTGCGATTCAAGCAATGCTTTAAACCAGCTTGGTGATCATGTTGAAACATACACTTGTTGTCTTTGGGACACCTTTCCCCTTCCGTTATTTCCCATGTGCAACTTAAGATGCTCTTAGTGTCCATTTAAAGCAGTTTAGTTTAAAGCGTTTTGCACCTTTAGAAGTCCTTGTCTACCCAATAATGACATCTACCACAGTGTCTGATGCAACTATTTATGGAAAGGGCAACTGGAATTAAGAAATATTGTAAAATAATGATTTCCACTTATCCTACAAGACCTCGGGCACAGTACTTGACCGACGGACATTGGTTGGTCATTGCTGAGAAACCTTTGGCTTTTAGTATCTCCTGTAAATCAAAATCGACATCTGAATTACGGACCACCAAATTTCCCTTAGATATCATCACACTTAACCCAACTTGTTCTGCTTATAATGCATATATGACATTATTACCCTATTATCATAAAGAAAGTAAATTCAATATGATGGACTTGTTCAGACAATTCTTGAGAAGATACTCATTTGGCATAATGACCCTTTGGAAGACATTTGACACAACCATACCAAATTTCAATGATTCTAAAATTCCCCCGAAACTTAAAGAAATAAAAGAGATTCCTATAAATAAACCAAAAGAAGAAATAGATAACATGAATTTAAACGAAGAATCCATGCCTGCAAGTCCTCGATATTGGATATGTATAATAGGAACAGTAACAATTATTTTAATAATAATTATTTTGTGAAATTTAGGCGCAGGCTTCTAAATTGCATAAGATTAAGGTTAAGGTTAAGGTCAGTCAAAAAGGGAAATGAGGAGGTGAGTCAACAGTTGTCAAGACCACAACCCAGTGCACCATGACTACAAGATGGTGCAGAATCTTCGGTCACCTTCAGTAGTAATCCTGGTCACTCTGGTACAACGACAAAGTGTGATAATGGTACAAAGTACTGGTCATGATTACAAGATGGTAATGGTACAACGACATATAGGCCTAATGTCAATCTTTCCCAACAGTACTTACAAGAAAAGTATGGACTGGTACCAATGGAGAATATGACGATGATATTGAATAACCTGAACGACATGGTAACCTCTACCCAATCATCCAGGACACGCCAATCACCTGATGAAAAACAACGGCCGATATCTGACCCAAGCAGTTACAAGGAGTATGGTCAAGGTAACGATCCCATGAATTCTGATCACAAGGAATATGGTCAAGATGATACTTCCACAACATCGCCGATCCCAGTTCCAGAAGATAACCCGATGGTGACGGCCGACATTGCCGAATGTGATGATTACATGGAGACTGAAGACAGTCTCACCATCGAAAGGATCAAATTCTGGTGATTCAGTGAAGAGAGTAACAAACTATCCAATAAGGAAACCACAAGCAAAACCACAACAATCTATTTATCCCAGTTTACGAGAAGAACTAAAAACTACTCAGTGAAAAGACAATCTTGATGTTACATGAACTTTTAAGTATCTCGGACACTAGTAATGAACATTATTAAAAGGACATTTACGTATTATATCCTGATCACCTATCATTATGCTAGTGGCATGGATATTATATGGACAGTCTAAATCCTGGTCGTAGGAAGAAAGAACTGTGTATCTTACATATACGCTGGTCATAAGAAGGAAGAACTGTTTAAAGAAAACATTTACGACTATGACTAGTGCCAATGTTGGGTAAGCTCTTCCATAAGGAGGACAACCTATGACAGGGGCAGCGGGCAGTCATAGGGCTAGCGCCGATCTGTTCCAATGACGGGTAAGTTCTTCCATAAGGAGGACAACCTATGACAGGGGCAGCGGGCAGCCACAAACGAACAATCATGAACTGAAAAATACTATCTTGGTCATCAAGATTACGACTGATATTCCTTCCTAGTCACCGAGATGTGTAAATAATATGAACATTTTGCTTGGACATTTTTATTTCTGATGGACAATTGTGCAATGAACTGTGAAAAGACAATATAACAATTGTGTATGTTGCATGTATATTGAATATGTATGTTATAATAATAATGATAGAGTAATCCTGGTCACCCATATGTTGATAAAGAAAGAATTGGGTAATTAATTTCTTTCGGAAAGGGATGATTGTAACGGGATGGCCTGGGTGACCAAAGTATATAAAATATATTTCAATTAATTTGGGAAGGTAATAATTTTAAAATTAAAATATGATTGTATAATAAGTTGTATTTAGACAGGCTAATACCAGTTTAGTACAGTTCCAATGATTAAATTGTAAAACTTGTTAAAATTGACCTTTAGAAAACATCTATGTACCAAACATGGAACAAATTGCAAAACTTGTTAAAATTGACATTTAGGAAATAGATATGTACTAACATGATATTTCGATAGAGATGTATTGGAACTGTATTTGGACTGGGTATGTTTCACACGTCAGGTGCCTATTAGTAATAGTACCATTTTGGGATGCTGTGATTGACGTGTGAAGGACTAATTTTCTATAATTGTTTAATATTTTCTACGTATTATTTTATTTTTCTCCGCAGTATTTTATCTTGTTCTAACTGGTTTTTGGGGCTAGATTATAAATACGAGCGACATTGTAGTCCGCTCAGTTCGGTGTTTACTTCAGTTCAGTCCACATCTTAACCACTGTCTGTTGCTGTTAATTGATCTGCATAATAAAGTATTGGAAGCACACCAGTCTTTTCAAACACAACGCAAGTAACCAGTAGTAATCTACCACTATACGATCAACGACCCATAAGCCTACAGATGTCACCCGAACCACACAAAGGCAACAAAAAGATGTGATTTTTTTTCAGTAGTTTACCCGCAGGACACACGAAGACTACACGAAGGCCTCACGATGGATATGCCATTCTGCAGGAACTGAATTGTGATTAATTGTGTTGCTCAGGAATGACCGAGGAAGATGCTCTGAGGCTGGCCTTTTATATGTCCACGTTACCATGACATATGTGAAATGCTTGAGCTACCCAAATTCGGCTGTCTGTGCCCACACAGAGGTCCCATCTCGATGTCATCATACCCAATGGCTACACAACGGCATTTAGAAGACTTCACATAGTCATGTTGCCTTCCTAAGAAAATCAGGCAGCATCTTGTTTTCTTTGTATTGTCTTTGTTAGGCGAAACTTGATGGCACCGATGATCACATGAAGTAAAGACAAAGATGACACGATTTGACAAGATACCCTCATGATGGCCTTACGAAGGGCAAAATGGATACATGAATTCAACACGAAAATGAACCATCGCAAGGTCTTTTGGCAATTTTTTGGTATACCGGCAGTCATACAATGGCTTAAGTTACCCTCACGAGCGGTCCAATGTTTTTACAATCAGATGCTAATTTGAAAATTTCCTTTATCATGTGTCCACCTGGTGTCAATTTCGGGACAGTGTGACGCCTGCATCAAGACAGACATTCCAGAATGAGATGAGTATTTCACAATTGCATTATATCTATTAAATTACACCCAAAAGTTTGAGACCAAACAAACAGAATATATTTATTGCGTATCAGTTTTGTAACATTAATAAACAGATGGTTTGGTAAAATATTTATACAATAATATCCATGTAACATGTAAAATATGTCCCAGATTAGAAGACACATGTAAATCAACCCCATTTTTAACTGGCCTGCAACGAAAGTAGCGAAAGATGAGATATAGGTATTACTTTCCAATGCGGCTGCAACGGCAGCAATGGCATATATATTTTTAAGCTAAACTGACCAAAGGCCAGCGGGAGCTATAACCATCAATTTGGTGTCCGTCGTCCGTCCGTTAATTTTTCACATTTTGATCTTCTTCTTGAGGACCACTGAACAGAATTTGACCAAATTGGCAGAGATGTTTCTTGTCTTTTCTAAGTGTTGTTACTTTGGTGCTGATTTTTTAAGAAACATGGCCGTCATAGCTTATTTTAATTTCTGATTAGCGGAATGTTTGGAAACTTCTTCTTAGGAAAGATATACCTGATTGAACCAAACTTTACAAATATGTTTCTATAAATATTCTTAACAATTGTTGTTTAGTGCGGATTGGAAATTTAAGATGGCCACCACAGCCGAACTTAGTTAATCATAGGACTCTATGGGAAAATTCATTCAAAAATATTTTTTTCTAAAATCACTTGGCCAATCAGAACTTAAATTTGCACAAATTGTCTCTAGATAGTACTCTTTCAGAATTACGTCCAATGATGGTGGAGACTGTTCACTTAGATGGCCACGACAGCTGAATTTATTTTAACATAGGATTCTATGGGAAAATTCATTTAAAAATCCACTTGGCCGATTTGAGTTAAACTATGCGGCAATGGTCATGCTGATCAAATAATTATTGAGAGTGTTATTGTCCTTGGAAATAGGAATTATTGTCAAAATAATAGTTTTCCAGCCTTTTTTTGGAAACCGTGTAACCAAGTGATCTTATTTTTGGTATCTGAGTTTTAATGATGAGTTACAGATCAAGTTTGAGTTTCACGCTGATCGTATAATTATTGTGAGAGTTATCAACCTTGGAAATAGGAATTATTTTCAAAATAATAGTTTTCCGTAAATTTTTCGGAAACCATATAACCAACTGACCTTATTTTTGGTATCTGAGTTTTGATGATGAGTTACAGATCAAGTTTGAGGTTCACGATGATCGGATAATTGTTATAAGAGTTATTGCCCTTGGAAATAGGAATTTTTGTCAAAATAATAGTTTTCTGACTTTTTTCAGAAACCTTTTAACCAACGAATATTATTTTTGTGTCGCCTGCGTCTTGCTTTGTCTTCTGTCGTCTTGCGTCCTTTTGCGTCATCTTGCGTCTTGATGAATCTTTCTCTGTGCATTAACCTTAAAAATCAACATTTTTGCAAAAAAAAGGGGGGGGGGGGGGCAAAACTTCTATCCTCAACTACTCCACAACCGCTCAAAGGAATTTTGATTAAACATTCTCTGTGCATTAACCTTTATGCACAGGTGTGCATATATATTTCATTTTTAGAAAATCTTAATTTTTTTCTGTAAAAATTGACATTTTTGAAAAAGAAAGGGGGGGGGGTCAAAACTTTTATCCTCAACTACTCCATAACCATTCAAAGGAATTTGATGAAATTTTCTCTGTGAATTAACCTAAATGCACAGTTGTGCATATATATTTCATTTTTAGAAAAATTTATTTTTTTTTTATGTAAAAATTGACATTTTTGAAAAAAAAAGGGGGGGATTTCAAAACTTCTATCCTCAACTACTCCATAACCGCTCAAAGCAATTTGATGAAACTTTCTCTGTGCATTAACCTTAATGCAAAGGTGTGCATATATATATTTCATTTTTAGCTCACCTGACCCAAAGGGTCAAGTGAGCTATTCTCATCACTTGGCGTCCGTCGTCTGTCGTCATCGTCGTCCGTCGTCGTCCGTCGTCCGTTAACTTTTATAAAAATCTTCTCCTCTGAAACTACTGGGCCAAATTGAACCAACTTGGCCACAAGCATCATTAGGGTATCTAGTTTAAAAAATGTGTCCGATGACCCCGCCTGCCAACCAACATGGCCGACATGGCCAAAAATAGAACATAGGGGTAAACTGCAGTTTTTGTCTTATATCTCAAAAACTAAAGCAATTAGAGCAAAACTGACGGGGTAAAAATGTTCGTCAGGTCAAGATCTACCTGCCGTGAAATTTTCAGACGAATCGGTCAACCCTTTGTTGGGTTATTGCCCCTGAATTGTTAATTTTTAAGGAAATTTTGCAGTTTTAGGTTATTATCTTGAATATTATTATAGATAAAGACAAATTGTAAACAGCAAAAATGTTCAACAAAGTAAGATCTACAAATAAGTCAACATGACCAAAATCATTGATTGACCCCTTATAGCATTTTTGCCCTTTAAAGACGGCATCCAGTGTAAGCTTTCCTTTAAAGACCTTTTTTCTCTCAAACCACGGAGCCATTTGAGACCAAACTTTGGTGGAATGGTCCTTCCAAAATTATGTCTGGCATCCCCGACTTCCAACCGACATGGCTGCTGTTACTAAAAATAGAAAAAAAGGGGGGGGGGGGGTGAATTTCAAAAATCTTCTTATATGAAACTACAAGGCCAGTTGGAACCAAAGTTGGTAATGGTTCTTAGGAGGTTCTCTTTCAGACATATGTCGAATGACCCGGACTGTTAACCAAGATGGCCACCACAGCCGAACTTAGTTTAACATAGGGCCCTATGGGAAAATAACATTGAAAAATCTTCTTGTCTTAAACCATTTGACCAATTGGAACCAGACTTGGCAGCAATGGTCCTTAGATGGTCCCTTTGTAGAGGTGTGTCCGATGATCCGGACTGTCAACCAAGATAGCCGCCACAACCGAACCTAGTTTAACATAGGGCCCTATGGGAAAATTCATTGAAAAATCTTCTTGTCTGAAACCACTTAACCAATTGGAACCAGACTCGGCAGCAATGGTCCTTAGATGGTCCTCTTATAGAGATGTGTCCGATGACCCAGACTGTCAACCAAGATGGCTGCCACAACCGAACTTGGTTTAACATAGGGCCCTATAGGAAAATTCATTGAAAAATCTTCTTGTCTGAAGCCCCTTGACATATTGGAGCCAGACTTGGCAGAATTGGTCCTTAAGAGGTCCTTTTTCAGAAATGTGTCTGATTTTTTGTGAACCAAGATGGCCGCCACATCAGCCCTTAGTTTAACATAGGACCCTATGGGAAATTCACTCAAAAATCTTCTCGTTTGAAAACACTAAGCCAATTAGAATTAGACTTGGTAGCAATAGTCCTTAGATGATCCTCTTTCAGAATTTTGTGCGATGACCCAGACTGTCAACCAAGATGTCCGCCAAACCTGAACTTAGTTTAACAAAGGGCCCTATGGAAAAATTCATTGAAAAATCTTCTCGTCTGAAACTACTTGTCATATTGGAGCAAGAATTGGCAGCATTGGTCCTTAAGAGGTCCTCTTTCAGAAATGTGTCCGATCACCCGGATTGTCAACGAAGATGGCTGCCACACCAAACTTTGTTAAATATTGGACCCTATAGGAAAATTCATTTAAAAATCTTCTTCTCTGAAACCACTTAGCCAGTTGGAACAAGACTTAGCAGAAATGGTCCTTAGATGGTTCTCTTTTAGAAATATATCCTTTGACCTGGACTGTCAACCAAGATGACTGCCACAGCTGAAATTAGTTTAACATTGAATCCAGTTGAGCGATACAGGCTCTTGAGAGTATCTAGTTAGAATATTTTAATATCTTTTGTAGAAATTGATGTCCGCAGGCGACACATTTTTAGTATGTCAGCTTATATTGATGAGCTACAAATCAAATTTGAGTTTCAGGCTGATTGGGAAATTATTGTGTAGTCCTTACAAACATAGGTTTAGGATTTTTAGGAATCACTCTGTCCATATGTCTGTGTCCGATTCACATTGTCAAGGAGGGTTTGGTCGTTTTCTCAAAGCTCCAGCCGGTAGGGGACATTCTATTGCCCAGCAATACTCTCAAAATGCTTGTTTTTAATGATCTCCTGGATTGTGAACCAAGATGGCTGCTACAAGTGACTTTAATAATGTCGTCTCATCTTAAACTTCTGTCCAGATTGAGACCAAAATGTGGTAGAATGGGCCTAAATGGTGATTCCCTTTCAAAATCCTGGCCCGTGACATGGATTGCCAACCAAGATTTCCACCTTATGGGATCTTAGTTAGATAGTCATGTTTAGTTTATTATCAGTTTTATACGCCCGTCAAAATTTGCCCGGCGTCCGTCTGTCTGTCGTAAACATGTCGCACCGTAACTTGAGAACAACTCATCCAAATTTCACGAAACTTAACATAGTTGTTTCTTATAATGGTCAAATGATATGTATACTTTTTGGTGAAAATAAGATTAAAACTTTTTGAGTTACGGGACTTTGTAACTAAAACAGAAGTGTGTTTTTTTTCACGTCGCGCCGTATCTCAAAAATGATTTATGATTATTGCATAAAACTTTACACACTTCTTAGTTATATTAATCTAAAGATCTGTTTACTTTTTGGTAATGATTAAAAATTTTATTTTAGAGTTATTGAGTTTTTTGTAAAAAAAAAAGAGGGGGGGGTTTCACAGGTCATGCTGTAATCTCAAAAACGATTGATGATTATTGCATAAAACTTTACACACTTCTTAGTAATATTAATCTGAAGATCTGTATACTTTTTCGTGATGATTCTTTATTTTATTTTTGAGTTATTGAATTTTTATTGAGCTTTTTGGTAAAAAAGGTAGTCTTTTTTGGTCACATTTCGTGCTGTATCTCTATTGCTTAAAAGTTTACATGCTTATGTTTTGCCGGGTTTCCATATACATCCCACCAGCAGCTCCACTAAATAAAGGAGGATTCCAAAAACATTTATTATGTTTTTTTCACAAGACGACGGGCGTATCATGCGCTCATGGCGCAGCTGATTATTTATTACTGCCCTACCAGCAATGCCAAAGGGACTATAGGTTTGCACTCCGTCAGTGCGTTTGTCAGTCACGCTACAGTTTTACAGACTTTTGTTTGAAACCGTTTAACAAAATGATCGTATTTTTATCTCACCCGGCCAAAGGCCATGTGAGCTTTTTTCATCACTTGGCGTCTGTTGTCCGTCCGTTAACTTTTCACATTTTAATCTTCTCCTCTGAAATTACTGGGACAAATGGAACCAAAATTGACAGGAAGCATCTATTTAAGGTCCTTTATAAATTTCCTCATTTCGTCATGATGGAGCAACAAACATGGCTGCCATGGGCAATTCTTTTTTCTGATTGGCTGATTGTAAAAAAAACCTCTTCTCTTTAACCGCTTGGCCAAAATGGAACCAAACTTGACTGAAGGCATATATGTCAGGTCCTTTATAAAGTTTCTTCATTTTGTCCCGATCGAGCAACGAACATGGCCTTCATGGGCAATTCTTCTTTCTGATTGGCTGATTAAAAAAAAATCTTCTCCTCTGAAAACACCGGATAAAAAGAATCCAAACTTGACAGAAAGCATCTTTGGAAGGTCCTCTATAAAATTGCTTATTTTGTTCCGATAGGACAACAAACATGGCCACCATGGGCAATTTTTGTTTCTGATTTGCTGATTAGGAATTTTTTTTACTCTCAAATTGGTTGGCTTAATTTATTCACTTGACCAATTTGAACCAGACTTGGCAGCAATGGTCCTAAAGATGATTCTCTTTCAGAATTATGTTCTATGACCAAGAAGTGTTTGCTTTGTTGATTTGAATATTTTTTTCATCAGTCCTAAATGCACCAGATCAAAAATGATCACAACTACAGGCAAAAGTTTACATTGGAAACTTAATGAAATATCTATGAGATACTTCCCCCAAGAGCAGATAATGTGAAATTAAAAAAATAATCTAATGTCTCTAAGGGTCCATGACGTAAATTGTTTTTGATCCAAGGCTTCATCATTTTCCAATCATTTCAGATGGAATTCAGGCTCCCAATTTTATTTAAATTATTCCATATCAAGGTTTTTAACAGCTGCTAGAGCTTTCATTACAATGAGAAATTGAAAATGGCCATATTGTATTTATTTAACAATGGTAGTACAATTTTAAATAAACTTTAAGTCAAAGTTTAATATCATATCTTTAGCTGAGAATACCATGCTCAAAATCCATTATTTTGATGCATACCAATTAAAATAAAGGGCATGGGAACTGCTCCTAACCATCAAAATTTGGCATGTTTTTTTTGTTGGAAAAAAGCTATCTATTATTAGTTGGTTTACGGGATTCTTCTAAAAAAAGGAAGGGTAGGAGGTCGAAAAAAAAATAAAAATAAAAATAATGAAAAAGGATAGGGTAGGAGGTCGAAAAAAAAAAAAAAAAAAAAAAAAATTGGAATTAATACTGTTTTTTTCAACCAAAAATCGAGAAACAAACAATGACGTTACTCTATAGTATAATACTAACTATGTATGCAGATTGTTTCATGAACTGGTATTAATTCTTGCTGTTTCAATTAATGTGTTACAGGGAGTCCAATGTCAATGTAGATTGATGAAAGCAGATACATATATGTCTCTGATGAAAGGGAAGTGTGTTTTCCAATTGCATTTGTTTTTGTTCTGTGTATTTATTTATCAAATTTAAATCAGGGAGTGACAAAATTCCTCATATCATAATACAATCTTATTGAGGAAATACCATGCTCTCTGCATGTCATAAGCCTTCATATGTGGTACATATAAACATACAATTTTTGTGCGTTTTATGCTATTTTACACTGCTAAGTATTAACTTATATCTCGAAGTGTCCTGTGATTGTCCCTTTTTATAAATGTTGAAGTGATATTGTCAGGCATTCTATGACAGTAATACATGTGTATAATATGACGCAGGTTTTTTCAAAAGTGATGATTTTCTAAAATTTGTTTAAAATTTCACAGTGGTATCATACTTTAACTTTGTTCATAATCCTGTTTATTTACTTTTGACCTCAATTATTTATCCCTTATAATTTTTATTAACTATTTTATTTGCATTCAGGTATCACAGATCAATTTATTCGTTCATTGTGTGTTAATTTACATTTTTTGATTGAGTTAAGCCTTCCAATTGATATGTTATAGTGTGTCTTTCTATGTTGTGATGTTATACTATTGTTTCAGAAAAGGGAGAAGGTTTGGTACCATTAAAAACGTTTAATCCTGCTGCAAATGATTGCACCTGTCCTAAGTCAGGAATCTGATGTACAGTAGTTGTCGTCTGTTTATGTAGTTCATACATGTTTCTTGTTTCTCGGTTTTATATAGATCAGACCGTTGGTTTTCCTGTTTGAATGGTTTTACACTAGTAATTTTTGGGGCCCTTTATAGCTTGCTTTTCGTTGTGAGCCAATCCTCCGTGTTGAAGGCCGTACCTTGACCTATAATGGTTTACTTTTATAAATTGTTACTTGAATGGAGAGTTGTCTCATTGGCACTCATACCACATCTTCCTATACCTATCCAGACCTGTTTACCCCATTTAAGCTAGTAGTGTAGTTTATACATTTAGAAAGTGTAGTTTTCAATATTTAGGTGTAGTTTTAGATCTTACAAGTCCTAAAAATTACTATCACCGATGCAAAATCCTGCATTCTGAGAGCTTTTAGAATCATGTTTTGAAGATACCAAGTATATAAATTCAATAGGATTAGTTATATTGAACACAATAATGATATATGTTTTCTTCCTAAATTTTATTAAGTCATTCTCTTGTAAATCCAAAGATACAACCATGGTCTGTCCTTGGTCCAAACATCAAAAAATTTATGTTCTCTGACCTCTTGCTCGTATTTGCGTTTTGAAATATGTCTGGCATCACAATATGTAACTAATTGAAAACTTTTGAACAGTTCAAATCGCGCCATGTGTCAAACTTGACAGTCAACGATCACCAGAGCATTTGTAATACATACTTTTATATTCATTATCAAGCGCATAAAAGATAAAGACTCCGTTTTGCGTTCGGATAACTTCCTTTAGACACAAAATTACATACTGCCGATTTTTTTTACTGTAACATCTTTGAAAGCGTAGAAATGACCTCTTTGGGCGTAGAGCGTAATTTGAGTACAAAAAATCGTAGAAACTACGCCAAAATCGTAGTGGTAAACAGGTCTGTCTATCTGATCTCCATTTTCAACTGGTTCCTTTTCACCGCATTAGATCATGATGAAACGTTGACTGAACAGGGAACCGCACGGGATTTTCAAATCCACTCCGAGGGTATTCCGACTGGAGGAAGAAAGGCCGATCTTTTTTATTATGTTTTTATTTTTATTTGTACTTCTTCAGACAGAAAAGGGTCGGCGGTATTAAAAAAAAATCTTCAAAATCGTTTTTTTTTTTATTTCAAAATCGGGAAAAACAGGGTCGGCGGATCCGTAAACCAACAAATAAAAAAAAAGTGGCCTAAACAGTTAATAGAATGAATATTTTTAAGGAGTGGTTTTTGTTTTTTAATTTGACGGCAGAAATTTTGAAAAATTCCTAGCCTCATTGAATAATTCCTGCTAAATAGCTGAGAATACCATGCTCAAAATCCATTATTTTGATGCGTGTAAATTAAAATAAAGGGCATGGGGACTGCTCCTAATCATCAAAATTTGGCATGTTTTTTTGTTGTTGAAAAAAAGCTGTCCATTTGTCCCACCAAAACAAACTTTCATGTAGAGGTAGCTTCATATTTTCTTTCCGTGCAGAAAGTTAAAGACCTAAATAATATTTTGAAAATTTTTAATAAGTTCTTATTTGGTGTCTTCTGTTGAGAATTAAATACCTTTTCAATTATCATTATGCACAAAATTTATAGACCTTACTAATTCTTTTAGTTAAGAAATTACAGTGGGGCACTTACGAAACTAAACTAGAAACTGTCACCAGCCTCCTAAGATGTCTTTTGTGCAATTTTTCCCAGAGCAATTTTTAAGTAACTTTAAAGTCTTTTGAAGATTAAATATACAATATTTATTGAATTTGTGAAGATGCATTGTGCCCATGCTAAAATAGGTAAAGTTTATCATAAATATATATATGTAGCTTTGGATATTACAATTCGTTCATACACATCTCGTATGACCTTGAAGGGTCAAAACAAATGTTTTTTGACAATCTAGACCTCCATAAATAACAGTATATTTATGAGAATTGACAGTGAGGATTTGATTTAGATAAGTTAGTTGAAAGTGAAAATGTGTAACTCAGGAATAAAGCTTTGATTTGATGCAATAAATATAACAAAGTGTTTATAAGACATGATTTCAGGTATGTGATTATTATTTTATTTTGGATCTATTTTTTTGCAAATAAGTTTGTTCTTTTAGGATAAGGAGAACTGCCCCCTTCTTTGCATACTTTCTTTCTTATTGCCCAAACTTTTTGACTTAACAAATGGGAAGGGGGTCTTCAACTCATTTCTATAGGGGCCGTGCTGGCGAATGTTTTTTCATGGGTGGACTTTGTTTAGGAGATGCATTGAATTGGCATTTTGCTGTACATAAGCAATATATATATATTATCAATGATTCCAGTGAAAAAACATCAAATGCAGTAATTTCATTGGCTAACTGCAATTGCCGGTCAGAAGTTTATAACTTGATAAATTCCATTCATGACGTCGTGAGTATGAATACGCACGCATACAATATAGTGCATGAGGAAAATGTTATTTTCAAATGCTATATTTCTGCATTACTTTGGAATTGTAAGTAATAAAGGTTATTTTTTCGGAATTTATCAATGTGTAAACTTGGGCTTATCACTCACAAACTTGCATAAAGTCCTTTGGACTTTATTTAGCTTTTGAACTTTAGGGACCAAAGCATTACTTTGAGATATCAGGAGTTTTGAGATAAAAGAGTTTGAGATAATCAGAGTCAACTGTTTAATAAATTTAACTGAAAACCATAAAACTCTGCTCATAGCTTTCAGCTGTGGTACTCGCGTTCATCACATAATAGTGATTTCAATTACATCAATAAAAAGGACAAATATACCTAAGGGGCAATCAAAAAAACGTAATCCATTGGACAGACAAACCCGGGAAGACAAATGAACAACCACAAGCATAACAAATAAACGCAGAAAACTAAAAAACAATGAACAACACGAACTCCTATAAAAACCAGGAGTGAACCCAGGTGCTCTGGAAGGGTAAACAGTTCCTGCTCCGCATACGGCACCCGTCGTGAAGTTCAACAAAGTCAATCCGGTGGAAGTCACAAATCGGTGGAGGCACATGAAAGGTTACGACAGTGGGAACAGGTCCAACATCATCTTAGATATTGGAACACTGTAATGGTCAATCAATTCATGATGACGACCGTAAAATTTCTTAAGTGATGACATCAACTTATCCCTGATAAAGATATTCTTGTTTTTCTTGTTTATTAAAAGAAGAAATACATTTGCATGAAAAAATTTTATTTGAACAAATATCGAAATAGTGTGTTGAGGGAGAGGGCTATTCGTTGATTGAACACAATAAACTGACTGTAAATATACTTCTTTTGGGTTTTGGGAGATAAGTCTCATGACATTATCTGCAATTTTCAATGCATTTTGCTGTATTATTTGTTTAGATTGTTGACATGTGATCGTTGTTTTCTGATTTGTGCAGCTGGTCTCAGCTTTATCCAATAAAAATAAGTAAATTCCGGCTGAAGCAGCCAAGGGTGAAGAGAGAGAAGCAAATTGTAACCCTTGGCTAGCAAAGATGGAGAAAGGGATTAAAAAGAGTCAAAATGAACTCTTTTTTGAAAAAAAAGATATATTGTAGTAAATATACACATCATAGTAATGCACAATCCACTTCAAGTATGATTTGTTAACTTATAATTCAACAAGCTGCTCTACTAAAAGGGACAAAAAAAATCTGACAGTCAACATTGTTTTTACCTTTTTATACGCCTGTCAAAATTTTGACGGGATGTATTATGGTATACAAATGTCCGGTGTTGTTCTGATTAGTCGAAGTTTAAAACTTAAAAAATCTGAAACTGTTTGGCCAATGAACTTATACTTGGTATGAAGCTTTTATAGAAGATCATTTACAATTTTTCCAGAAATCAATCTAGTCTGTCAAATCAATTCAAAAGTTTGTGACTGCCAGGTGAGCAATACAGTGGGCTGAGCCTCTTGTTTCAATCAAGATATAAAATTTAAATTTTTGGATACAGATGTATCTTAGTGAAGATGCAAGCATCCAACAAGAATTAGATGACTATGATCCAAATTTTACACTTCATTGACTTGAGTTGAATTTTACATCTGAGTAAACATCTTTGGCCAATATTAAACATAGGATCATGTAATCTTGTATGCAGGTGTATCTTTGTGATGAGGCAAGCATCTGACAAGAAATAGGTCATTTCTAGATTTTACACTTCACTGACTTTGCCTTAAATGTATGTCCCAAGAGATAGGATCATATAATCTTACAATTGACAAATAAAGAAATTCTATTCTATTCATACAGATATATTGTAACAAAGGAGTCAATTAACCTAAATTTTAAGTTTCACTGACCTTGCATTTATAAATGTCTTGTAAGACATAGGGTCATATGATCTAAAATTCTAAAATTTACTGACAACAGCAAGACACCAAGTTCCCAGGAACCTTCAAGAATTTTTTATACAAATTATTGTGTCCAGCAAGTAACATGTTCAACATATTATTGTGTCCTTTAATTGACTGTGTGGGTATGAACAATATTTAGAAAGTGAACTTAAAGTTTAGTAATTGGTTAATGATATTAAGCTTTTTTTTCAAGTAAATAAGCATGCCTAGAAAAAGAAACTGGAAAAAAGGCTTTCAGTGCAAAAAAGTCTTGACAGAGGATGTCAACAGATGAAGACTCGAAGGCAGATGTTGGCATCGTCCCCATAAATGTTTCTGCCCTTGTCCAAGTTACATCTGTGCCTCTTAAGTTGTTGACAGCCTCGTCCCAACAACTATGACATCTGTATCGGCAGGTGTGGGACATGTCCCAACACCTGTAACAGCAGTTGCTGAGGGCCTCATCCCAGCAACTGCTTCCGCTAACAGACATGCTAGTAGTACACATGCTACTAATACACATGCTTATATACTTAATACTGAATTACTACTAGAGTTCACACTAGGTTTACCGCTAGTTTGCATTCTGACATACCTGCTTAACCAAACAATTTATTGTACCTGGTAATATTCTTGTTCCAATAAATAGCTTTAAATATGCAGATACTAAAACTAATAAATATTTTCGAAGAGAAAAGACGCAGAGGAATTATCCCTTTCATGCTGTACTTTGTAAATTTGGGTCATTTTGTCAAGATGATGCAAGATTTAATCGTGTAACTAGAGGCAACCAGTGTACATGTAATGGACTTATTTTCCTTCAATGACTTATAACAGAGATGACTACAAAACAATTGACCTTGATTGTGTACTTTTGCTTTACAAAAGCACTATTGAGAAGCTGAAAAAAGTAAGAAATTAAAGAATAAGTTTTTAAATTTTTCAGAATGTATAGAAACAGCTGAAGATAAATTTGAGGTTATGAAATTTTAAATTTATATTTGAACTGCCATTGATATTTACACTTTAGGATTACCATCTTTATAGGATGCAATAACTGATGGTTTGCAGAAATCAATTTGTGTCCTCATTATGATTGGGCTTGTATGTTCAGCAGTGAGTTTCCACCGAGGCTCATATTACTTCTTTGATTCACATTCACATAGACAAGATGGATTATTTGTGCTGAATGGTACTTCTATCCTAATTGCATTTAGCGATATAAATATCTTGTTTCATATCTCTATAGTCATTACACAGGCATGTTCACAGTTCGAAGTTTTGCCTATTTCATTTGTGTTTTAAAATAACACTTCATATGTGCAACGACAAATGACATACTATTTTGTTGATCAAATCAAGAAAAATAAAATTATAACGCAAGAGTTTCAGGCTGCTTCACAATGTGGTAAAAGAATTAATAAATCTGTATACATGAAGCAGTATATGAAGAAAAGAAGGATGAACAAAACTTTCAGAGATGCAGAATGACAAAAAGAATTAGAGAGCAAGCAATTTACACGGAAAGATCCTGCTTTCAGAAATGCAGATAAACAGAATGAACTTGCGTCTAAGCAGTCAGCATGACAAGATCCCAATTATAGAAGTACAGAAAGGGAGAATGAACTTTTGTCTAAGCAGTTAGCACGACAAGATCAGACTTCATAAAGAGTGTGTGGCAAAGCAAAATGCAAGACAAGATCCCAATTTTAGAAGAACGGGAGAATGAACTTTTGTCTAAACAGTTAGCACAACAAGACCCCAATTTTAGATGTAAAGAAAGAGAGAATGAAATTATGTCTAAACAGTTAGCACGACATAATCCAACTTTCATGCAAAAAGGGTGTGCAGCAAAGCAAACTGCAAGACAAGATCTTAATTTTATAAATATTGAGAAAGCAATTGAACTTGTTTCTAAACAGTTGGTACGAATGGATTCTTTATTTAAACAGAATGAATTGCAAAGAGACTTAAAAAGAAAAAACGATTTAGAGCCGAAAAAGAACGTGTGACTAAACAGACATCAGGGCAAAACAAACCTGACAAGGATAAAAGATATAATAAAAGTAGAAAACAGACCAAGAGAAAAAGTAGCACTTTTGTAGAACATGAATAGACATTGAAGAAGAGAAGAATACAAGGTAACATGCTTGCAGAATGTATAAGAAAATTTGAAGAAAAAATTTCTGAAGGTCCTTTGTACATATATGCACATGCTGTCATCAGACATTTTTTTAAAACTATTAAAAAACACAGCAGCCTCAAGCACCACAAAATATCTGACCAATCTAAAATCAGGGGATGATGAGGAATGGATATGTCATACTTGCCTGAATTCATTGAAAGGTAACAAAATTCCATGTTTATCGATAGCAAATAAAATGGGATTTTTAGAAAAACCAAATGAATTAGATTTATACCCTTTAGAAGAGAGACTCATATCACTCAGAATAGCATTCATGCAGATTCACCAATTTCCAAGAGGTGGACAGTTTTCTATTAAAGGAAATGTTGTTAATGTACCTGTAGATATACAACAAACAATCAATGCACTACCTCACACATTAGATCAATGTGGTACAATTTCAGTGAAGCTGAAGAAAAAGCTTAGTTACAAAACCTGCGATTTATAGAAACAGATTTAGAGAAAATATAAGACCATGCGCAGCTATTTGCAGTTAACATTATTTAATGAATAAAAGTTAACTTTACAAATCCTCAGGAATACAAATTGATAAAAGTTGGATGAATGAAATCAAAGATATCAAGGCACCAGTGCTTGATACCAGTAATGAGGAAAAAATAATGAGCATGGTAAAAATAATAAAGATGATAATTCTGATCATTTCAATGAAATTGATGATACAGATTTATAGGTGAGAAACACAGACACAATACTAGATGAAATTGAAGATGAAGGAAATCCAATGTATGATACAGAGTATGTATTTGCCCCTGGAGAGGGTCAGCATCCATTAGCTTTGTATTCTGCTCCAGATGCTGAGTATTTTCCCCATCTATTGTCTGTGGTGAAAAATGTTCTGAAAACAATGAGAGAAGTGTTCCTGTTCAGTACTCTGACATTGATAAATGGGAGTTGAGATCAGTTGATAGGCAATATGTTCCAAATTTTTTTTTAAACTAAAAAATATTCAGTTGAAGAATATCTTTGAAAGGGCAAGCCTAGCATTAAGACGAAGTAAATCAGTCCCAAAGTGTTTTTGCGAAGGAAACCATCTGAAGTACATGTTAATCCATACATGAAGATAGTGTTGTCAGCATGGAAAGCTAATCACGATTTGCAATTTATATTAGATCCATATGCATGTGCCATGTACTTACATCTCTTACATCAGCAATTCACAAAAAGGGATGAGTGCATTGTTAGATCAAGCAGCAAAGGAATCAAACAAGGTAATTTAGATTTAAAAAGGCAAGTAAGACATATTGGTGATTATTTTACAATAAGTGCACAAGAAGCCATCTACTTAACTTTACAAATGCCACTAAAGCAACAGGCAAGTTGTATTTGTAAATAATTCTCCTCCAGAGAAAAGAACGTTCTTATTAAAACAAACTTCTGTGTTAGAAAAAATGTTTCCAAATTCTACAGATATAGAAAGTGACAATGATATCAAATGGTATTCTAAAAGACTAAAATCATTGGAAAACTGCCTTGCTGATAACATTTCTCAGCCAGAAGTGAAATACCCTAAGACATATGATGCACAACAAGAAAGCTATAATGGTGACATCTCAGATAATGATGAAGCTGAACACAGTCAAAGTAAGGAGGAGTAGACTAATCAAGGAATGACAAAAAGAATAAACATAACCATGAAAAATGGTGTAACTATTAAACAAAGGAAGTCACGTAGGGTCCTGCAACCCAAAGTCTAACAGTATGAACAAAATGCTGAGGAATTGGACAAAGCTAGAGAACAGGTCGAAAATGAATGCAACAACTTTGATGAACTAGCACCTGGAACAGAACATGCAGAACAAGAAGAAAATAGAAGGCACAGTGGGATTAGAACAATATGTGCATTTTAATCCTGATCGTCCAGGAGAACAAAAAAATTATGATATGGCAGAAGCCCTAGGGGTCCCATCCAACACTCTGGAATTATCAAGTCATTCCATCAGACTCCCAGAACATGAGTATTTAGAACTGATTAGATCCTTGAATAAGAAACAAGGTAAATTCTTCCAGCATGTTGTAACATGGATAACAAATAAAGAGGATCCTATTTATGCATTTTTAACTGGCAGAGTTGGTGTTGGAAAAGCAGTAGTTGTTACACCTTGTTTTTACATAGATATTTATATTCGCAAGTTGACGAAAATCCTGATATAAGAATACTACTATGTGCACCTACAGGAAAAGCTGCTTACAACATCAGTGGGATAACCTTGCACAATGCTTTTCAAATACAACCAAAACAAGGGCTTAAACCAAACACTGTCATGTGATATAAGAAATACACTACAAATGAAGTATAGAAATTTATCTATTGTTATGATAGATGAAATCTCCATCTACCGACGGAAAAGTTCCTAGCAACCAGATATATTTAAGTTCAGGACCCTACAATTTACCTGTTAAAGTGAAAATGGAAGGTCAAGAGTCAAGGCCATTGAAAAAGTCAATAGCAATCGATGAAAAAGTCCCTAGCAACCATATATATTTGGGTTTTAGCTGTGCAAGTCAATAGTAAGGCAAAAAATGCAACAATATACATTAATCAGAATCAATAATCTAAACAAACAATTACAGGTATGCGATTCAGGCTCTTGGATCCTCTTGTTTAAATTAGTTATTTCTTTGGCTTTGTTTATAGCTTCGATAGCAAACATCAATACATTTAGTACAATGTTTTGATTAAGCCATTCATTGTCATTTGTAAATATGAATCAAATCAAGACGATTGATATCGATGACCTTGTTGATTAAACTTCAAAATGAATCCGTTGCATAATGGAAACATGTTTTACTTTTGATTTTAAACACTTTTCACCAATAATTACCGTTGTCATTATACTAGTATTTCATTTGTATTATATTTCATTTATATTATTTTTTTTGTTTTTGTTGAGAAACTTGAAATCCACGAAATTAAGGTATCTGGACCATAATAGATCATGATCGAAAATTGTATCTCTTTTTGACCGTGTATGGCTGAACCAAACAATTTAAAGCCGGGATTTTGTATATATATTTTTCTTAAGTTGAAACACACTTTGTTGCTTATATGTAAAAATAAGTTAGTTATATTGACATTTCCGAAGTTTGCCGATAATTACCGAGGTCATTTCAATTGTGATGTATGGAACATCCAGGAACTTTTGAATAATCACGTGGTCATTTATGGTCCGGATACCTTAAGAACCCATGAATATATCTTTTTCCTCCAATCAACGAAAATTGATGTCAACGAAAATAACTGAATTCACCGTATTCTCCTTGTGACGCAGTTGAAATGTCTTTTTGATTCGTATCCACATATGTTGCAGCTATACATTTCTTTAAAATGTCTTGAGCACCATACAGCAATGTCTTTAGAAATTCCACCTTTGCTAGGGACACCCCTGCATTGACCTAATGCTGGAGGTAAGTGGACATAATTCATCAGTACCTTTGGACATCACCCGGATTAAAAAGCGCGGTAAAAAGGAAAGTAACCGAACAGTCCCTCTGTACTGCATATACTCTCAGTATGTGACTTCCGTAAACAAAAAATGGAAAAATGGCACGAAAACCACCACTTCCGGTTGCACATGTGCAAACCACTTCTGGATACTTCCGGTTCCACCCACGCATGCGCACAACACAGTTCTGGCTCCAGGAACATGGCGGGAAAATACATATATTGTCATTTAATTATAATTCTGCATCAAAAGGTCTAATTTGTTCATAACCAGCCCAAGTATAAAATCTTGGGTCAAAGTAAGTTTATTTCATGGTGAAAGTTGTTGTATCAGACAAGAGTTTCCTATCACCCTGGCTGAGTGGTCCAAGGCCGAGTGTTCCGTGGCCAATATGTCCGTGATTCTTTTTTATTAGCTCACCAAAGGTCCATGTGAGTTATTGCCATCATTTTGCATCGTTGTTAACTTCTCTGAAACCACTGGGCCAATTGAGATCAAACTTCGATGGAATGATCCTTGAATTGGTGGCCCCCTCCTAACTTCTGTCTCGTGTCCCCGAGTTCCAACATTATGTATGATGTTACTATAATAGAAAAAGGGGGGATAAATTTAAAAATCTTCTATGGAACTACATAACCAGACGGAACACAAATTGGAGGCAGTGGTCCTTAGCTGGTCCTCTTTCTGAATCGTGTCAAATATACCGAACTATAAACCATGATGGCCACCACAGCTGAACTTAGTTTAACATACGAACCTATGGGAAATCATTCATTTAAAAATCTTGTCCGAATGAAAAAAGACATGCCAGCAATGTTCCTTAGAAGGTCGTCTTTCAGAATATCAGTCCGATTAACATAGGTCCCTAAGGGGGAAATTCATTGAAAAATCTTCTTGTCTGATACCACTTAACCATTTGGAACCAGACTTACATGGTCCTATTTCAGAATTGTGTCCGATGGCCCGAACTGTCAACACTAGTAACACCATTTTGGTCTTAAGGAGGCTTGAGTGTATAAAATTGAAATTACAGTTTTCCTTATAATTTGTGGATTGAAACCTCTTAATATATGGGTTAAAAAATGCAATAAAAATAGGGGGTCACTGACCACCTAAGCTAGTTACTGACTGCTGAAAAAATAGGATTTTTCCTAATAATTCATGCAATTTTTTCATAGACTATTAGGGAAAATTGCACCTGCATTATCTTATCATAAAAAATAGAGAACTAAATTACAGATTTCCATTAAATTTTGTATTCTAAGAGAAATAAGTGAAGTTAAGAAAAGAGATAAATCACTAAAAGTGTGAAACCATGGCAATGAAAGAAAGGGGACAAAATCACATAAGCCTACTTTAATCTGTTATAGAAGCAAAACTAAATATAAGATTTGGCTTAAATCCTGTATATAAACAACTCAAATATGGGTGCATTTTCGGTATTTTTGGTTATGGGTACTTCTTGTTTATAAAAGGTTTGGTTTTTGGTCTTCCAAATGTTTTGGTTTTAATGCTGATGATGAGAGGTAACTCCTTGAAATGCGTCGTATACAGCATTATATAAATTTACTATATCTAATATTAGTATCTTTGGATTGTTTTTTTTTTTTCCCACCATCTTAGACCGCCTCGGTGGTCCTGTGGTAGCGTGCTCGCCCCGAGTGGCATTTGCTGCTTCTCCGCCAAGCATGCCGCATCCAGGAGTAAGAGCAAAGACTGGTCAGCTCGGAGTCAGTATAATGTGCCCGAGTGAGGTGATATGTCTTCCTGGGGACAGTTACGTCGTGAGCTAGCACATTAAAAATCCGACTTAGTGTGTCGGTCTAGTACAAAGCAGGGATCATATTCATTATCATATCAACATGTTCTCGTCCTGATATGCACCTGGTTGCCACTGGACATTAAACAATAAATCATCCATCCATCCATCCCGCCATTTTACAATGAAGTTATAGGGAAAATCGCATTTGCCTACTTTAATCTGTTGTAGAAGCAAAACTAGATATAAGATTTGGCTTAAATCCTGTATGTAAACAACTCAACTACCGAATTTGATAAAACTTAGAAAAAAAATTTCGGTTACCCTTAACATAAGAAAAATACGGATGCATTTTCCGGCCATTTTGCAATGAAATATATGGGAAAATGGCATATGCCTACTTTAATCTGTTGTAAAGGCAAAACTAAATATCAGATTTGTCCTAATTACTGTATATAATCAACTCAAATACCGAATTTCATAAAACTTAGAAAAAAATTGGAGTCACCATTAATATAAGAAAAATATGGGTGCATTTTCCCGCCATTTTACAATAATCATAAATACTAGTATGCAGTTTTCCAGAATCACTAATTCCTGCTAATATGTATAGCAGAAATTATTCAAAGGTGAATGTTATGGTGACATATGTGGTTTTGGCTTGCTAAATGTTTGAAGCTATTTATTTTCAAAGCATTACCATGGAAACGGCAAAAAGTGCCATTAATCAAGGACCCAAACTCCAGAGTAGTAAAAGTGAAAATGGTCAATATCTAACTTGACCTCAATTTTATCATCAGGAACAACATTTCATAATTTAAAAAGCATTGCATGATCAGTTCATCTGTTATTCCACGGAAACGACCAAAAGTGCCATTTTCAAATTAATCAAAGACCGTAACTTCAGGGCAGGAAGAATTAAAATGGTCAATATTGAATGTTGTGTATGTCAACAATGACAATTTTTACCTTTAAGTCACGAGAGTTAAAATAATGAGGCTCTCAATATGGTTCTGGGCTCCTAATTTTTCTTTTATAATATTTTAACCAAAATGGCTCAAACTTGACGTCATATAGCTCTAACCCTATGTTTCCTTGGCCCTTATGGCAATATATTTCCTTTAAAGTGAATATCACAGAGTCCCTGACTGAATTTTTGGGGTACTATGTCAGATTAAATTTTTCACAAAATCCACCCAACTGGAACCCATGAATTTACGAAGGGATTTCCTGTAATGATTTCCCCTTGATGACCAATCCAAACAATGTATCATTACTCAGTTCAACTAAGCTTTTTGCAATTTAAAATTGGTGTTTCTACATTGGAAATGTGGCAACTTATCAGAATAAAAAAACCCTTTATCCTATGTAAAAAGATAACAATGCACACCATGTCCAAACATTGGGTGCATATTTTATAGAACTATCTTTGTGCCCCACGAATCTATTTTTAGAATAATTAGGAACCCTGGACCTTTGGGTACACAAGTAAACAAACTGGGTCCCTGGATGTATTCCTTCCTTTTGACCTTAAATATTCTTGTAAGTTAACCCAACAGTTAATTTAAGATACACTGTGTTTCACAATAAATTTATATTTCATTTTAATATAAGTTTAGACCCTAGATACCTTTACTATGCTCAGCAAATTACGCAGTGGGCACGAAAATTTAAACCGTGCCAATTTAGTCTTTTTTAACATTGACTGACTTTAAATTTTTAGTATTTCTGAGAGTTCACACAAAATCAAGATAACAAGATCAAAACCAGATATAATGCCTTGCAGTCAATCAAGACTGGTTAAGACCAGTTCCTTAAAGTTAAGAATGAATTATGCAATGTTTAACATTACCTGTGCTGAATTGAGCTACTGTCTGGACACCTCAGTTCTTAAAATGGATTTTTCAAGATTTGAATTCCTTGATCAATGTGAATTGTCTAGTCACTTGGGCGAAAGATGCATTGAACTTGCCTAATTTTATTCAATCATGTCTTCTAGAGAAACCCAAAAAATCTGTTTATGGAATTTTTAAGGGATAACTCTTCCTATGAGATTTTATAAAATTAAATATTACAACCCCGTGATGCATGTAATGTGTACAAAGTGCATTAAAAATATTTGAAATAACAGATTTACAAATTTTAGGATAGGTGTGAGTTGATAATTCAAATTATTAATTTTTTAAAATTTTTATGTGCATTAATTTTTATATTGGAAATTCTCCATGAAGAATCATTTGTGAGGTATACAAACATAACCTTTATAAACAACTTTACATTTTTTATGTTTTCATGGACGTGTTATGGCCAGAAATCACCGTTGAATTGTAGCCAACAAAAGACACAAATCAATAATAAAATTTAACAAGATTTATTATATACAAGTTTACAAAAAAATATTATACAATTGAAATGTTAACATAACTGTTAAAATATAAGTCCTATCCTTTTTTCTTTTCTTTATCCGGAATTCTTCTCGTCACTGTTGAGGGAATCCAAACAGAATACTATGTCCAATAAGTCACAATCTAGTATGATATGTGTAACGTAAATAAAAGGGTGTCAATCCAACATCTGAGAACACAAGAATGTCAATGCCTGATCTGAACCGTTCTGTTCTAAAAGTCTAACTTAAGTTCCCGCATATATATACAGGGATAAAGTGAAGAATAAGAACAAGATTCGGGTACAACAAGAATTGTGCAATGCTGGTAGAAAAATTCATTCCAGAATTGTTCTCAACAATTCTGGAAATACCAGAATTGTGCAAGACAATTCTAGTATTTCCAGCATTGTATCCTGGTACAATTCTGGTATAAATATATTTACCAGAATTGTAGCAATTACAATGCTAGTAAAACCAGAATTGTATAAAAAAAAAAAACAGTACTGGAAAAAACCAGAATTATTAAAATTATTAAAATACAATTCTAGAAAAACTAGAATTGTAGCATATATAATGCTGGATTAACCAGAATTTTAAAAAGATAATGCTGGAAAATCCAGAATTGTATCATATATAATGCAGGTAAAACCAGAATTGTAAAATAAAGAATGCTGGAAAAACCAGAATTTTAGCATTTACAATGCTGGTAAATCCAGTATTGTTTGCTTGTATTCAATACAATAGTGCCAGAACAAGAGATTTTATGTTTTAAGAAATTTTAAAAAAAATTATCAGGCCCAAAATCCTACTTTCACCTACCCGGATGTGCAGAGGTAACAGTTTAGTTTAGTTGGGGTTTTATGCCGTTTTCAGCACATTTGGCTATTTCGCGGCGGCTAGTTTTTATTGGTGAAGGAAGCCGGAGTATCCGGAGAGAACCATCAACTTCGGTAGGAAAATTGGCAATCCTAGGCTTGTCAATTTAGATCGGAGTTGAACGCACCCCGCTACAGGTGAGATTCGAACTCACAACCTCAGTGTTGACACAGAGGTAACAGAAATTACTAAATTATACAGTATTAAACGAAACAAAAAACATATTCTTTTCTTTCTTGTAGCATTTTTCTTTTTATTCTTTATTTTATGCCATCTTTAAGAAATGCTTCAACATGCAAAGATTGTTTGAACACTTAGAGAATCTAATAATGAGTTTAAGAACAGGCAAACTGAATTATGTGGTATAAACCGGCATATTTATTATGAACGACCAGTTGAACATCTTTTCTGTGTATTATTTATCATTATTTTTTGGTTTCTTAATTGTTACAGCATTCAAAAATAGCATACATATTGCAACTTTATTTCCTGACAAGTAATATGTTGATCTGTTTTTAAACATATAATGGAACATTTTGTTGTAACATAGTATATTATATTGTATCATTTCTAATTTTTCTTTAGTACTGATTATATGTGTTCAATAATATTTTTTAGTATTTTTAATTTGCAAGCATACATCAAAGTTTTTATTTGAAGAGTTGTGGTTTCATAAGCAATTTATAAATTTCAAAATTCACTGTTACTTTACATTTTTTTCTGAAACATCCTGTATTTGAGACTATGGGGTGCCATTTTGTATATTCAGAGGAAACAAAAGTTTGACAGGTGGGACCATTCATATCAGCATTACACAAACTAATTGCATTTTCAACTACATTTATTAGTAAAGAAGAAGAGATTTACCAGCATTGTCCAGTGTCTGCAATTCTGGTATAGCTGGAATCTTCCATCATTCTCCAGAATCTGCAATGCTGGTTTAACCAGAATCTTCCAACATTGTACAGAATTTGCAATTCTGGTATAACCAGAATCTTCCAGCATTTACCTGTATCTGCAATGCTGGTATAACCAGAATTTACCAGCATTGTCCAGAATCTGCAAGTATATACCAGTATCTGGAATTCTGGTAAATTCTGGGTGATTCATGATTTTCTGTGAAAATTTGTTACAATACTGGTTTACCAGAATTTTCCAGCATCTTCCAGTATCTGCAATGCTGGAAAATTCTAGTAATAATTCTGGAATGAATTTTTCTACCAGCATTGCACAATTCTGGTTGTACCAGAATCTAGTTCTAATTCTTCACTTTATCCGAAGTTTGAATTACACATCGTATATTATGATCACTTCAGAATTATTACGTAAGTCAAATAGAAAGTTCAAATCATTCCATCAGTATCTATTATTGTTCCAGTGATTTCTAAACTGCGCAGTTATAACATTATTTGGTAAAAAACTATAAGTATTATGTAAGCATATTATGCATGTTATAAGGCCCCACAAAACAAATTAGGCCAAGATAAATAAATATAATAATTACAACATCATAACAGACGACTCAATAAGGTTGATTAACCAACAAAAGATGGTCTAATAATTCTATCGTTTAGACTTTCAAAATGCGAAAAATCTATTTTATGAACTTAGGTGTCCAGACAGTAAACTGATCATGACCGATCTTGATTGACTGCAAGGCAACATATCTTGATATCTTTACTTTCATGAAAAATATGATGATGCGGAAATTCAAGAATTCAAGAATAAACAAGACCAGAATGGCCGTTTAAGACCAAAAGTGTGTTACTAGTGCAACTAAGCTTTGAAGTACAATTTATCACAGCAATATAAATTATTTTTGGCATTGGTGGAATTGTCCTTGGGTGCACAGCTAACCCCCCCCCCCCCAAGCCCCGCACCCCTGAAGCGATCCGAAGGACAACATAAAAAGTATTTATCGTATTTATATCGCTTTTGGGTAAATAAGAACCATTAGTTTTTAATGAGCGATAAAACTGTGGTTCTTAGTTGCTGCTTTATTTCAGATCCAATTGATGAAGACAGAATGAATACAGATGGTGTTATGAAGTTTCTGGAGGATTTAAATCTTAATCCAGAATCACGAACTGTTCTTCTATTAGCATGGAAATTCAAGGCAGCTACACAATGTGAATTTTCTAAAGAAGAATTTTTAGGTGGAATGACAGATTTAGGGTAATTTAGATATAATTTAAAAGTCTTTTGAGTATTTAACTCCAAACATTATTTTCTTCAACTTGAGATAGCTGTATTTCTTCGGGCATATTTAAAGAAAACAGCACAAATTTGTCATCAACATGATCAAACAATTGTTATTAACTAACTTCTTAATTGTTAGGGTATATTAACTGAAGTTTGAACATGTAAACTTTTTTGAAGAAAAAAAAAATGTTCACAGAAGTAAAGCATATGTGTGTTTTTTTTGTCTCACCTTCATCAAAAGTTGCTTAAGGCGAGACATACATATTGCTTTTCTAGTGGATTCGACGGTGTTAACAAGGGATTTTGTAACAACTGTTGTCTCTAGGTTAATGGTTGCCTATGAGCTCTGCATGTCAGCCTATTATTGTCACCTGACCTTGACATAATCATCACACTTCAGTGGACAGTTTTGGGATTAGGTCTGTTTCTCAGTAAATTTACACGGTAGTTCAATTTTAATTCGTTTGTAGATTTGTTGTGAGGAGTGCAAGTCTGTCCAACAGGTGCTGAATGTCTTTGGCCTCATTTTCACACTCCAAATGTCTTGATAAAATTTTTTCTATTAGGTCTGCTTCCCACTAATTATACAAGGTGGGTCAACACTATTTCGTAAGTAGATTTGTTGCGAAGAGTCCGACAGAGTTAGTTATATTTTCCTAACCAGTGTAGGTAAGGGAGATAATAAATTTGTCTCCCTTTTAGTTACAAAAAGGGAGAGAATTTAATTATCTCACTTACATACATTGGTTAGGAAAAGATAACTCATTCTGGTTCCACATTGATATCACAAGCTGCTTAATGCTTTTATAAAGTTGTATAATAGCTATTTGGGCCTTGGTGACCGAGTGGTCTAGGTAGTTCGTCCTGACTGCTAATTATCACTAGCCTGTAAACACTGAGGACGTGAGTTCAAGCAATTTTTGCAGTTCTAGGAAACAGACACCTTCTTGATTATTATACTGTATTGGTTTTTATAGTATGTTTTAATACACCAGAGTGTCAGGATATGTAAGAGGGAGATTTAATTGGGTACCCAACTAACTGCTTTTACCTGACCACTGTTCATTGTCTGTACCAAGACAGACTATCCTGACTCTCTGTTGTGTTTGTGTTTTGTTTTATTTATACCCGCAATGCGGGTATATTGCAGTTGTCTCCGTCTGTCCATCCATCTGTCTGTCAGTCCGCCGCACTTTCTTGTGACATCAACTCCTCATTCAGTTTTGGGTATAGCATTTTAATTGCTTCACTGTGAGTAGTGTTGCATATATCCTGTAGATGCGCAATATGGTTTTAAAATTTTTGATTTCGCTCAACTGGTGAAACGTGTGACCGAAAAGGAGCGAATTATCATAATATGCTTGTGACATCAACTCCTCATTCATTATTGATGCAAGGCTTCTAAACTCATTATAGAATGATTGTACATGTGATGTAAATGCACAATAAGGTTTTAAAATTTTGATTATTTTGTGGAGCGAACTTTTGGACCGTAAATGAGGCAATTTTCAAAATATGCTTAAAACATCAATTTTTGAAGCATTTTTAGCTCACCTGTCCTAAAAGGACATGTGAGCTTTTGCCATCACTTGGTGTCCATCATCCGTCGTCCGTCCATCGTCACTCCGTCGTAAACTTTTTCAAAGACTTCTCCTCTGAAACAACTGAACCAATTACAGCCGTACGTAGTCTGAATGATCCTTAGGGTATCTAGAATTAATTTTTTGTTTTATTTTCTTGTCCATCGAGAAACATGGCCACCATGGCTAAAAATAGAACATAAGGGGTAAACTGAAGTTTTTGGCTTATATCTTAAAAACTAAAGCATTTATGGCAAAACTGACCAAAGGGTAAAAATGTTCATCAGGTCAAGATCTACCTGCTATGAAATTTTCAGAGAAATCGGTCAACCCGTTGTTGGGTTATTGCCCCTGAATTGTTACTTTTAAGGAAATTTTGCAGTTTTAGGTTATCTTGAATATTATTATAGATAAAGACAAATTGTAAACTGCAAAAATGTTCAGCAAAGTAAGATCTACATGTACAAATAAGTCAACATGACCAACATCATTGATTGACCCCTCATAGGAGTTTTTACCCTTTAACAGTGTTTAAAGACAATTTTTCACATTTTTTTTGTCATCTTTGTAAACTTTTGAAAATCTTGTCCTCTAAAACTACAGAATTAATTTCAGCAAAACTCAGGCTGAAGGATCCTTAGGGTATCTAGTATAAATTTTGTGTTTTATTTTCTTGTCCTTCGATAAACATGGCTGCCCTGGTTAAGAATGGTAATATGTGAAAATGCACTTTTTTGGCTCATATCTCGAAAACTAAAGCAGGTAGGGCAAAACTGACAAGTAGTTAAAATGTTTATGAGGTAAAGATCTACCTGCCTTGAAATTTTCAGAAGAATCAGTCAACCCATTTTTGGGTTATTGCACCTGAATTGTTAATTTTAAGGAAATTTTGCAGTTTTCGGTTATTATCTTGAACATTATTATAGATAAAGACAAACTGTAATCAGCAGAAATGTTCAACATAGTAAGATCTACAAATAAGTCAGCATGACCAACATCATTGATTAACCCCTTATAGGAGTTTTTACCCTTTAAAGATGGCATACATATTCCTTTAAAGATCTTCTCCTCTGAAACCACTGGGCCATTTGGGATCAAACTTTGGTGGAATGGTCATCAGGTGGCCCCCTTCCAAGTTATCCCCAACTTCCAATCGATATGACCCCTTATAGGAGTTTTTGCCCTTGAAAGATTATTTACATGTAAACAGAAAATAATGGTATGGCTGCTGTTACTTAAAATAGAAAAAAAAGGAGGGGGGATGAATTTCAAAAAATTAATCTTCTTCTATGAAACTACTGAGCCAATTGGAACCAAACTTGGCAGTAATGGTCCTTCAGAGGTTCTCTTTCAGAAATTTGTCCGTTAACCAAGATGGCCACCACAGCTGAACTTAGTTTAAACATAGGACCCTATAGGAAAATTCATTTAAAAATCTTGTCTGAAACAACTATGCCAATTAGAACTAGACTTGGTAGCACCGAGTCTCGTGATAACTTGTGAACAACTTGGTTTGGTATGTTTGTGTATCTCATGAATATCTAGTAGCAATTCTAGTTAACACTAGGTGCAGCAATTGGCGGAAACATTGATTGTAAACATTATATCTGGTACCCAAATCGTCTGTAGATAGCCGATATTTATTTTTAAACCCAGTTTTGAAAAGATTGCAAATTGTTCCTATGGCATTGGTCTCCAAAACCGGAAGACTGTGGCCTTATTCGATACCATTAGACATTAGTTCATAAAATGTAGTTCCAATGATGACAGCATTTTTTAAATTACGAGTCCTTTCTTGTTGATAATATCTGAACTAATATTTTTAACTAACATAATCTTTGTTATTTACCGAAATTTCAAAATAAATAAAATGAATCCCCAAAAATTATTTCAAAGACATGACGTGCGGCTGACGAATTTATCAGAACGAATCTACGAAGATACATCTTTCAGTTAAATTTCCACTGGGGGCATATATAGACAATAATTTGGTATTTGAATCGTTTCCTATAACTATTAAAAAGTATCAAAATTGCCTATTTCTTTGATATATACTATAATAAAGTTGCAAAATAATTGGGTGTGTGTTCCTGTTATAGCTGCAATTAATATTTTCTAAATTTTTTGTTCCAAAAAAATTTTATTACCCATATTTGTGTTTTTATCCTTAGTTTCTTTTGGTTTCCTAAGTGCATAACGCCATGGTATTTCATCACATCTATTTCTTACAAAACTTGTTTTAAGAAACATTAATAATGTAGAATGGAAAAAAGAAAATGTTTGAAAATGTATGTATTTCTGTCATAGATGCCATAAAATACGTGTTACATTTGATTTCCTATTTGTCACGGTATTTTAAAGTTTAAAAATTGACTGTGTTGAAAAAGTTTCCAAAACAGTGATTAGGATTATTGAACTATTGCACGATGTTTTAAACAATGAGACAAAGATATTCATATTTGAGCTTTTTCTTTTTCATTTTGTTTAATTATAGTCCAACTCAACCGTTATGCATTACATATCACACAAAAAGAAAAAGTTATTTTTCAAGAAGTATATAAATCTGAATAATAAAAAACTCCAACCACATGGAAGTCCCATCAACAGTTAAACAGCCTTGTTATGGCACTTTGTGAATTTGAAGTTGCTTTGTAGGTAATAATGTCATTTTTGTTTCCTAAGCTAAGAAAAAAATCATGTTAAGAAACGAGATAGACTGTTTAAGCTTAAACAATTTAAGTGATAGTTATTTTTGTCTGTATACTACAACATACAAGCGATTGAAATTCAAAATTTGGCCCCTAACATTTTTTACAGCAGTTTCAAATGCTTTGTTTGTTATATTACACTTGGTTTCCAAATAATGCTAACCAGATTTTTTTTCTAAATATTGGAGAAATGCATTGCTAACAGGAGGTGCAAAAGCACAATACAAAACCCAAAATGGCCAGCTGAATTTGGTGAAATATAATTAAATTTTGAAATTTAAGAAATAAAGTTTGAAGAAGCAACGTTTGTGGTTTCTTTTGTAACACCATCTTTTTGTCCTTTAATTTGGTATAAATTACAACAGTTCAAAGAAAACAAAGTTTTTTTCTTGTTGCTCAGTAGTTTGAGAAAATGATCTATGCATGGTCCAACAACTTGCAAGTAATCACACATAATAGGTAAATTATAGATCATACTTGTTTAGTTTCTTTTGGTTTCCTGTCACAACTTTTTTTCAAGTATCGTTTATGTGATGAACCATATGTTATCTTTGTTGTTTGAAATATTTGAGAGATATTACTCAGAGAGCCAAAAAAATGGACAAAAGGGCTTGTATATACTGATTTTTAGCTCACCTTGCCGAACCTTGATATGGAACATCTTTGGAAGGTCCTTTACAAAATTTGCATAAATCATCCCGGTCCGTGAAACAAAATGGCTGCCATGAGCATTTACATGTTCTGATTGGTCGAAACTTAAAACTTCTTCTCTTCTGAAACCGTAAAGCTAAATGATCATCTATGGAAGGTCCTTTACAAACTTTGCATAAATCTTTCTAGTTCGTGAAACAAAATGGCCGCCAGAAACCTTTATATGTTCTGATTGGTCAAAATTTAAAACTTCTCCTCTGAAACCGTTTGGCCAATGAACTTATACTTGGTATGAAGCATTTATAGAAGATCATTTACGAAGTTTCCAGAAATCAATCTAGTCTGTCAAATCAAATCAAAAGTTTGTGACTGCCAGGTGAGCAATACAGGCTCAGCCCACTGAGCCTCTTGTTTTTTTATGTTTTTAATTAGGAAAAAACAGACATTGTTTCTCCAGTTACGATGTCTTTTTAAATATCAATATTAGTAGTGCAGAAATTGAGCTGGGGAAAATCTGACAACTCTCCCTATTAACTGCATCATGTAATTTGTAATTTATCTTGCATTTTCCATAAATTCATGCCCTTTTTTGTTTCCTGTCGACTTTTTTTCAAGTATTGTTTAAGTGATGAACCATATGTAGAGAGATATTACTCAAAGAGCCAAAATAATTGACAAAGGGGCTTGTATATAATGATTTTTTTTAATGTTTTTAATTAAGAAACAACAGACATTGTTTCTTCAGTTATGATGTCTTTTTAAATATCAATATTTGCATTCCAGAAATTGAGCAGGGAAAAATCTGACAACTCTCCCTATTAACTTCATCATGTAGTTTGTAATTTATCTTCCATTTGCCATAAATTCGTGCCCTTTTTTAAAAAAAAAAGAAACTTATTTTAAAAGCTCTGTTTCTTTTTGTATACTGTCACCCTTATAAATAAAAATGTGTGTCTTCCAAGGAAGACATGTGTCACCTGGAGACGTCAATTTTTACAAAAGATATTAAAATTATAATAAGGAAATATATATGCACACCTTTGCATTAAGGTTAATGCACAGGGAAAGTTTCATCAAATTGCTTTGAGCTGATATGGAGTAGTTGAGGATAGAAGTTTTGACCCCCCCCCCCCCTTATTTTTTCAAAAGTCAATTTTTACCCAAAACATTTTTAAATTTTCTAAAAATGAAATATTAATGCACAGAGAGAGTTTCATCAAATTCCTTTGAGCGGTTATGGAGTAGTTGAGGATAGAAGTTTTGACCCCCCCCCCCAAAAAAAAAATTAAAATTTTCTAAAAATGAAATATATATGCACACATGTGCACAGAGAAAGTTTCATCAAATTCATTTGAGCGGTTATGGGGTAGTTGAGGATAGAAGTTTTGATCCCCCCTTTTTAGCTCACCTGACCCGAAGGGTCATGTGAGCTATTGCCATCACTTGGCGTCCGTCGTCCGTCCGTCGTCCGTAAACTTTTTCAAACGTTAACTCCTCTGACACCATAAGACCAATTGCAACCAAACTTCGTACAGTTGTTTATTGGTATATGTGCTACAAAACTATCGTTTGGATTTTTGATTCGTAAAAAAACATGGCCGCCATGGCTAAAAATAGAACATAGGGGTAAATTGCAGTTTTTTGCAAATAACTCAAAAACCATAACAGATATCAAAATTCTGGCAGGGTAAAAGTGTTCAGCACCTCAAGATCTACCTGCCCTGAAATTTTGAAGAAGATCCAACGACCCATGTAGGAGTTATTGCCCTTTTTCTGCATTTTTTCCAAATTTTGCACTTATTAAGCTCAATATCTTGGATACTATAAAGGAAATTTGTAAAATTTAAATTTCATATTGTTAGGCACACAAAGATCTACAAAATTTGTAACAGGATCGAAGTTGTAGGTTCGTTCCTTTTAGGAGTTATTTGACATTTTTGGCTTTTTTTTATGTTATTATTTCAAAAATCTTCTTCTCTGAAACTACTATTCAAAATCCAATGAAACTTGGTAAGATTGTTCCTTAGGGTATCCTGCACAAAGTTTATGCTTCGATTTTTGATCCGTCGAAAAACATGGCCACTGTTACTAAAAATAGAACATAGGGGTCAAACAACAGTTTTTCGCAAATATCTCAAAAATCATTAGGTTACGGCAAATTCTGGCAAGTTGAAAGTGTTCAGCATGATGAGAGTTACCTGTGTGCTGATTTTCGTGAAAATCTGTCAACTGATGTTAGAGTTATTGCCCTTTTTTGACATTTTTGGCTTTTTTTTATGTTATTATTTCAAAAATCTTCTTCTCTGAAACTACTATTCAAAATCAAATGAAACTTGGTAAGATTGTTCCTTAGGGTATCCTGCACAAAGTTTATGCTTCGATTTTTGATCCGTCGAAAAACATGGCCACTGTTACTAAAAATAGAACATAGGGGTCAAACAACAGTTTTGCGCAAATATCTCAAAAATCATTAGGTTACGGCAAATTCTGGCAGGTTGAAAGTGTTCAGCATGATGAGAGCTACCTCTGTGCTGATTTTCGTGAAAATCTGTCAACTGATGTTAGAGTTATTGCCCTTTTTTGAGATTTTTGGCTTTTTTTTATGTTATTGTTTCCAAAATCTTCTTCTCTGAAACTGCTATTCAAAATCAAATGAAACTTGGTAAGATTGTTCCTTAGGATATCCTGCACAAAGTTTATGCTTCGATTTTTGATCCGTCGAAAAACATGGCCACTGTTACTAAAAATAGAACATAGGGGTCAAACAACAGTTTTGCGCAAATATCTCAAAAATCATTAGGTTACGGCAAATTCTGGCAGGTTGAAAGTGTTCAGCATGATGAGAGCTACTTGTGTGCTGATTTTCGTGAGAAAATCTGTCAACTGATGTTAGAGTTATTGCCCTTTTTTGACATTTTTGGCTTTTTTTTATGTTATTGTTTCAAAAATCTTCTTCTCTGAAACTACTATTCAAAATCAAATGAAACTTGGTAAGATTGTTCCTTAGGGTATCCTGCAAAAAGTTAATGCTTCGATTTTTGATTGGTCGAAAAACATGTCCGCCCTTACTAAAAATAGAACATAGGGGTCAAAATGCTGTTTTTTGCTATTTTTTCCTGAATTATAGAAAGAAAATGAAGATGAAAGCTACTTTCAAGGTAAACATGGTATCCCGAGTTGAATGGTGATGATGAAAGTTTGTTTTGGAGGGTCATTTTTAAAATGGCTGCCATTTTCCCGCCATTTTTTACACTTGCTCGGATTTCAACAATATTTGGTTTTTAAAGTAAACATGGTATCCTTAGTGAATGGTGATGATGAGATTTAGTTTATAGCGCATTGTTTGCCAGGTGAGCGATTCAGGCTCTTGAGAGCCTCTTGTTTTCAAAAGTGTCAATTTTTATAAAAACAAATAAAAATGAAATGTATATGCACACCTGTGCATTAAGGTTAATGCACAGAGAAAGTTTCATCAAATTCCTTTGAGCGGTTTACGATCGAGTAGTTGAGGATAGAAGAAAAGTGTGACGATGCAAGACGCAAGACGCAAGACGACAGATAGTGATCCCTAGGTGTCGACCATGCACTCCGCAGGCGACACAAAAATAGAATGTTCGGCTTTATTAATCCTTCATCTGATAATAAAAAAAATGTCTCATCAATAAGTACATTTTGACCATCTATTAGAGTGTACAAAACATGATAGAATGCAAATAATATTGGTTCTTATGTTGCTTTTATAAATGTTAACGAATATTTATTCTTATAGGATTGACCCTTTTAAATGATGCATGTTTTGAACTTTCAGCCATATTGTATGTTTACATTCTGGTCTGAGAAACAATTTGCTGTAGGCATTTAAGTTACTAATTTGAATTGTTTATTATAAAAAATCAATCTGCCAAACCTCTGCTTAAATTTCCATTGATAATTATATATATCACAATATTGACTGTGAAATGAATCAAGAATTTATATAGTAGAATCGATATAGTTATTTCAGGAACCCAAAAATAAGTCATTCGCAAGGTGTAGAAAAACTTCCATGTGCATGATTTACATAATTGTTATCTAAATAAACTTGGAAGTTGGATTGTTTGGAGTTGAAATTTGAAAAGCAAGAATGATTTTTAATCTTTTCTCTATGTATATCATACTTATATTGTCCCAATTGGCTAAACCTGGAGGGCGAAGAAGTCCCCTTGTCGTGTTTTACTTTGCCCCAACTCTCGTCAAAAGCGAAGTTGAAGTTGCCTGAACTCGTGTGAAAAGCGAAGTTTGAGTTCACTATTAGTTTAATTACTCGCCTGATCCATTTCAATGTCCAAATTGCAAATATGACTCGTGTAGTGAAAATAAAATCCATGCCAATATTTTTAGCTCACCTGACCCAAAGGGTCATGTGAGCTATTCTCATCACTTGGCGTCCGTCGTCCCTTGTCCGTCGTCCGTTAACTTTTACAAAAATCTTCTCCTCTGAAACTACTGGGCCAAAAAGAACCAAACTTGGCCACAAGCATCATTAGGGTATCTAGTTTAAAAAATGTGTCCGATGACCCCACCTGCCAACCAACATGGCCGACATGGCTAAAAATAGAACATAGGGGGTAAACTGCAGTTTTTGTCTTATATCTCAAAAACTAAAGCAATTAGAGCAAAACTGACTGGGGTAAAAATGTTCATCAGCTCAAGATCTACCTGCCATGAAATTTTCAGACGAATCAGTCAACTGTTTGTAGGGTTAGTGCCCCTGAATTGTTAATTTTAAGGAAATTTTGCAGTTTTAGGTTATTATCTTGAATATTATTACAGATAAAGACAAATTGTAAACAGCAAAAATGTTCAACAAAGTAAGATCTACAAATAAGTTAACATGACCAAAATCATTGATTGACCCCTTATAGGAGTTTTTGCCCTTTAAAGACGGCATCCGGCGTAAACTTTCCTTTAAAGATCTTTTCCTCTGAAACCACTGGGCCAATTGAGACCAAACTTTGGTGGAATGGTCCTTGGATAGCCCCCTTCCAAAAATATGTCCGGCATCCCCGACTTCCAACCGACATGGCTGCTGTTACTAATAATAGAAAAAAAGGGGGGGAGGGTGAATTTCAAAACTACAAGGCCAGTTGGAACCAAAGTTGGCAGTAATGGTTCTTAGGAGGTTCTCTTTCAGAAATATGTCCAATGATCCAGACTGTTAACCAAGATGGCTGCCACAGCCGAACTTAGTTTGACATAGGGCCTTATGGGAAAAGTCATTGAAAAATCTTCTTGTCTTTAACTACTTGACCAATTGGAACGAGACTTGGCAGCAATGGTCCTTAGATGGTTCTCTTACAGAGGTGTGTCCGATGACCCGGACTGTCAACCAAGATGGCCGCCACAACCAAACTTGGTTTAGCATAGGGCCCTATAGGAAAATTCATTGAAAAATCTTCTTGTCTGAAACCACTTGACATATTGGAGCCAGACTTGGCAGAATTGGCCGTAGGAGGCTCTCTTTCAGAAATGTGTTCGATTGGCCGGATTGTCAACCAAGATGGCTGCTATACCAAACTTAGTTAAATATTGGACCCTATAGGAAAATTCATTTAAAAATCTTCTTGTCTGAAACCACTTAGCCATTTGGAACAAGACTTAGCAGAAATGGTCCTTAGATGGTTCTCTTTTAGAAATATATCCGTTGACCTGGACTGTCAACCAAGATGACTGCCACAGCTGATATTAGTTTAACATAGAATCCTATAGAAAAACCAGCCAAATTGACTGCAACACTTAAATTTTTAGGTCTGCTCAAGGTGAAAAGTTAAATCCAGGTGAGCGATACAGGCTCTTCAGAGCCTCTAGTTTCAATCAGTAATCAAAGGGAAACAATCCAATAAGAAAAATATGGGTAAATTTACCTGGCCCAACTGGGACCACGGTAAGTCGGGCCGGAATAACAATAATTTAAAAACAATGAGAAAGATACTGTGAATGAAGTAATGATTGGATTTTATGTAGACTGGCTTAGACTGGCATGCAAGTTAAATTTACTTTTTGTAAATCAAAGAATGAGTCTTAATTTCTTTAAAAAAAAACATTAGAATAAGACTAGCTCTTCAAAAAAAAAACATAATCAGTGTCGATTGGTGCTTTGGAACGTCACATAATGAAATCTCCCTGTCTCCCTCCACTTTTTCTTGTTAGCTCCAAAGAGAAAAGTCATTTTTCCATGTCATGCTGAAGTAGGCTGAGCCCTGGTCCCAAATACATTAAAACTAACATTTTTGACACATTTCCATCCATGTTTTGAAAATACAGCCTTTTTGATTGTTTACCTTCTTTTCTATTCATGTATAATATCATCGGTTCTTGGGAACATTACTTTTAAATTAATTTATTGTCAAAATTAATTGTGCATTTACTAATGTATGTACTGAAATTCTGCCATTCAAGGCGCACCCCTCGATTGACTGCAAGGGTACAGCGGATCCACATACACTCTCTTTAGGATTAATGGAGATGTGTCATTAACTATTTACAACCCATCACCAGGACAATCCCCAACCCAACAACAAGGGAGTGTTACTGGACACCGAGAGTCTGTTATGATGGTGAAGGAAGCCAAAGTACTCAGAGAAAACCATCAGGCAACTCGGAGGGAACAGACAAACCTAAGAGATATCAACCAGAAGCACGAACTACCACAGTATTTAGGCATACCCTGCTTACTAGCAGATTGATCTGCAGGTCAAAGTCGGGACTAACTTTGACCAAACGAGGCCCCAACATACTCATACTAGTTTAATACTCCTATCCGAGTAAGAGATGTGTGCAGGAGGGTGAAAAACGCTCTTCTAATTTATCAAATTTTCCAGGCTCTAACTGAGGCTTGAACATAGGACCTTCAGTACCTTAGCCAGCGACCTTTACCACTAGACCACGAACCCACACTCATGTGATGATTATTTCTTTAATGGACCCATTATTCGAGAAAAACCTTATGATTATCTTTTAACTCAGACATGTGTGTGAATCTAAATTTTTAAAGTCATGTCAAGTAACATTACGATCCAATAACAATTATTTTAGTAAAACTTAAACACATTGAACTCTTATGAAAATTCTCTTTGTACCGCGGAATGTACATAGATTTTGAATAAAAAAAAATACTCAATATTTCATGTAAAAAGGAATACATTCATTGAAATTGATCTCACATAGCAGAGAAAAAATTCCATTTGAAATTATACACAATTACAGTTGCAATCTTTCCAGTGGTGATTTCCAGCACTTTGATTAAATAACTTCCGGAAAAAACAGCTCTGCCTGGTGTTAGGTAGAATTGCTATATCGGGGTCAAGTTCAATAATGACAATTTTTCGATGATTCTTACTAGAGTTACTTCCCTTTTTGTACTTTTTGTAAATTGCTAATTGTTTGGTTTCCAGATAATAACTTGTGAACAAAATGTCAGATTGAAACTATGTTTGGTATGTAAATGTATCTAATGAAAATCTAGGTCAGTTTCGATAATGATATTTTTTGGCAACACCTACCAGATTTATGCCCCCCTTTAGCTCACCTGACCCGAAGTATCATTTGAGCTATTGTCATCACTTGGTGTCCGTCGTCTGTCATGTGTCGTCTGTCTCAGTCGTCTGTCGTCCATCGTCCACAATTAACAATTAACATTTTAATCTTATCCTCAGAAACCACTGGGCCAATTGGGACCAAACTTTGGTGGAATGGTCATAGGGTGGTCCCCTTCCAAATTTATGTCCAGTGTCCCCAACCTTTAACCAATATGGCGGCCAAGCTAAAAATAGAAAAGGGGGGTCAAAATTTTAAAAAACTTCTCCTCTGGAGCTACTATGCTAATCTCAGCCAAACTTTGCTGAAATGATCCTTGGATAGTACCCTTCCAAAATTGTGTCCGATGGTCCTGACATTTGACAAAGATGGCCGCCACAGCGTAACTTGGTTTAACATAGGATCCTATTGGAAATTCACATAAAAATCTTCTTGTCTGAAACTACCTGCCCAATTAGAACCAGACTGTGGTGGAATGGTCATAAGGTGGTCCTCTTTCAAAAGTGTGTCTGAATAATGGCCCCGACTCAGACCAAGATGGCTGCCACAGGCAAACTTAGTTGAACATAGGACCCTGTGGGAAATTCATTTAAAAATCTTCTTTTCTGAAACTACTGAGCCAATATCAACCAAACTTAGCAGCAATGGTCCTTAGATGGTCCTCTTTCAGAAATGTGTCTGATGAACCAGATGATCAACCAAGATGGCTGCCACAGCCAAACTTAGTTTAACATAGGAACCTATGGGAAATTCATTTAAAAATCTTCTTGGCTGATACTACTGAGCCAATTGCAACCATTCTTAGCAGTAATGGTCCTTAGATGGTCCTCTTTCAGAATTGTGGCTGCCACAGCCAAACTTAGTTTAACATATGACCCTATTGGAAATTCATTTAAAAATCTTCTTGTCTGATACTACTGAGCCAATTGCAACCATTCTTAGCAGCAATGTTCCTTAGATGGCCCTCTTTCAGAATTATGTCCGATGAACCGGAAGAACAACCAAGATGGTCGTCACAGCCGAACATCATTTAACATTGGACTCTGTGGGAAAATTCATTAATAAATCTTCTTGTCTGAAACTATCTAGCCAATTGGAACTGGACCTGACAGCTATGGTCGACAGATGGTCCTCTGTCAGAAATATGTCCAATGACCTAGAAATTCATTAAAAAATCTTGTCTGAGACAAGTGTTACAACTTGACCAATTGGAACCAAACATGACAGAAATGGTTCATAAGTTGTCCTCTTTCAGAATTGTGTCTGTTGACCCGGAATGTCAACAAAAATTGCCACCACAGCTGAACTAAGTTTAACAGGACCCTATGAGAACATTCATTAAATAATTTTCTTGTCTGAAACAACTGAGCCAATTAGAACAAGACTTGGCAGCTATGGTCCTTAGATTGTTCTCTTTCAGCAGTGTGTCAGATGACCTGGACTGTCAACTGAGATGGCTGCCACAGCCGAACATCTATACTACTAAATCTAAAGACCGTTTTTTGTTCACCTAATAAACGTATAACCGAAGAAAGCTACAAGTCAAACTTATATAAGGGTATATATACTTGATAGGGTATACTGAAAATTTTACCCGTTTACATCGATTACTGTTTGAAACAATAAGCAATTAGACAAATTAATAAGTTCCGGAACTATCCGATGCGATTTCCTTTTAGTCATGTCATTATATTTCCGGTCTAATGTAAGCAGTTTAACATGTTAAAGAACAAGTAGTATAGATATCATCATTCATAATGAAACAAAGTACTTGCCCCATTATACACTAATCATGCTGTACCGAACTTGAAACAAACTACTCCCGGCCCCTATATTTATACACTGTACATGTGCTCCCTGTCATGTAAAAATGTTGTTAAGGGCATACCATACAGTAATGATCCCACGATTAGAATTTTTTGAAATTTTGAATGAAGGTCAATTTCAATGTACACATTTGGAATATGCAGAGAAATTTATTCCTTCATGATTTACTTTTCGAGATATTTCCGGTTGAAATTTTCAAATTTCGTGTAAAAAGATAAAATTTCATATTAAAATTTTATCTTTTTACACGAAATTTGAAAATTTCATATTTTAATACTTTTCGAAAAATTCACATAACTTTCAAACGGCAAGAGATATTTTCATACAGTTTTTTAGCTCACCTGGACCAAAGGTCCATGTGAGCTTTTACCATCACTTGGCGTCCGTCGTCGTCTGTCGTCGTCGTCTGTTAACAATTTTTCAAACGTTAACTCGTCCGACACCATAAGTCCAATTGCAACCAAACTTCGTACAGTTGTTTATTGGTATATGTGCTACAAAACTATCGTTTGGATTTTTGATTCGTAAAAAAACATGGCCGCCATGGCTAAAAATAGAACATAGGGGTAAATTGCAGTTTTTTGCAAATAACTCAAAAACCATAACAGATATCAAAATTCTGGCAAGTGTAAAAGTGTTCAGCACCTCAAGGTCTACCTGCCCTGAAATTTTGAAGAAGATCCAACGACCCATGTAGGAGTTATTGCCCTTTTTCTGCATTTTTTCCAAATTTTGCACTTATTAAGCTCAATATCTTGGATACTATAAAGGAAATTTGAAAAATTTAAATTTCATATTGTTAGGCACACAAAGATCTACAAAATTTGTAACAGGATCGAAGTTGTAGGTTCGTTCCTTTTAGGAGTTATTCCCCTTAGATCGTCAAAATTGACCATTTTTGCAGTCTTTATTCATTGTAATAAAATCGTTAACTCCTCTTACACCATAAGTTTAATTGCAAACAAACTTAGTGTAGTTGTTCCTTGGCATGAGTGCTACTAAACTATCGTTTGGATTTTTGATTTGTAAAAAAACATGGCTGCCATGGCTAAAAATAGAACATAGGGGTAAATTGCAGTTTTTTGCAAATAACTCAAAAATGGTGACAGATATCAAAATTCTGATGGGAAGCTAAAGTGTTCAACACCTCAAGATCTACCTGCCCTGAAATTTTGAAGAAGATCCAACAAGCCATGTAGGAGTTATTGCCCTTTTTCTGCATTTTTTCCAAATTTTGCACTTATTAAGCTCAATATCTTGGATACTATAAAGGAAATTTGAAAAATTTAAATTTCATATTGTTAGGCACACAAAGATCTACAAAATTTGTAACAGGATCGAAGTTGTAGGTTCATTCCTTTTAGGAGTTATTCCCCTTAGATCATCAAAATTGACCATTTTTGCAGTCTTTATTCATTGTAATAAAATCGTTAACTCCTCTTACACCGTAAGTTTAATTGCAACCAAACTTAGTGTAGTTGTTCCTTGGCATGAGTGCTACTAAACTATCGTTTGGATTTTTGATTTGTAAAAAAACATGGCTGCCATGGCTAAAAATAGAACATAGGGGTAAATTGCAGTTTTTTGCAAATAACTCAAAAATGGTGACAGATATCAAAATTCTGATGGGAGGCTAAAGTGTTCAACACCTCAAGATCTACCTGCTTTGAAATTTTGAAGAAGATGTAACCACCCATGTAGGAGTTATTGCTCTTTTTCTTGATTTTTTTTTGAAATTTGTACTTATTAAGTTGTTGTCAATAGAGAAAAGCTGTTGTTTGCTTAAACAATCAGCTCATTGAGCTCTACAAAAGTCTGAATTGGGTCGAAGTTGTCAGATGATCCATTATAGGGGTAATAGCTCATGAAAGACTCCCTTAAAGCTTAAGGACCAGGTGAGCGATTCAGGCTCCTGGGAGCCTCTTGTTGCAATTTGTTCTTAAGTATATAAGTTTGCCATTGCGAAAACAACACGCACATTTTGGATGCATTATTATCTCCCCTGTAACTGTATCGTATGCCCTTAAGAGGTTAAAGGCAGTTTGGAGAAGATATGTTGTCTTATCAATAACAAGCGGTTTAAAGAACAAGTAGCATAGATATCATCATTCATAATGAAACAAAGTACTTGCCCCATTATACACTATTCAACAAATAATCATGCTGTACCGAACATGAAACAAACTACTCCCGGCCCCGATATTTATAAACTGTACGTGTACTCCCTGTCATGTAAAAACATTGTTAAGAGGTTAAAGGCGGTTTGGAGAAGATATCATGTTGTCTTATGAATAACAAAAATAATTTATATATATTGAACTTCCGATGTGTTCCATAAGAAGGACTTTCAAAATGGCGATAATGAAATTCCAATTCTGGTCAAGTTTTGGTTCCGTCATGTTTTATCGTATGAAAAAACTATTACTTCAAACAAAAGGAAATACACATTAAGAAAAATCTGTAATTTACAGACAGAAAAATGAGGTCTATGCCTCTGTAGCCCCCATAGTTGAAGTTCCCCCTTTTGCAGATGATTTGTTCAAGTCCGACTTTGATCGCTCGGTAAATGACTCAGTTACGTGTGGGAACAGCCTAATAACCTCTATTCTATAATACGCAAATCAAATAAACACATCTTTCATTGGTCAATTTTAGCTCAAACATCAAATAAATGCACACTTTCCACAAGAGTGTAAATGCGGACAGCAGGAGGGAAATTGTGGACTGGACATTAGAATTTGTTGTAAAAAATCAGTTTAATGGTAAAAAAAAATATAGAATAATCTTGAGATATAAAACTATGACCACAACCAGACAATATAAATGACTTTAAAGTAAAAAAAATCCTGGACCTACACAAAATTGTTGGAAAGTGCTGTGCGCATTTGGGCACAACATTTTATAGTTTACAAAAAATTACAGACAGTGCTCAACAAACATGTTCTTTACATAACATTCAACCAAAAATACACAGGCATACGAACATAAGTTGATCTAATTTTAGAAATAGTTCAACCGGGAACAATTATTTCTACGTTAGACTCAATAATTTTTTGACATGACGTGTCCGCATTAACCTGAATTTACCCTATACTCTGTACTCCCTGACAATGTAATGTATTAACCGTTGCGACCCCAGTAAAGCCTGCCTTAATCTGTTTTATATTTTTATTACATTTCTTGCATAGACCTTATTATTCTATGCCCTTTCAAAATTGCAATATACAATCATGAATGTAGTAGAAATACTTCAAATAGGCCAGCAATCCTTTTAAAGAAAAAAATCCTAAGCACACACAGTATAAACATAAAAATAGTTGGGCCGCAAACTGAATTTTGGAAAAACAAAGAACTATTTAACACTTATTGGCATGCAGGAGTTGAAGCTAACTATACACGTGACTGACAATTTTCCACGGGTTTTTTCCTAGTAGTTTAAAATAGGTATAATATTTCACCAGTGGATGCGTCTTGGAAAATAACGTAGGTCCGTATAAACATTGGATAACCCTGACCTACATTTTATATATGTCATCTCTTTGAAACTACTTGTCGGATTGTAACCAAACTTGGTAGGAGTAATGTATGGAAGGACCTCTACAACGATCCACTATTGATTCCGGTTTAATTTTATTTGCGAATTTTCAAAAATCTTATTCTCTGAAACTACATTATGAAATGTTTTGAAACTTTGCAGGATTGATGACAACAATACCCTCTACAAACCGTCCATTTTTAGTATAGATTCATAGGCTCTTCCAGCAACTGCAGCTGTTCAAAATTTCCATGGAAACCATATGGGAAAGAACTTTTGTGTCATTTGCTCAGGAATTAATGGGCAGATTGTTATCAAAGTTGACAGCAATGATGTATGGAGTCTTCCTCTTCTCAAGCATTTAGCCGTTTTCTTGATCTTTCTATGTACGGGGTCTTTATTCATGTCTTGATGCCAGGACATCAGTCTGAGGTAATGCTTTCCTATTTCGTCTCTGCATGAGTCAAACATGTCTCTATATGCTGCCAAGCGTGCCTTGTCTTCTTCCATTCCGGCTTTGAATAGTTCGTTTACTTTCTGTGAGTACTGTGGATTCATTAGTATTCGTTGTATACCAATTTTCGTGGTTTCGTGTGTCCCAGTAAACCACGAATTTAAATATCCAACGAAAAATAATATTTTTACTTTAGTTTAAATGCACAAACAATTTTCTTTAAAAAGATTTTGACTGTAAATTGTCTCGGAATTCACTTCCGGTTTTTTTTTATTCAAACATTCAAGAAAAATCTTAATCCTAAGTAGACCTAAACAATACAGACTTTCTCATAAATTACAGTAAAAACATCTTGTCAAAAGATAATAAAGCAGAAATTATTGATGTAATCGGATTAAAAATATGTATGTATATGCCCCGAGGTATTTTGTGACAAGTGATTGCAATTTTGTCAATATATATTTCACACCTGTTTAACCTAATAAATAAATAATTACAGATTTTGTTAATCTAACCTAATAAATAAATAATTACAGATTTTGTTAATCTTGTTTAATTCATGACAAGCTTTAATTGTTCCGTTACAAATTTAAAGAATCTGTCTGTTAGACTTTTGTTTGATAAGCGCTTTAAATCAGTACTTCACTGTACAATATCAAGTCTTTTCATGATATCTGATGTGCCAAGCAACAAATTTAAGTATTTCAACAACTTTTTATATTTTTTTCTAAGTCAGCTATCCACGAATTTAGGTATCCCACGAAATGCCTTTTTTAGCTCACCTGACCCGAAGGGTCATGTGAGCTATTGCTATCACTTGGCGTCCGTCGTCCGTCCGTCGTCCGTCGTCCGTCACGCCGTCCGTCCGTCGTCCGTTAACTTTTTCAAACGTTAACTCCTCCAACACCATAAGTCCAACTGCAACCAAACTTGGTACAGTTATTAATTGGTATGGGTGCTACAAATCTATTGTTTGGATTTTTGATTCGTATAAAAACATTGCCGTCATGGCTAAAAATAGAACATAGGGGTAAATTGCAGTTTTTTGCAAATAAGTCAGAAACGGTCACAGATATCAAAATTCTGGCATAGGGTAAAAGTGATCAGCACCTCAAGATCTACCTGCCCTGAAATTTTGAAGAAGATCCAACCACTCATTTCAGAGTTATCACCCTTTTTCCTGATTTTTTCCAAATTTTTTTATGTTATTATTTCAAAAATCTTCTCCTCTGAAACTACTGAATGGATTTGGATAAAACTTAGCATGATTGTTCCTTAGGGTATCCTGCACAAAGTTTATGCTTCGATTTTTGATCCGTCGAAAAACATGGCCACTGTTACTAAAAATAGAACATAGGGGTCAAACAACAGTTTTTCGCAAATATCTCAAAAATCATAAGGTTACGGCAAATTCTGGCAGGTTGAAAGTGTTCAGCATGATGAGAGCTACCTGTGTGCTTATTTTTGTGAAAATCTGTCAACTGATGTTAGAGTTATTGCCCTTTTTAGCTCACCTGACCCGAAGGGTCATGTGAGCTATTGCCATCACTTGGCGTCCGTCGTCCGTCCGTCGTCCGTCCGTCCGTCGTCCGTTAACTTTTTCAAACGTTAACTCCTCCAACACCATAAGTCCAACTGCAACCAAACTTGGTACAGTTATTAATTGGTATGGGTGCTACAAATCTGTTGTTTGGATTTTTGATTCGTATAAAAACATGGCCGTCATGGCTAAAAATAGAACATAGGGGTAAATCGCAGTTTTTTGCAAATAAGTCAAAAACGGTCACAGATATCAAAATTCTGGCATAGGGTAAAAGTGTTCAGCACCTCAAGATCTACCTGCCCTGAAATTTTGAAGAAGATCCAACGACCCATGTAGGAGTTATTGCCCTTTTTTTGACATTTTTGGCTTTTTTTGTTATTATTTAAAAAATCTTCTCCTCTGAAACTACTTAATGGATTTGGATAAAACTTAGCATGATTGTTCCTTAGGGTATCCTGCACAAAGTTTATGCTTCGATTTTTGATCCGTCGAAAAACATGGCCACTGTTGCTAAAAATAGAACATAGGGGTCAAACAACAGTTTTTTTTATGTTATTATTTCAAAAATCTTCTTCTCTGAAACTGCTATTCAAAATCAAATGAAACTTGGTAAGATTGTTCCTTAGGGTATCCTGCAAAAAGTTTATGCTTCGATTTTTGATCCGTCGAAAAACATGGCCACTGTTACTAAAAATAGAACATAGGGGTCAAACAACAGTTCTTCGCAAATATCTCAAAAATCATTAGGTTACGGCAAATTCTGGCAAGTTGAAAGTGTTCAGCATGATGAGAGCTACCTGTGTGCTGATTTGCGTGAAAATCTGTCAACTGATGTTAGAGTTATTGCCCTTTTTTGACATTTTTTGGCTTTTTTTTTATGTTATTATTTCAAAAATCTTCTTCTCTAAAACTACTATTCGAAATCAAATGAAACTTGGTAAGATTGTTCCTTAGAGTATCCTGCAAAAAGTTAATGCTTGGATTTTTGATTAGTCGAAAAACATGTCCGCCCTTACTAAAAATAGAACATAGGGGTCAAAATGCTGTTTTTGCTTATTTTTTCCTGAATTATAGAAAGAAAATGAAGACGAAAGCTACTTTCAAGGTAAACATGGTATCCCAAGTTGAATGGTGATGATGAAAGTTTGTTTTGGACGGCCATTTTTAAAATGGCTGCCACTTTCCCGCCATTTTTTACACTTGCTCGGATTTCAACAATATTTCGTTTTTAAAGTAAACATGGTATCCTTAGTGAATGGTGATGATGAGATTTAGTTTATAGTGCATTGTTTGCCAGGTGAGCGATTCAGGCTCTTGAGAGCCTCTTGTTTGACATTTTTGGCTTTTTTTTATGTTATTATTTCAAAAATCTTCTCCTCTGAAACTACTGAATGGATTTGGATAAAACTTAGCATGATTGTTCCTTAGGATATCCTGCACAAAGTTTATGCTTCGATTTTTGATCCGTCGAAAAACATGGCCACTGTTACTAAAAATAGAACATAGGGGTCAAACAACAGTTTTTCGCAAGTATCTAAAAAATCATTAGGTTAAGGCAAACTCTGGCAGGTTGAAAGTGTTCAGCATGATGAGAGCTACCTGAGTGCTGATTTTCTTGAAAATCTGTATACTGATGTTAGAGTTATTGCCCTTTTTTGACATTTTTGGCTTTTTTTTTATATTATTATTTCAAAAATCTTCTCCTCTGAAACTACTGAATGGATTTGGATAAAACTTAGCATGATTGTTCCTTAGGGTATCCTGCACAAAGTTTATGCTTCGATTTTTGATCCGTCGAAAAACATGGCCACTGTTACTAAAAATAGAACATAGGGGTCAAACAACAGTTTTTCGCAAATATCTCAAAAATCATTAGGTTACGCCAAATTCTGCAGGTTGAAAGTGTTCAGCATGATGAGAGCTACCTGCGTGCTGATTTTTGTGAAAATCTTTCAACTGATGTTAGAGTTATTGCCCTTTTTTGACATTTTTGGCTTTTTTTTATGTTATTATTTCAAAAATCTTCTTCTCTAAAACTACTATTCAAAATCAAATGAAACTTGGTAAGATTGTTCCTTAGGGTATTCTGCAAAAAGTTAATGCTTGGATTTTTGATTGGTCAAAAAACATGTCCGCCCTTACTAAAAATAGAACATAGGGGTCAAAATGCTGTTTTTTGCTATTCTTTCCTGAATTATAGAAATAAAATGAAGATGAAAGCTACTTTCAAGGCAAACATGGTATCCCGAGTTGAATGGTGATGATGAAAGTTTGTTTTGGACGGCCATTTTTAAAATGGCTGCCATTTTCCCGCCATTTTTTACACTTGCTTGGATTTCAACAATATTTGGTTTTTAAAGTAAACATGGTATCCTTAGTGAATGGTGATGATGATAATGTTGTATAACAATGATTAAACTTCATAATATGTGAGCTTTTAATTGCCATCACTTGGTGTCTGTCATAATCGTTGTTAACAAATTTTCAACATCTTCTCCTCTGAAACTACTTGGGGGAATTTGATGAAACTTAGCATGATTGTTCCTGCAATATTTCCTTTTCAAGTACAATAAAAAGCCTTAACCCACAATTTTTACATAACTTCTTTCAAACATTTTAAAAATGAAGACAACATATAGACCAAAAGATTTATACTTGTATTTGAAGATTAATTAAAGCTTGTATTTTGTATTATGAATCATCAGATTGACCATGACTGTTTCTTAATCAAGCGTAGGGAGAACTCATGCCCATTTCTTTCCAGAGGTTCTTAAAGGTTTTTAAAGGTATTTTCAGCATTTTACGTGACCTTTAATACTCAGTTTAGTTTACAACAAACATTAATATATTAATTTAGTTTATAGTGCATTATTTACCAGGTGAGCGATTCAGGCTCTTGAGAGCCTCTTGTTTCTCTATCCACAAAAATTGGTATCCACGAAAATGAATGAATCCACAGTATTCTGGCTGATTTAATTGAAATGTTCTATTCAAAATGACACCCGTCGCATTGCCCTTCGGAGTCTTCGTTGGATCCATGGTCACTGCTTTGTAATGATTCCTCTTTATCGGCTTCTGTGGTGGTTTCTGAGTCTGAATTATATTCACGATACTGTGTTGAATCCTTTTGCAAACCCTGTGCATGCACTAGGCTGAAGTTTCGCTTGGACTGGTATCCACATATGTCAGAGGTATACATTTAAGTCATCTTTCTTTCGTGGGATTCTATAGTCGAATGAGCTCTGGTTGTCCTGCAAGTGCTTATATTAGCTACAGGTTCCTGACAACGGCTTGTTGATTCAGACTCAAACATTTGGCAAAGTATTTGTTTTGAGATTGTTGCAGTTCAGATGTCACTTTTCTGATCAGGTCTCTATTAAGTCTTGTCCACTCGTTGTCAATCCTTCTACACCCCTTGAAGATATTCATGTTTTTATAGAATTCTGCAAAGCTCTTGTTCATTTGACACTTTGTACATTTCTTATTTGGATCCTCTTTGCTGGGTCCTCCACTTGTGTTTTCCAGCCGTTTGGTTCTCTTCACTTTGGAAGTATTTTCTTTTTAGCACAGCTGGCTATTGCCAGGGTGAGCTTTTGCCATCACTTGGCGTCCATCGTCCGTCCGTCGTCTGTCCGTCGTTAGCTTTTCATTCAAACATCTTCTCCTCAGAAACCATTTGGCCAATTCCAACCAAACTTTGCATGAGTGGTGTATCGAAGGTCCTCAACAAAGTTTCCTCATTTAGTTCTGATTGGTCAAGAAACATGGCCACCAGAGGCAATTCTTGTTTTGTCAAATTTTCAAAATTTTTTCATTAAAAAATCTTCTCCTCTGAAACCGCTGGGCCGATTGGTTTAAAACTTAATAGGAATGATCTATGACATGTCTTCTACAAACGGTCCTCAATTTATTTTGATCTGACATAAAACATGGCTGTCGTAGCTAAAAATAGAATATAGGGGTGCATGTGTTGTTTTTGACTTATAACTTAAAAACCGTTACAGATATAAAAAATCTGACATGGTAAAATTGATCAGCATGACAAGATCTACCTAACCTGAAATTTTGAAGGAAATCCCAAAACCCATTTAGGAGTTATTGCCCTTTTTTCGTCAAATTTTCAAAATTTAACATTTTTCGTCATTTATCTCCAACACTATTTGAGATAGAAGTGAAATGTAAATTTGAAAAATGTTTGCCATGTTGAGATCTACCTACCCTGAAATTTTAAAGGAAATCCCAAAACCCATTTAGGAGTTATTGCTTTTTTTTGGTCAAATTTTCAAAATTTTAACATTTTTACATTTATCTCCAAAACTATTTGAGATAGAAGTGAAATGTAAATTGAAAAATGTTTGCCATGTTGAGATCTACCTACCCTGAAATTCTGAAGGGAATCCCAAATTCTATTTAGGAGTTATTGGTTTGTGTAATTTGAGGTCGGGTTCTGTTACATTTATTTAAGGTTCACCCTTATTCCTGGTCAATTTTATCAACTTCCTGCCAGGACTACCACCATCAGGGAACATATTTTAACATTAAACCTTATGAAAAATAAATCTTCAACAAATTTTCCCTGAACAATTGAACCAATTGCAACAAACTTGGTCAAATAGTTGATTAATTGTCCAATGAAAACCAGACTCCAGGTGAGCGATACAGGCTCTGGTGAGCCTCTTGTTCATTTCTGGTTTTTCTTCGGCGTTAGAAAGATCCACAGGTATTAAATATCTAGAAGAAACCAATAAATCGACGAGAGGCGTTTTTGATTCCATTGATACATGTGTCTTGTTTGACGGTCTTCAAACAACTGACAAAATTAAACAAAAGCACAGATTATATTTTCGTTAAAAGCTTTCCATTGGCGTTATAGTGACAATGATTGCTTTTGTCTATTTATTCAGACCACACAGTTTGCTGCTAGTCCTTGCTTTTTGCTGCTCATCGCTGCTCTTCTCTTACTCTGTACTGTTCTTTTCCTGCTCATTGCTGCCCAGCACCATGTTAGTTGTACGATAGGGACAAAATATGCAAACTTTATAAAGGTTCTTAGATTCTTCATACAAAGTTTCAGTTCATTTTGGTTTCAGAGGAGAAGATAAAATGTGAAAAGTTAAAGGATGGACAGACGGACTACGGACGCAAAGGGATTACGAAATCTCACTTGGTCCTTTGGGCCGGGCGAGCCAAAAAGTTGTTAACGCCATAGCAGACATTTGGGTAGTAAGGAGGGTGCTTGTGAATTTTTAGCTCACCTGGTCCAAATGGCCATGTGAGCTTATGCCAACACTTAACGTCCGTCGTCGTCGTAAATTATTTCAAGAATCTTCTCCTCTGAAACTACTGGGCAAAATACCTTCAAACTTTAAGTGAATGTTCCTTAGGGTATCTAGTTTATAAATTATATCTGAAGTTTTGATCTATCAACAAACATGGCCACTGTTGCTAAAATTAGAACATAGGGGTCAAATGCAGTTTTTGACTTATATCTCAAAAACCAAAGCATTTAGAGCAATTTTAAACTGACATGGGGTAAAAATGTTCAACAGGTCAAGATCTACTAGCCATGAAATTTTCAAATGAATCAGTTATCTTGAATATAATAATGGATAAAGACAAACTGTAAACAACAAAATGAATCAGACAACCCCTTGTTGGGTTTTTGCCCCTGAATTTTTAATTTTAAGGAAATTTTGCAGTTTTAGGTTGTTATCTTGAATATAATGATAGATAAAGACAAACTGTAAACAACAAAAATGTTCAGCAAAGTAAGATCTACAAATAAGTCAACATTACCAAAATCGTCAATTGACCCTTTAAAGGAGTTTTTGCCCTTGAAAGATTATTTACATGTAAACAGAAAATAATGGCCTGACATTGTCACAGATGTTTAGGGCGTTACTTGAAATAAATTAATTGGTAGCAGTACAAGTAAAATGGACCATCAAGGGTCAAGGTCATTGAAAAATTCCATAGCAACCTATGAAAAAGTCCTTAACCATATATATTTGGATTAAGGACCTTATAATATACCTGTACAAGTCAAAAAGAAAGGTCAAGGGTCAAGGTCATTGAAAAAGTCCATAGCAACTGATGAAAAAGTCCCTAGCAACCATATATATTTGGATTTAGGACCCTACAATTTACCTGTTCAAGTCAAAATTGAAGGTCAAGAGTCAGTGCCATTGAAAAAGTCCATAGCAACCGATGAAAAAGTTCCTAGCAACCATATATATTTAGGTTAAGGACTTTATAATTTACCTGTACAAGTCAAAAAGAAAGGTCAAGAATCAATGCCATTGATAAAGTCCATAGCAACCGATGAAAAAGTCCCTGACAACCATATCTACTTGGGTTCAGGATTCTATATTTTAGCTGTACAGGTCAATATTAAGGAGAAGATTGTGATGGTATACATTAAATAGCAAAAATAATCATTGATGCAAGATCTACTGGTACACAACACAAAAGATAGCAGGTGAGCAATTCAGGCTCTTGGAAGCCTCTTGTTTTCATGTCTTTATTGTACCCAACATGCATGACGTGTATTTAATTTCAGAATAAACCAACTAGACAGGGTATGCCCAACAAAGTATAAACCTGAACCTTAACCTGGATTCTAATATTCAAATTCCATAAATAAATTCAAAGTCGATGACCTAAAGGTCACAGCATATGTTTCGCATCAAAATGCTGCTGTTCATATTATATAGCTATCAATGTACAAAGTTTCATGATCATACCATATATCCTTCATGAAAAACTACCTTAAACCAGAACCTTAACCTCGTACGGACGGAGTACGGACGTACAAATCCACAGGCAGATGGACGGACACAGAGACCGAAAAATTATATGCCCGACCTGCCTTACAGGTGGGGCTTAAAAACAATGAATAAATTAAAATTTGGCTCATATATTTTCAGAAAGGTCACTTGTGCTCCGCAAACAAATTAGAGATCCTTCCACCACGAAGAATATATTTGTAAATATTTCCATACTTAATCATGACAGAGATAGATTGGTTGTTAGTAGATCTTTATTGTCCCCCACCGCAAAGTGACGGAAGGACATGGTAATGGTATCTGAAGATCGTCTGGATGCATGTTCTCTGAAACTGCTTGGTGGATTGCTTCCATATTTGGTAGGATTTATTGAAATGAGGTGTAAATGTACATACTTTACCATCATTTTGATTCAACAAATTTTGTAGGAGTTATTGGACTTAGACTATTTTGCTTGATATTTAGCTGTTTCTTGTGTTGTTTACTGTTTTCTTTCAATGTATTTAGAGACACAAGGAATAAACTTCTTTCTCAATAACTACAACTTACAACCTCATGGTTTATTAGAATTTTCCTCATATTCCTTATTCAGTTTCATTCTCTATGACTTCTTATGCAAACTGCTTCTGCAGCGGCATGGGGCATATGGCTACATGTAGCAATCTTGTTCACAAAAAAACTTGGCGGAAGTGATACCTATGAGGAGCCAAATAATTTTATACAACCGCAAATAATTGGTTTATGCTCATTATTTAAGGATGTACTTTTCTGAGAAGCCAAAAAATTCCTGCATTAAACTTTTGAAATGGCATTGATATTTTTAAATGCAGATATTTTCTTGTGTGTTTTCATAATAAAAAAAAGTAGGAGGGAGGTGTACATTTAAGGAAGTTGCAGTCATCTGAAAATAGACTATTAACAGAACATTGAAAATATACCAAATTCCCATAAAAACCAGTAAAATATGGATTTTTTTTTTTAAAATGAACAAGTGAAATGCTAATTTTATGTGCTTCATAAACATAAAAAAAAAATAATGCACCATATAAATACATACCGATTTTTATACGACCGCAAAATTTTTGCGGTCGTATATTGGTATGACGTTGGCGTCGTCATCCGTCGTTGTCGTCGTCGTCCGAAGACATTTGGTTTTCGCACTATAACTTTAGTATAAGTTAATAGAAATATATGAAATTTAAACACAAGGTTTATGACCACAAAAGAAAGGTTGGGATTGATTTTGGGAGTTTTGGTCCCAACAGTTTAAGAATTAGGTTCCAAAAAAGGGCCCAATAAGCATTTTTCTTGGTTTTTGTGCAATAACTCTAGTATAAGTAAATAGAAATCTATGAAATTTTAACACAAGGTTTATGACCACAAAAGGAAGGTTATGATTGTTTTTGGGAGTTTTGGTCCCAACAGTTTAGGAATTAGGGGCTAAAAAAGTCCCAAATAAGCATTTTTCTTGGTTTTTGCACAATAACTTTGGTATAAGGTAAATAGAAATCTATGAAATTTAAACACAAGGTTTATGACCACAAAAGGAAGGTTGGGATTGATTTTGGGAGTTTTGGTCCCAATAGTTTAGGAATTAGGGGCCAAAAGGGTCCAAAATTAAACTTTGTTTGATTTCATCGAAAATTGAACTATTGGGGTTCTTTGATATGCCGAATCTAACCGTGTATTTAGATTCTTAATTTTTGGTCCCGTTTTCAAATTGGTCTACATTAAGGTCCAAAGGGTCCAAAAATAAACTTAGTTTGATTTTAACAAAAATTGAATTCTTGGGGTTCTTTGATATGCTGAATCTAAACATGTACTTAGTTTTTTTTATTATGGGCCCAGTTTTCAAGTTGGTCCAAATCAGGGTCCAAAATTAAACTTTGTTTGATCCATGACTATGATGTCATTTTCTATTTTAATACGTTTATGGTGTATTTAAATGGGCTGTTATGGTTGCAAAGTATAAAGAAATGGGGGGGGGGGGGGGGAGGATTCGAAAAAAAAATTTAGGGGGGGTAAATGAGAAATTGGGGAGGGGGCAATTTTTTTCTCATTTCATATTTCATAAATTAAAAGAAAATTTCACATTTTTTTTAGCAAAAAAAGGGGGGGTGGGGGGGGGGTGTTACAATAAATTTTATTGTTTTTTGTTTTTTTTTTTTTTGGGAGGGGGGGGGGGGTCAGTGTGCAACTTCATAGTGTATTGCACAAAAGCTAAAAAAAGGGGTAAATTATTATTTTTTTGGGGGGGGGGGGGCAATTCTCCACAGCATATGGTATTGCACAAGAAGCAAAAAATTGAATATAAATTCAAATCATATGACCAATTCTAAGTTCTTTGATTTCAGTTATTCTGTGTCAGAAACCTATTATGTGTCAAATATTTGAAGAAATTTTCAATTGCACAGTATTGCGCAATAGCAAGAAATTGATATGTGTGCCCAATTTTAAATTTTAAATTGGTTATTTCTGATTTATATATAAAAACAAATAATACTGATATGGTTTGAATAGGTAAATTAAAAAATTTTAAGTTCTTAGACAACATTCATTCTGTGTCAGAAACCTATGCTGTGTCAAATATTTATTCACAATCCAAATTCAGTATTGTATCAAGCTTGAATGTTGTGTTCATAATTGCCCCAACTATTCAGGGTTCGACATGTGCGGTCGTATCTAGCTGCGCCCAGCGGAGCATTTTATTTTTATCAGTTTTGATTGAAGAAAATGCACAAATTTATCACTAAAACAAGCCTAAATCCAAACTTTCACACTTTAAATTGCCAATTTCCTGTATTAATAATGTACAATTTAGGCCTAAAATAATATGGTGGTTGGTGTGCATATAAGAAAGTTTTATGTCGTTTACCTATCCCTACCCTACCTATCAAAAATAATAAAAAATTGCAAAAATCTCATAAAAAAACTGTCAAAATTTGTTTTTACCCTCTCAGTAACCAAGTTAAAAACTTATTTGATGTGTTTTTCCACTTTATTACATTGCCTCATGGACACAAAATTCTATTATATTTTTTATTAATTTTGATCAAAGAAATAACAAAAGTTTATCCCAAAAACAAGCCTAAATTCCTATTTTTACACCGCCTCGATGGTCTCGTGGTAGCGTGCTCGAGTGCATAAGGTCATGGGATCGATCCCCCGGCCGGGTCAAACCAAAGACATTAAAATTGGTATTTGCTGCTTCTCCGCCAAACACACAGCATCTAGGAGTAGGAGCACAGATCTACTGGTCGGCGCGGAATCAGTATAACGTGTCCGAGTGGGGTGATAAGTCTTCATGCGGACAGTTACCTCGTGAGGTAGCACAGTAAAAATCCAGCTCAGCGGGTCGGTCTAGTACAAAGCAAGGATCATATTCATTATCATACATGTTCTCGTCCTGATATGCACCTGGCTGCCATTGGACATTTAACAATTCATCCATCATAATATTTTTACACTTAAAATTGCACACTTCCTGTATTAAACATTTTTTATAGTTTTTTATGCAGTTGAAAATGCATAAAATGTACAATGAAAGCTAAAAATATTTTGGGATTGGTGTGCATATAACAAAGTTTACTCCACCGGTCCCATAATCAAAATCAGCACAAATCTAAAAAATCTGCCAAATAGTTTGTTTAATATTTTCTCAATTAGCAAGTTAAAGACTAAACCAAGCAAACATTCATGATTATTTATCTATCAATTATAGCCAGAAACCTTGAAATTTGAACCTCAGTCACACGCATAAAAGGTCCTGGTGGGATGGGGGTTATCTTTTAGGGTGGACTCATCTCTTCCACCAAATAAACATCTGAACTGTTACACAGCTTTTGTATGCATCTATACCAACTTATATGATGAATCTTCTCCCTTTTTTATGCCAATAATTTTTTTTCATTACAACTGGAGAAATATATGATGAAGCACTGAAACACAAAGATTTGTCTCTAGTTGAAAGAAAACATGACAATACTAAATGGAAGTATTCTACTGAATACAAATTCGCCTATCCCATGAAACTGTTGAAAACCTTTCATTTGCTGAACATGCACCTATTATTGCAAATAATTCCAATTAATCCCTTTAAAATTATTATTTCAAATTCTATAGAAGAAATTGTTTGCTTGAACCATGTGTACGGCTATATATAAGTTTGGAGGTGAATTAATGAACTATATCTATTTATAAAACCGGATAAAGTGAGGAATAAGAACTAGATTCTGGTACAACCAGAATTGTGAATGCTGGTAGAAAAATTCATTCTGGTATACATATATTTACTAGAATTGTAAAAAGATATTTACAATTCTGGAAATACCAGAATTGTAGCAATTACAATGCTAGTAAAACCAGAATTGTATAAAAAAACTGTACTGGAAAAAACCAGAATTATTAAAATTGTGCAATGCTGGTAGAAAAATTCATTCCAGAATTGTTCTCAACAATTCTGGAAATACCAGAATTGTGCAAGATAATTCTAGTATTTCCAGCATTGTATCCTGGTACAATTCTGGTATACATATATTTACTAGAATTGTAAAAAGATATTTACAATTCTGGAAATACCAGAATTGTAGCAATTACAATGCTAGTAAAACCAGAATTGTATAAAAAAAACTGTACTGGAAAAAACCAGAATTATTAAAATTTATTAAAATACAATTCTAGAGAAACTAGAATTGTAACATATACAATGCTGGTTAAACCGGAATTTAAAAAAAAAATAATTCTGGATAATTCGGGTAGGCAGAGACCAAACCCTAGCCGAAAATCCTGAGACGGAAATCTTTAAAAGCTTATATTCACGATATAATTGTCTTTATCGGAAAATATCGTATATTTGGTAATTTGATAGATAAATTGAATATAAAAATACCATTTACCATAAAATTTGAAGATTTTACAGCTGTTTATTCAACATTTCCTACTCTAAAGTTGGTCATTCGGGTATACTGTGACAACCCAAACACGATAGCACGAAAATTGTTTATTTCTGTGCATTTTTTATACATGTAGATAATACTATTGGAAGCAGAAAAAAATATGTTTTAAAATAATTTATTATACTAATTTTTATGTATGTTTATATTCATAAAGGAACAATTACAAGAATATTACAATAAATTCAGCATTGTATTGATGAAATAAACACAATCTCAAATAATGTCTTAAAAGGAATATTTAAATATTAATTTATTCACTAAAAAATTTGTATTTGCTAATTTATTCATTTTTTTTCTTTATTAATTTATTTACTTTATTTTGTTTGATTTATTTATATATGTTTGAAAAATTAAAAGAAAGATTTTGGCTTTACCCCCTTGGTCATTTTGGTATTTTTGAATTTGTTCTTCAAACTTTTGGATTGTTGTGTTGTTATTTTAGCACAACTGATGAGTTGTAAATCGACAAAATAGATATCAAAGAATTTTATTATACCCCTGCTTTTGAAAAAAAGTATTCGTTGTGTCCATCCGTCCGTCCAGATTAGGATACATTGTTTGTTTCCTCCCAAAGTTTTTGAGATACAAGTTTAATATTTTGTAGGATGTTCATATACATAATGAAGGTGTGCATGGCCAAAGGATTTTGATTTTTTTCAAATATTCTGAAAATGACAGGTAGTTGGACTTGGTCATTTTTTGGTACTATCTGTATAAAGAGATCATGGTGCTATCTCCTCCTACTGTTTTGGAGATACAGCTTTAGTATTTTGTAGGATGTTCATTTACATAATGAAGGTGTGCATGGCCAAAGGATTTTGATTTCTTTTAAATATTCTGAAAATGATAGGTAGTTGGACTTAGTCATTTTTTGGTACTAGCTGCGTAAGGAGATCATGGTTTGTTCGGCTATCTCCTTCTACAGATTTGGAGATACATCTTTAATATTTTATAGAATGTTCATACATAAAATGGAGGTGTGCATGGCCACAGGATATTGATTTCTTTTAAATATTCTGAAAATGACAGGTAGTTGGACTTAGTCATTTTTGCAAGCTGCTTAAAGAGATCATGGTTTGTCGGTCTATCTCCTCTTACAGTTTTGGAGATACAGCTTTAATATTTTGTAGAATGTCTCTTGAATATTGAAACCTGTTGGCTAGACATGCAGCCCTGCAAGTGTAGCCTTTAGCATAAGAATACATTTTTGTAAAACATATATCTTCATACATAGTGTTGAATTTATAATTTCCTGTGGTCAGGCAGGGGCATCATTTGTGTCTTACAAACAGCGTAACAGTTTCAAGTTGTATGCCAACATCACTGTTTGTCAAATCTAAAAAATATGGAGCTATACTCATGCATATGGCAGGGCAGAAAAAGGAGGGGAGCATTGTCCATATCTAGTTATATATTTTTTTTCCCCACCAAAATTATAGTTTTTTTTTGTTTTTTTTGCCCCTTTTCTGGAGAAACAGATTATACTACTTTTTATTACAGTAATAGTATGTTACATATGATGAATCTCTGTAATGTTCATATAAAAGTTTCTCTATAAACGTTCATACAAAAGACTCTCTATAAATGCAAATATAGATATATATAAAATGAAACCGTATTATTTAATGTACAGTGGACCCTCTTTACAACGACCATGTTTGTCCCCTGACAGTCTTGACGTTAAACTGGATTTGCTGTTATACAGAATCCATACTTCAAGAAAAATGCAAATTTGTTTAAGAGCTTTGCTGTTATAAAGAGGGATTCTGTTGTAAAGAATGTCGTTATAAAGAGGGTTGACTGTATAATATAAAAATAATTTGTTCTGAACTCTACTGTTGTGTATATCTGTGTAAATGAATATGTATCTGTGTGACAATGTATAATGAAAAGTTGGTTTAAAAAAAAAAAAAAAAAAAAAAAAAAAAAAAAAAAAAAAACATAGGACACTATTGGAAATTTACTAAAAGATCTTGTTGTCAGAAACCACTTGGCCAATTGGAACAAAGGTTGGCAGCAATAGTCTTTAGTTTTCTTTCGGACTTGTATCTGATGACCCTGTCCGCCATTGAATATGGCTGCCAGAGCCAAACATAGTTTAACATAGTACCTAATGGGAAAGTTCACTAAAAGATCTTCTTGCTTGAAACCAGTGAACCAATTTGAACTTGACATCAATGTTCCAGGCTGCCATTCAAGATGGACAAAGTCCAAGTGAGCGATACAAGCTCCTGGGAGCCTCTAGTATGATTTTTGAATGGCAAATTAAATCCAGGTGAGCGATAAAGGCTTTAGTCATAATTCCACCCCCCACCCCATTTCTAAAGGAATACGCTGCATGGGTTGAATGAAAATTCTGACACCATAATGTTTAAATTATCATATATAATGTCAGTTGTTATTCAGGTTTCCACTTTCTTTCTGCAGTAGTTTCTCATTTGACCCATAATTCTGCTATGAGGTGAATGTACAATTCCCAAACCACAGCAAAATTTACTTTAATAGTGTAACCATTGTGCTAATTTTGAAATGTCTATGGTTATTAGGTTGTTGGACGTAATGTCAAACATCAAAACTTCCTCAGCGCTTTGCTTAGTGCATGTAAATAATGAAGAATGGGAAATATTTACCTGTAAGATGATGTTTTTGTCTTTTTCAGATGTGATTCGATAGAAAAGTTAAAGCATAAATGTGGAACCTTTGAAGCAGAAATAAGAGATTCAACAAAATTTAAAGACTTTTACCAATTTACATTCAACTATGCGAAAAATCCTGGGCAGAAAGGACTAGGTAGGAATAAAAAAGTTCTTTGATACCAGTTTTGATTCACAAGATGTGCACATTTCGTCAATTTACGACTCATCAGTTGTCTCAAGACCTAAAATGTTAAAAAACAAAACAACAGTCCAAAAAGTTGAAGAGCAAATTAAAAAATGCCAAAATAACCAAAAGGGGTAAAGCCAAAACCATCTAAGGACAGAGCTATGCACGAGGGAGATACTCCTCAGTTTTCACAAATTTTACAATTTTGTAACAGTAAATTTTAAGTATCAATTTCAGGCTAGTATCGAAGTATAAAAGAAAATATGTCATGCTTATGATATGTAGTATCTATAGAATAACTAATCTTAAAATTTGAATATATTTTCAACCTTTTCTGTACCACTTAAATGTGAATATATTTTCAACCTTTTCTGTACCACTTGGCTAGTCCGCGATTAGTCAACGACCTTTGCCTAAAAGGCCATGTGAGCTATTGCCATCAATTGGCATCCGTCGTCCATGGTCGTAAACTTTCGTTTAAAGATCTTCTACTCTGAAACCGGGGCCAATTGGAACAAAACTTAGCAGCAATGTTGCTTAGATGGTCCTTTTTGAGAAGTGTATCCGATGACCCCGCCTGCCGCAAGAGCCGAACATAGTTTAACATAGGACCATATGAGAAATTTACTTAAGGATCTTTTCTGAAACAACTTGCCAATTGGAACAAAACTTGGCAGCAATGGTCCTTAGGTGGTCTTCTTTAAAAAGAATATCTGATGACCCTGCCTGCCATTCCAGTTGTCAGCAAGAGCCGAACATAATTTAACATAGGACCCTATGAGGTATGTACTTTTAGATCTTCGTATCTGAAACCACTTGGCCAATTGGAACAAAACTTGGCAGCAATGGTCCTTATGTGGTTCTCTTTCAGAATTATATCTTATGACCCCGTCTGCCATCCAAGATGGCAGCAAGAGTTTAACATAGGACCTTATGGGGAATGTACTTAAAGATCTTTTGTCTGAAACGGCTTGGCCAATTGGAAGAAAACTTTGCACTTTGCTTAGGTGGTCTTTTTTCAGAATTGTATCCGATGACCCCACCCACCATCCCAGATGGCTGCCAGAGCCGAACATAGTTTGTCATTGGACCCGATTTGAAATTTACTTAAAGATTTACTTGTTTGAAACCACTATGCCAATTGGAACGAAACTTGAAAGAAATGGTCCTTAAGTGATCCTCTTTCAGAATTTGTTTCCAATGACCCCATCCCCCAACCAAGATGGCTGCCATGGCCAAACATAGACAAAGGACACTATTGGATATTTACTAAAAGCTGTTCTTGTCAGAAACCACTTGGCCAATAGAACACAAGTCGGCAGCAATAGTCTTTTGTTGATTTTCTTTCGGAAATGTATCTGATGACCCTGTCTGCCAGAGCCAAACATAGTTTAACATAGTGCCTAATGAGAAAGTTCACTGAAAAATCTTCTTGTTTGAAACCAGTGAGCCAATTGGAACCTGACAGCAATGTTCGAGGCGGACATTCAATATGGACAAAGTCCAGGTGATCGCTAGTTTATTTTCTGCCAAGAAAACAATACATAGAGCAACGTTGGGTATTTACGTTCGGTGGTAGTTTCGCCCACTCTTTGAATTAAGCAGGATGTATATGCATACAGGACGAAACGTCACCGATTTTTGCACGCGTTCGTTTCCATATGCCAAGTCAGTAGGCACTGACATTTGCTAATGAGGCAAACATATGTGTCTCCCATGTGTACAGCAATTATCACTGAATATATAATAAACCAAATGTATTTTTGTTGAGCATACATGTCCCTCTAGTATCTGAGAATATACAGTTAACCAATGCCCGAAAACTTAAGTTATGATAACTTCAGTGATATCAAATTAATACATATGTAACTGTTGCCAGTTCATCAGTGACGCGCAAATACAGACCACAACAAAGTATACGATCACGTGTATTTTGTCTGTCATCCATTCTGCAGTTCTATTATGTAACATTCTAACAAATATCAATAATGTATCTGTAACATGTATCTCAAATTAAACAATAGAAAACGTCGCTGAAGGCTTGATACACATGATACATGCGGAACTGCATGCCTACGGTTCTAATACAAACATGACATATTGCTACTTAATCATGTTAATGATTACCAAAATTTACGCTCGATATTACCCATATAGAAAAGAATACGTTACTTACCTATAAAAAGTGTTTGTTCGGGTTTGTTGAAACACAAAACGATATTTTAAGTAATTTATTGTGATAGAGAATCTAAAACAATCATTGAAACCTCTCAGTAAGTAATTATTGAGTGATTTACCAGAGTAAAAATGAATCTGAAGAAAATCCAAATCGTCTTATAGTAAGACTACCAAATACCCCTGGTAGTAGTGGTCCCAAGGGCAGGGGATTACAAAAGACGGGAAGAGAGCATCTTCTTTGGGTAAAAATATTGGCTGTTTGAAGGATGATATTAAACAATTAAGACGAAAGATAAAGACAAAAAACGAGAAAATAGAATGATTAGAAAAAAATAATGAATCGCAATCGAACTATCCATTCACCTGACATGTCACCGAAGAAATAAACGGACATTGGACTTGAAAAACTTAATCTGCCACCAAGAATAATGGCATTTGCTAGAAGGAAGCTCTTGTCATCTAATTCCCTTCTATCTCAGTGGAAAGTAACAAGAAAATCACAGTCAGCCTCTGAACCTGTGCTTAAAGCACCATATTTTTGTCTTGCATTTATAGTGCAAACAGATGTGTGTAAGACGGGTGTTAGGTGTGTATTAGAACATGAGTTTCAGAATGGTCGACATTCAATACTTTATATGGGTAAGAGTTTTCAGACACGGAGAGCAGGTATTCAGTCATAGAGAAGGAGTGTTATTCTATAGTGTGTGCAGTAAAGTCTTTATGGATTTGTTTAGAAGGTATGGAGTTTGAATTTGAGACAGACGATGCACCGTTGCAGTAGCTTCAGAGAATGATGATGAGTAATCAGAGACTATTACGTTGGAGTCTAGTTCTACAGGAGTTAAAATATAGGATCGCCTATATACCAGGAAAATTGAACATTGTGGTCGATGCTTTGTCCAGGATTGAAAAGTAGGTATCCCCTGAATACTCCAGGTTTTGTGTATATATCGTTGTGTATGTGTTCACTTATTTAGTGAGGGCCTCGGTGGCCGAGTGGTCTAGGTAGTTCTTCATGACTACTAATGATCACTAGCCTGTCAACACGGAGGTTGTGAGTTCGAATCTCACCTGTGGCGGGGTCTGTTTGACTCTGATCTTAATTGACAAGGATTGCCAATTTTCCTACCGAAGGTCGGTGGTTCTCTTCAGGTACTCCGGCTTCCTCCACCAATAAAAACTGGCCGCCGCGAAATAGCCAAATGTGCTGAAAATGGTGTAAAACCCCAACTAAACAAAAACAAACACTTATTTAGTGATATTTGCTTTACTTTTACATTGGACCCTATGGGAATATTCATAAAAAAATCTTATTGTCTGAAACCACTGAGCCAATTGGAACCAAAGTTAGTAGCAATGGTCCTTAGATGGTCATGTTTCAGAAATTTGTCAGATGACCCAGACTGTCAACCAGGATAGATGCTAAAGCCGAACTTAGTTAAACATAGGAACCTATGTGAAAATTCATTAAAAAATATTTTCTGAAACCATTAAGCCAGTTGGGACCAGACTTTGCAGAAATGGTAATTAGTTGGTCCTCTTTCAGAATTGTGTCCAATGACCAGGACTGTGAACCAAAATGGCTGCCACAGCCGAGATAGTTTAACATAGGACCCTATTCGAAAATTCATTGAAAAATCTTCTTATCTGAGACCACTTGGCCAGTTGAAACCAGACTTGGCAGACAGAAATGGTCCTTTCAGAATGTGAACCAAGATGGCCACCACAGCCGAACTTAGTTAAACATAGGAACCTATGTGAAAATTCATTAAAACATCTTGTCTGAAACCACTGAGCCCATTGGAACCGAACTTGGCAGAAATAGTCCTTAGTAAATCATCTCAGTACTGTTTCCGATGACCTGGACTGTCAATCCAGATGGCCACCACTGCTGATCTTAGTTTAACTTAGGACCCTATGGGAAAATTCATTTAAAAATCTTCTTGTCTGAAACTACAGGGCCAATTGGGACCAGACTTTGCAGCAATTGTCCTTAGATGGTCCTCTTTCAGAAATGTGTCCAATGACCAAAAAAATAGATCAATAAATAAAATAAGATAAAGACAACGAAATACATGAAAGAGAATGTTATTTTCTATTATGAAATATGATATAAAATGTATCTGCATAATACCTTTAAAAAAATATGCATATATTTATTTATTCATTCTATTTCTTTTTTTTTATATTAATCAATAGATTATTATTTATTACTGATCTATTCAAAAATCAATGAAATATTATTAGTTGAAATGTCGCCCAAACCACACCTCTTTTGTACTTCAATTACGTTTATCTACATAAATGTGAGATACTTTCACATCTGCTACCATTCTAATCACATTAAGGTGTCTGTTAATTAGATTGTGCAGGTGGACACTGTCGTAACTTTGGAGGAAATGATATCTTTGTGGATGAGGTACCATACAAAGGTACACCTAGCTTGTGGGAACTCATCATTAAGTAACGACCTGACCACTCAATGTACGATGCTGAGGACTGGAATAACTATGCTAACATCCTGCATACATCAGAAACTATGTATCAAGGCAACTCTGAGTCTGTCCAGAACTCCTTAAGCTAGTAACAGTTACAAGTGGAATTATATTGTTAAACCTATTTATCAACATGACATGTATGGTAGTGGACCGCAAGCTGTTTTTCTGCCATTGGACTTTGATCAGCTCCTAGTACCTTTGCACTGCCTCCTTTTGATCTGGAAACAATGGGGTGAGAAACAAGATCGTAGCCATCCTTGATGCCATGAAACTACAAGGTTGGATCGCAACAAGGAATACAAAACTCCTGATCGTCATATACTATAAACATGATAAATAAATAACCATGCTGCTCACTAAGAAAGGATATTGTCGAAAGTATATATATGGTGGCAGAGGCTTCTTTGACACGGTCACCAACTTGCTTGGACAGGAGCTGCAAAACAACTGGGGGTAAAGCTGTAAGTGCTGCCACCAACGCTACCCTGAAAGATGTGGAAAAGGGAGCCACCAAAGCAGTTGACCATGTCGTCAACAAAATGACCAGGAAGATGAAACCCAAACCAATTGTCTTCAAACATGTCGATTGAAGAACATCTATGTCACCCTCTATGCTGAAAACTATCACACCGTGGACTTAAATGCCAGCTTCACTCAGAACAAAGCTGCCCATGTGTTCCAGGAGACTGCAAAAAGTTCTACAACATGGACACCCTTCTGAGTAATAGTAAGATCAACTGGTCTGACTTCATAGAATTGTACCCATGTTCGTCATTGATGTGAGTCATCAGTAGGAACGATTGAAATAGTCCACCGTGGACATTCAAGTCAGGGCTAAATTTGAACGCAATGCTCCAGCCAATACTGAAGCGTTCACACTTGTCATCTCCGACAGAATCTTCCAGTTTGAATCCGAAGGACAAAAGACGTCGTATTCTAGTTTCTGCCAAACATTCAAGCGGGGAACAATTCCTTCTGCTATTCTCCCGACGATGGTGCCAATTGTTTTCCTGTTGCGCTGAGCACCTTCTCGCACGGCATCGACGACATCATTGATGAGATTCAGCACCAGTTGCGACTCAACATGCACAAAGCTAAGATCATCATCGATGCCAACCGTGCAACGCTGAAGGCAACCCTAATCCAGGCCAGTGGATTTCGATGTTGATAACAGTATCAATACCGTGTTGGGACTACACTTATGACGGAGCGACAAAAGGTTACACAGAGGGTGAACACATCGTGAAGATCATCAGTATCAACAGCATTCTTGTCAACAGTGGGAGCAATATTAATGTAAATGGATCGCATCAATCGACCATTTACAGCTTCTTTCCCGCCATCGATCAAGGTATGAAGATCCTTAAAAAACCACAAAACTTGGAATATTTATGCGTGATTTAGAAAACTATCAATCACATGCAAACTTACCTCATTGATCAAAATGAACATCCCATCAATCTCAGAGGAGAGCATTTGACCATACGCTTTCATCTTCGCCTAGTATAGATAAAGGATGTATCTTGAGTATGGTTTAAAATTGATGAAAGGTCAGGCTGATACACTACAATGAATAAATCTGAAGATGAGAGCCACCCAATTGAAGGGAAACATGCAGAAGGAAGGTTGGCTGGTCTAGCCTACGTTGCACTTTCCATAATGGAAAAGGCCCTAGGTATTGGTGCCTTGGGTTCTTTGGATAGTGCAGTCGTCTCCAGGGCTTTCGATTCTGGGTTATACTTGAAGCGAGGTGGAAAGATTTACTGTGTCAATGTCCAGGGCTGTGGCTTGTATCTCAAACCTGCTACACATCCCCAGACCTATTGGGACAGGTTGTTTTTGAAGCACGGCTGGCAATTCTACGAGGGATCAGGCCTTATCTTAGGACCCGACAGCCCCTTCAAGAACGTTCTTCTCAGCATTCTCCCATAAATAAATGGATGATGAACTAGATGCCAGCTATTGCCAGACAAGAATCGAATGTATAAACAATCAACTCGATGTGGAAATTCCAAAGTACGAACACATGATTAAAATCTACAATCACCTGAACAAAGCAGTGGTGCGTGTTCTGTTGGCAGCCTGGTGTTAACTAGTGGAACTATGGGTTCAGCCAGCATTGGTGCAGTGGTCTCCATTCCTCTAGGGCCCCTAGCCTATTTTAGTGCCATGCACCGCCATGTTTATATTTTCGCTGATCTCAAAGCGTGTAACTAGGAAGAAGAAGAAACACCGCAAAACCTTGTGATTGACGAGTTCCTACATGTCACGGGTCGAGCAATGTGTCAGTGATGCTTTAACTGACAATGGACAGATCGATGGTGCTGAGTTTGAAAAGATCATCACCTGCCTGAAAAACTACTACAATGAGAAAGATGAGTTGCATCAACCTTCGACCACATTTAGCGAGGAGCTATCAAACTGCGCGTCTTAATTTAGATCTTAATATGTCTAATGGTTTTTTTAAATTGGGGAATATCCCATTGAAAAACGCCTTTTCCCAAACAATCATGGAAAGACCTTTAGATTGTTATACAAGAATCCTCCGTAATACTCCTTAGCCTTCTTCATCCCATAGCTAACAACATATAAACCCTCACATTGTTGTGTTCCCATCCTCGGTTAACCTTATCAATCTCCTGTATCAAACGGTTACAAACCTATACATAGACCCTTTGCCCATTCCCCATGTTGCGCAAAGCAGAGTGGAGATCCGCACGCTAGGTTTTCGTGCTAATGATTTTGTACGTCTTGTTTGGTAGCTCCTTCAAATCCAACAGTCATCTTCAACAACCATGTTTGTTTTGGTTATTGAACTCATCTCTTTATTATACCCAGCAATAAAAAAAAAGCTTTGGTGGTCTCGTGGTAGCATGAACGCCTCCAGTGCAGAAGGTTGCGGGTTCGATCCCCGGCCGGGTCAAACCAAAGACATTGTAATTGATATCCGGATTGGGTGATATGTCTTCTTGCGGACTGTTACCTCGTTAAAAATCTGTCTCAGGGTGTCAGTCTAGTACAAAGTAGGGATCATATTCATCATCATATCAACATGTTTTCGTCCTGGATGTTAAACAATAATTCATCCAATAATCCTATAAAAAGAAATCAAAATCTCCAATGTCATGATTTTGTTAGGTCCAAGTCCACGTCAACTCGTAGTCGTAGAAATAATATCTTCCTTTCTGCGAGTACTGCATTCCATAACTGGCGATTTCAAACTTTCTGTGTTGGTTGGAGAGGTGCCCAATCTCTTTATGCAGTCGGCTGAATGCCCAAACTTTGATCACCCCTGTCCACGGTCCAAGAACAAGAATCTGCTCTTTCCTTGTACACTTTCATATCGTCTAATTCATATTTCCGGCTGATTTGCAGCTCTTTCCACTCCAATACATCGTCGCCGCCACAGCGGTCCTTTCTTATCTCCACCTCACGCTTTCGTATGTCCATCCATATTGGTTATTTATATATATTCCATTTCTGTATAGTTTCCCAAACCTCACCTTCCCCATCCCCTCTCCTGCCCCTCAACTAGCTTGTCCATTTCTCAAATTTGGAATCCCCGCTGAATACCACAAATCCCCCACAGAATCCATGTGCGGCAGAATGCGTGTTTCCATACTATTGGAACTGATACATATTTGAATGTTATATTTTTTGTTAAGACCCCATCAGATTGATTGTTCATTCGTTGGATTTTGCTACTCCGATTTCCGATTTCTGTAAATTTCATTTTGCAAAAATGCTGAATTTCGTCCCAAATTATTCATTTTTTAATAAATTGAAAATAAAAGGGTTTGCCCTCTTATATTTGGTAAAAAATTGGATTTTTTCCATTTTTTTGCAATATTTTAGTTTAAAAAATTTGGCCTCAGGTATATTTTGATATTCTCCTGGAAAAAAAACTATTCCTAAAGAAAAATAAGTTCAATTTAAAAATTCGCTCGCTTGAACATATTTTTTCCATAAAAATCCAAAGGATTGAAATGAATTTGGTGTTGCCTAAAGAATGCAGTCAGTTGAAATGACTCTTAGTCATGCATGGTTGGAACTCAAAATAAAACAAGTAATTTTTCTAAATAGAAAAAAAATACTGTAATTGACTTAAAATTATTATTCTGTAGTACTTCACATACTTCCGTGGCCTATGAAACTGTGCGTACATGGAGAAAGGTGGACGAAAATACTCGATAGTGGACGAAAACTACCGATATGACATGCAAAAATCAAAATGCTTGATGAGTTAAAATGTATATAATAAAAGACTTAAAGGGAATACTCAATAAAATAAATTCAATGTTATCAATGACGTCATTTATACCGAAAAACTTAAGTACTTTCAGTTGCCCTACATGTACTTCAATTCTGCAACATTAAGCTCTGCTTGAAGTCTGCAAATGATTTCCTGGTGAACGATACAGGCTCCTTGGAGCCTCAAGTTAGGAATTCCATTTTCATAATTTTTTTGTGTTACTTTTTGGTAAAACTAAGAAACTAATCCGAAAGGGTGGAATAGCTTTTATTACCCCTTTGACAAAGCATTCCACCATTTTAGAATGCTGAGATTTTTTGTCCCCTGCTGCATTGAGACGGAGGACTTAGTAATGGTCTGCATCTGTCCGTCCGTCTGTCACAATTACTTGTGGACGCATCTCCTCTGAGACCGCTGATCGGATTTCGTTAAAATTTTGGAGGAATGTTAGTCACCATATGTACTTGATCCTATCACATCGCCATTTTGATTTGACGAATTTTACAGGAGTAATGGGGGTTTAACTTTTTTCTGTATTTGACACTATAGGAACACTTTGTGGACGCAACTCCTCTGAAACCACTGATCAGATTTCGTTCAAATTTTGTTGGATTGTTAGTCACCTCATGTACTTGATACTATGGAACCGCGATTTTGATTAAATAAATTTTACAGGAGTAATGGGACTTTAACTTTTTTCTGTATTTGACACTATAGGAACACTTTGAGGTCGAAACTCTTCTGAGACCAATGATATGATTTTGTTCAAATTTTGTAGGATTGTTAGTCACCTTTTGTGCATGATCCTGTCGCACTGCGATTTTGAATCGACAAATTTTACGGGAGTTATGGGACTTTAACATTTTTGTGCATGTGCATATCCAGCTTTTTCGGTCATCACGTAACTTTTGGTAGTGCATAGGTGTCAAATAATGGCTGTCGATTTATCAATAGAAATCAATGGGACTTGTTAATTAAATGCCCATAACTTATTTGTTACCTGGATCCAACCCCTCATTGTATAGCTCACGCTTGGTCGTTTTCGATATATACTTTAAATCTGTCAAGGGCATAACATTTTTGCTTCCAATTTCATTTGAATGTTTCGTGTTTAACTGATAATAAATACATATAACATACATGTATTTTGCATAAGGACCCATTTTCAAAAAATAATTTCGATTATTTCCCCTTGATATTTAATACCATCCAACCCCACTAAAATAAAGTTAAAATATGATAGAATATCATCATGAAGACCAATTCATTTCGGGTCCCATTTTTCTTGTTTCCAATTAAGGTTGAAATGTGTTATTTTTAACGATTGTTGTGAAATTATTCAAGATGGCACCCATTCCAATCAGCTTCTACCTTGTTATAACAGAATAAATATCATTCATCAGAGTAAATAGAATTAATTATATAATATGTCAAATGTTTACAATATATAAATACCAAAAAAGATAAATCATTAATTTAAAATAAATTAAAATGTTACTTATCTGACATTTGAAATTATATTTCATCTCTGCATTCTTTGTATCCCCTCCTTACACACACACACCTATATTAAAATGCTGCATTAAAAAAAAAAGGTAGCGTTAAAAATGAAATCACGCTGTTTTTTGTCAGCAAACGGTTTACCTGTATAAATACAATGTACATGTGTACCTTAATTAAGGGTTGGTACATGAAACCTCCGGACAGTAATACATGTAAATATACTTCAGATAAAATTCAAATAAATTTTACAATAAAAAAATCGCTTTTTTTGTGGCTTAAAATTTTTTTTTTAAAAAGTTCCATCACAACCCTTTATCAGGTGTAATTATGTACTTTTGCCAGTTTGTATAAATTGGTGATAAATTTCATATTATTAATTATTTTCTCAATTTCATATATATTCGAATTATAATCCATGTGAAATGTTATTACATATTTCAAATGAAAAGTTTTTTAAAGTGAAGACGAGGAGTATGTGCTATAATCAATACAGAGTTATCTAAGTATGATAAATGCCTGGCATGAACAGGACCAGTACACAATAATTGGTTAACCAGTTGATAAGTCTAAACAGAGTTACCTAACTAAATTATGACCAAAATAGTTGCATATGGACACTATAGGAATTTTGTAGGATTGTTGGTCACCACATGTACTTGATCCTATGCTGCCATTTCAATAATACACATTTTGTATATCTTGTGGGGCTTCGACTTTTCTCTGTGGCGGGGGACATATGGCTACGTGTAGCAATCTTGTCTGTCTTGTACAGCGATGAGTGAAAAAAGCTACATAATCTTTTGCAGCAACATTTTTTTTTATTGCTTTTCGAAGCGAATTCACCACCCTCTATTAGGTGCACTATGGAGTACTCCTTTAGGTCAGTTAGTAAAGCGGTGGACTACTGTACCAAAGGTTCTGGGTTTGATTCCCAGTTGGTACGGTAGGTAATTTTGGGAGACAAATCATGCTCTACTGTTACAGTTATATAAATGGAAGTGACTCACCAAAATTCAAATATGCCGCTATGAAACTTATTTACTTATATTCGAAAGCCAGTGGTGTCAGAAAAAAGAATCAAACACTAAAAATCTGTACTGTCGGAATCAACAGTGATCCCTGCACTCCCTGTAAGTAGTTGGGCCTGTAGTCAAAAATATAAAACCTTATTCCCATCCAAAAATAGTATGCAGTCATTCTATAAAGAAATTAAATCAATAAACCTAATGAAAAAACCTTAGTTCACAAGCTTAAACTGACAATTTTTTAATTGACCTGAGTGAGCTCCCAGTTTAAAAATCGATATTCTAAATCCTTATTGTGCAACTACATATATAGTGTAGGACAATACGATATGTAAGCAAAATGTATAAATTGCAAAATGAAAGAGAAGTTATTTCACAATCTTAAATTGAAAATTTCAACCCCTGTGGACCCCAATTTTAGAAAATCAAAATTCTAAAACCTTATTTCGCATCTGCATATGGTTCATGACAATACTGTATAGACATAAAATGCATAAATTGTAAAATGAAAGAGGAGTTTAGGTCACAAGCTTAAATTGACAGTTTTTCAAAATTCGACCATTGTGGGCCCCAATTTTAGAAAATCAAATTCTAAAACCTTATTGCGCATCTGCATATGGTGCAAGACAATACTGTGTAACATCGGGATACCCAATTTGCCCAGTTCTGAGGGTGGTTTCCGACCATTGCCGAGAAACTGTTACAAAAACATTGTTGATTTTTATTTTTGGACAAGTAGACTACACAAGTGTTTTCCACACATACATTTGGCGTGTATACACTTATTGATTTTCTGCCAGCAGCGGCTCAAAGGTCGTGTGGTTCCGTGATTTTGGAGGGGAACCCAAATCACCCAGGTAGTGAATAGATCCAATGAGACTTCAGTGCACAAAATTTGTTATTACCTGTTAAAGCTACAAAACTTTTCTTTCATCTGCACAAGAAAATTTTCCATCAGTTTTTACAGTGACAAAATAAAAGGGGGTGGGCAATCTGGGTACACTGGGTGGTTTGGGTACCATGACGTTAGAAATAATATGCATAAATTAAACTAGAGGTAGTGGTTGTCGGAACGACAGCTATAGCCGCACCCTACATTTATTTGTAAACAAACATTCTTAACATTTTCAGTTTCCATTGCATTACAGTTTGCATCTGTAACAAATAACCTTTGTAGAGATATATCACAACCCACTTTTGCTGTAATTTAACTTTTTGGCCTCTTTTCACTTTTTGGCCCTTTAAATCCTCAAAATGCAAAATAAAAGCATGCTTAACATTACAGTTTGCATCTGTAACAAATAACCTTTTCACAAATATATCACAACCCACTTTTACTATAATTTAACTATTTGGACCCTTTTAGCGACCTATAGCCCCTTAAACTGAAATTCACAAATTTCTTCAATTTTTTTTTCTTTACATAAATTTACATAAAATTTTAGTAATTATGGTCTTTTTCTGTTTTGGCCCTTTTTGGTCCATCCCTACCCCCTTTGAAAAAAATTGGAATTCCAAAACCTTATTGCGCATCTACAGTTGGAAAGCAACAATAAGGCAACAATAAAAATGATTTAAATTCAAAAATGAAATAGGAGTTTGTGCCACAAGGCTCTTTGTTTATTTTGGCCCTTTTTGGTCCCTCCCAGGCCCACTTTTAGAAATTTGGAATTCCATAACCTTTTGTGCATCTGCAGTTAGCAAGCAACAATATGACATAGTTATTTTAGTAATTATGCTTTTTTTTCTGTTTCGGCCCTTTTTGGTCCCTCCGACCCCCTTTTAAAAACTTTGGAATTTCAAAACCTTATTGCTCATCTACAGTTGATAAGAAACAATATGGCAACAATAAAAATGGTTTCATGATCATGTCCATTTCGTTGCAACTGTAATACCTAGGCCCACCGTATTTAGTCTATAGATAGTTTTATGTGGGTACATGCCATTCTGATACCTGTCTCTGGATGTTGACCTCAGTTTCAAGCTTGAGTGACTTTTCTTTATATATTTGTATAACCCCCGTCCGTCTGTCTGTGACACTTTCTTGTGACCTAAACTCCTTGTTATCCCTGCATCAGGGATATAGCGATTGTCTCCTTGTCCGTCCATCCGTCACAGATATTTGTCAGGGCAACTCCTCTGAGTTATAATAATGGGACTTTAACTTTTTTCTGCATTCGACACTATAGGAACACTTTGTGGACGCAACTCCTCTGAGACTGCTGATCAGATTTTGTTCAAATTACTACATGGACTTCATCCTTTCGCACTGCGATTTTGATTCGACTAATTTTACGGGAGTAACGGGACTTTGATGTTTTTGTGCATGCGACACTATAGGAACAATTTGTGCATGCAATTCCTCTGAGACCGCTGATTGGATTTCGTTTAAACGTTGTAGGATTGTGAATCAACACATGTACTAACTACTTACCGGGGGTGCGGGGATCACTGTTGAATCCCATGCAGCCTGACACAAAGTAACATGATTGTATGTCTCTTTGTATGTTAAAACTGATTTTTAACATAAAACTTAAAAACCAGTCAACCGTGTAATATGGGTCATGTGACTTTCAACTTATGTCACATGGTGAATCTCTTCAACGTGCACCTGCATATGACCCTATGTCAACTAGTAACCGAGAAATGGCTGTGGATGCGCACGCGTACGCTGATGTGGACACCGGGGAAACTCAATTAGTCCCCCTCATTGAGGTGAACTAAAAATAGAAAAAAGGGGATGAATGACAAAAATCTTATGTGAAACTATATGGCAAGATTGAACCATTCATGACAGCAATAGTCTTCCAAAATTGTGCTCGATAACTTGGACTGTGAACCAAGATGGCCGCCACAGCCGAACTGAGTTTAACCAAGGACCCTGCGGGAATATTTATTTAAAAATCTTCTTGTCTGAAACTACTTGATAAATTAGAACCAGACTTGGCAGCAATGGTCCTTACATGGTTTTCTTTCAGAATTGTGACCGATGACAACCGAACTTACTTGAGAATAGGACATTGGGAAAATTCATTTTAAAATTTTCTTGTCTGAAACCACTCGGCCAATTGGAAGCAGACTTGGCAGTAGTGGTCCTTAGATGGTCCTCTTTCAGAATTGTATCAATGACTGGGACTGTGAACCAAGATTGCTATCACTTTGTTTAATGTAGGACCCTATTGGAAAACCAGCCAAGTTGACTGCTACACTTACTGACTTTTATATTAATGTAATGACGTGAACATTTCACGCCTACCCTCTACTCAAAATACAAAAAAAAAATCGCTGGACAATGATGGCGGTTCAACGATGTTTTAATGTGATTCTTTTCAGGAAATAATATTCAGTCATTAGTCATACAATGTAAGACTCCGACTGGCACAATTTTTCTTTTTTCTTTTTATATTTACTTATTTCCTGTTGATAATTTTTTGCTATTTACTGTTTGTGTCTCAGAGTCTTATGACGAAAGCCATTTTTCGCATAGCATTTTCCATCGAAAAACGATGGGGACCTTTTGACATTTTAAGGCCAAATGGACATTGAAAATCGTCACTTCAATTTAAAATAATGAAAATGAACTTACTTTTTTTATGTACTTTCAATAACTGTGTATTTTACTGTCTTTTCGTCAGGCACCTTGTCGTCTGCCATGACAAAAAATTAATTGTCAGCATCCATGAGATCCAGAATCATAACAAGTCAACACTAAATTTAATATGACTTTGCCCAAACCATAGCCTTAAAGCAAGTCATATACGACATTAGAGGAATTTTGGACAAGAGAGATATCAAATATTATGGAGGCCAATACAAATACTATATAATGACACCAATATTGTTATTCCAGACTTAGAAATGGCAATTGCTTACTGGAATATTGTTTTGGCGGGAAGATTTAAATTTTTAGACATTTGGAGTGTTTTTTTGCAAGTAAGTATAATAGTATAAAAAGCAATTTGTTAAAAATTACAGTTTTGTACTTGAAGGGGAGATTCAGTGTTCTAAAATTAATGACAATTCTGTATGTACTAAAATAGTAAATAATTCTATGTTATAATGATATACTGATGTGTCCTACAACAACAAAACTTCAGTAAAAGATCTCTTTTATACCATGCCTCTACAATAACAATTTTTTTAACTTGTCCCTTTGGACAAGTGCTTTCTTAAATCAGCTTGTCCGGAAGGATTTGACACTTGTCCGAAAATTGAGTTTGATATGTAAAGTCGCTTTAAGAAAGGTGTCTAAAATAATAAAACAATATTTAAGGAGTTGTTCTATTGAGTAAATTTAAACATACCATAGTCAATGTCCAATTTTGACAGATCCATTTATCGTAATTTATTTACATTAACTCCGCTCACTGTTAATTGTAACACGCAATTACATTCATATTTATTCCGCCTGATAAAACGTTTACGCGATTCAGATTAAATAGAAGAACAGTGAAATTCATTCCCCGATATATATTTCTCCCTCGAAAATGAAATCGAAAATAAAATAATTTTGTCATCCATATGCATGTAAGGTTTACCGATAATTCTTGCTACCATAACCTGAATTTCAAATTAAAAATTGGAAGGTTTCCGATGAATATTTTTATTTCTAAGTCCTTCTTTCAGAATTTTTTTACTTGTCCCATTGGACAAGTACCAAGTCAAAGTTGATTGTCTGACGGAATTTTCAGCTGGTACCGGACAATCGGACAAGCGTTATTGTCGAGCCCTACGTACAAGTAGAGTAGTGTGCAAAAATTCACAAAAATGAAAAGGAAAGGATATTGGACATGCCTCAGCAATACATCCCACTAGACCATGCAATACAAAAAATATAAAACTACAAAAACAGTCCAAAATAAATGTCCTAGTTCTGACAAAGCATGAAAATGTGGGTCTTATTTGTGGTGGCATTAAGATCCGAGTACAAATTTCATTACAGCTATGGTAAAAGTGAGGGTGAGGAAAAGGGTATTTTTTTCTTTTAAAGTGAGGGTGAAGAAAAAGGTATTTTTTCTTTTAAAGTGAGGGTGAAGAAAAAGGTATTTTTTTCTTTTTAGTTTTGTGTGGGTTGGGGATAGGAAGGAGGGGATTTGAAAAAGACAGTATCTACCATTTTGTGAAAAGAATAAGCATGATAATAAATGAGGGTGTAGGGAAAAGGTAAAATATAAAAATTATCAGGATTTGAAATAATTTCCTTATCTCCCTACAGAGAATTAAATGGTAAGATTTGGAATCATGACTAGAGGTAGACTTAAGCTTAGAGTCAGAGGTGAAGTTTCTGGTGAAATAATGGTTTATCAATCGAGGCTGAGAGCTAACAGAATAATTACTGTAAAGTTTTACCAGAGATCATCGCAGAAAAATTCAAGGTTGAAGAAAAACGTTTAATTTATTGCGTATACTGTGTGGTGGTTGAACTAATTTTGGAATTTCACGATTTTTGGAAAGATTGCAAATCGTTCCTATGCCATCTGCCTCCAAAACCGAAAGTGGCCTTTTCAATACCATCGGACATTAGTTCATAAAATGTAGTTCCAATGATGACAGCATTTTTTTTTTTAAAATTACTTTTTTAAAAGTACTTTATTCTTTTTGATAATATCTAAACTAATATTTTTAATTAACATAATCTTTGTTATTTACCGAAATTTCCAAGAAAATAAAATGAATTTCCAAACATTATTTCGAAGACATGACATGCGGCGAATGAATATATCAAAACAAATCTAGTATACGCAGATACAGATTCCAGTTACATTTCCACCGAGTGCATACAAGTATATACAGCTATAGAAGGCTTTTACATTTATAGTTTTATTTTAAAGATTATAATTTTTATAAATGTTAACGAATATTCTTTTAGGATTGACCCTTTTAAATTATGCATGTTTTGAACTTCCAGCAATTTTGTATATCGGTCTGAGAAACGTGCTGTATGCATTTAAGTTACTCATTTGAATTGTTTATTATAAAAAATCAATCTGCCAAACCTCTGCTTAAATTTCCATTTATAATTATGTATACCACAATTTCAAAATATTGACAGTGTAATGGATCAAGAATTTAATAGTAGAATGGATATATAGTTATTTCGGGAACCCAAAAATAACTCTGTGAATCCCCATACGTGCGCATTGACAAGGTGTAGAAAAACTTCCGTTCGTGATTTATATAATCGTTTATCTAGATAAACTTGGAAGTTGGATTATTTGGAGTTGAAATTTGAAAAGGAAGAATGAATGTTTAATCTTTTCTCTATGTAGAACAGACTTGTATTGTCAACCAGCTGGAGGGCTATGAAGTATAACACAAAACTTTCGTCAAAACTACAAAAGCGAAGTTTGAGTTGACCATACATTTAATAACTCGCCTGATCCATTTCAATGGTCCAAATCGCGAATATGACAGCCATTTTGATTGTTTACCTTCTGTTCCATTCATGTATAATAGGGTAGCAAGTAATCATCCGTTCTTGAGAACATTTCAAAATTAATTGTGCATTTACTAACGTGACAATTATTTCTTGGATGGACCCATTATTGGAGAAAAACCTTACGATTATCTCAGACATGCACATGATTCGTGACATGAATCTAATTTTTTAAGTCATTTCAAGTAAAATTACGGTCCAATAACATAATTTAGTAAAATTTATAACTTGAACACATTGAACTCTTATTGAAAATTATCTTCGGAAAACGAATATATTCACTGTAATTGATCCCACATAGCAGAGATAATATCTGTGATAAAATTATGTCTCCCCTTGTAGAAGGGAGACATATATTTTTGTAGTATTTATGTCGCCCCCTGACGTAGTCAGGATGACAGATTGTTATTGTTCCGTTTCTTTGTTTTATTTTCTTCCACCTAATTTTGTCTGCACGAGTTCTCAGAGTTGACTGGAACAATCTTTATGAAACTTCACAATAATGATGAAGTCTATTTGTGCATGTAACATTAAAATTTTTTCAAAATGGCCACCGTTGCCATGGAAACAGAAAAAGAATGAAAATTTTTGAAAACTTTCATATCTCAAAAACTGCACCATAGAATTTCATGAAACTTTGTACTTTTCTAAAGTATGAGTAGTAGAACATGTTCATGGAAAAAAAATGTGATCGGTTGGATACGTTTGGCAGCCATTTTGAAAAATGTCGTAAAAATGGCGAAAAAATGAACATTGTCCGATTTCAATGAAAATTGCTAGGCAAAATTTGGGATTATGAACAAGATGCAATCATCAAAATACAAAATTTTTTAATATGGCCGCCGTGGGCGCTATTGCAATTCTAGTTATGTCGCCCCGACGAAAGTCGGCGACATATTGTTATTGTTCCTTTTCTTTGTTATTATGTCGCCCTGACGAAAGTCGACGACGTATTGTAATTTTTCCGTTTCTTTGTTATTATTCTTTCTTTCTTTCTTCCAATGGTTTATATATTTGAAAGTTTGAGGGGCGACATCTGCTATTGTTAGCAATTGCAATTCTAGTTTTTCTTTCTTTCTTTCTTTCTTTCTTCCAATGATTTATGTCCGGCTTAGTTCTCGGAGATGCCTGGATAGAATTGAATGAAACTTGGTAGAAAGTAAGATCACTATGTGAAGGTGTGCAATCAATACTTTTTTTTCGAAATGGCCGCCATTTTCAAGATGGTCGCCAAAAACCGAAAACCTTCGACCTCAATTTTCTCAAAAACTGCCCGGCAGAATTTCCCCAAACTTAGTATAAATGTTCAGTAGCACGAGTGGAAAGTTTTTATTGAAGAAAAACGGAAACCATATGTCGGCCATTTTCAAAATGGCTGCCAATGGTGGAAAAAAGTGAACAACGCAGATCTCGAACACAACTTAACGGAATGAAATGAAACTTACTGGGTGATAGACCCCAATGCCTAGTTGTGCAAGAATGTTTAAAAATTTTCAAAATGGCCGCCATTTTCAAGATGGTCACCAAAAACCGAAAACCTTCGACCTCAATTTTCTCAATAACTGCTCGGCAAAATTTCACCAAACTTAGTATAAATGTTAAGTAGCACGAGTTGAAACTTTTTATTAAAGAAAAACGGAAACGATATGTCGGCCATTTTCAAAATGGCCGCCAATAGTGGAAAAAAGTGAACTTGCTTGGATTTCAATGATTTTTGGTTTATATAGTAGACATGATATTTCGAGTTGAATGGCCATAACGCAAATGTTCTACCGGCAGCCATTTTCAAAATGGCCACAATTTTCCCGCCAGAAAATGGCCGCCAATAGTGGAAAAAAGTGAATTTGCTTGGATTTCAACGATTTTTGGTTTATTCAGTAAACATGAAATCCCGAGTTGAATGACGATAACCCAAATGTTCTACCGGCAGCCATTTTCAAAATGGCCACCATTTTCCCGCCAAATTTTTAACATTCTTCAATTTCAATGCAATTTGGCTCAAAGGGTAAACATGATATCCCGAGTTGAATGGCGTTAAAGAAAATGTTTTACGGGCAGCCATTTTCAAAATGGCCGCCATTTTCCCGCCAAAAAAGTGAACTTGCTTGGATTTCAATGATTTTAGGTTTATTCAGTAAACATGATATCTGGAGTTGAATGGCGATAACGCAAATGTTCTACGGCCAGCCATTTTCAAAATGGCCGACATTTTCCCGCCAAAATTTCAACATTCTTCAATTTGAATGCAATTTGGTATAAAGGGTAAACATGATATCCCGAGTTGACTGCAGTTAAAGAAAATGTTTAATGGGCAGCCCTTTTCAAAATGGCCGCCATTTTCCCACCAAAATTTCAACCTTGTCCATTTGAATGAAATTATTTCAACCTTGTTCAATTTCAATGAAATTTGGTGTAACGGGTTAGCCGGGTCTAGTGGAACTCCTGCTCAATTTTTTTTGTTTGGGAGACTTACGTGATCTTTGATCATAAATTTTAATTATTATTATTATTATTTTTCCGTCTTTTTTTTCTTCCGCTTTCCATTTCAACTTGTCTGACGCAGATCTCGAACACGACTCAACGGAATGAAATGAAACTTACTGGGGTGATAGACCCCAATGTCTAGTTGTGCAATTAAGTTTAAAAATGTTCAAAATGGCCACCATTTTCAAGATGGCCGCCAAAAACCGAAAACCTTTGACCTCAATTTTCTCAAAAACTGCCCGGCAGAATTTCACCAAACTTAGTATAAATGTTCAGTAGCACGAGTGGAAACTTTTTATTAAAGAAAAACGGAAACGATATGTCGGCCATTTTCAAAATCGCCGCTAATAGTGGAAAAAAGTGAACTTGCTTGGATTTCAACGATTTTTGGTTTAAATAGTAAACATGATATCCCGAGTTGAATGGCGATAACGCAAATGTTTTACCGGCAGCCATTTTCAAAATGGCCACCATTTTCCCGCCAGATTTTAAACATTCTTCAATTTCAATGCAATTTAGCACAAAGGGTAAACATGATATCCCGAGTTGAATGGCGTTAAAGAAAATGTTTTATGGGCAGCCATTTTCAAAATGGCCGCCATTTTCCCGCCAAAAAAGTGAAGTTGCTTGGATTTCAACGATTTTTGGTTTATAGAGTAAACATGATATCCCGAGTTGAATGGCGATAACGCAAATGTTCTACCGGCAGCCATTTTCAAAATGGCCACCATTTTCCCGCCAAATTTTTAACATTCTTCAATTTAAATGCAATTTGGCACAAAGGGTAAACATGATATCCCGAGTGGCATTAAAGAAAAGGTTTTACGGGCAGCCATTTTCAAAATTTCATTTTCAAAATGGCCGACATTTTCCCGCCAAAATTTCAACATTCATCAATTTGAATGCAATTTGGTATAAAGGGTAAACATGATATCCCGAATTGACTGCAGTTAAAGAAAATGTTTAATGGGCAGCCCTTTTCAAAATGGCCGCCATTTCCCCACCAAAATTTGAACCTTGTTCCATTTGAATGAAATTATTTCAACTGTGTTCAATTTCAATGAAATTTGATGTAACGGGTTAGCCGGGTCTAGTGGAACCCCTGCTCAATTTTTTTCGTTTGGGAGACTTACGTGATCTTTGATCATAAATTTTAATTATTCTTTCTTTCCTTCTTTCTTTCTTTCTTCCAATGATTTATGTCCGGCTTAGTTCTCGGAGATGCCTGGATAGAATTGAATGAAACTTGGCAGAAAGTAAGATCACTATGTGAAGGTGTGCAATCAATACTTTTTTTTTCGAAATGGCCACCATTCAAAGATCGGTACCCTCCGAAAATTTAAAACGTTTATATCTCAAAAACTGTATCATAGAATTTCATTAAGCTTCATAGGTTTGTAAAGTACAATTAGAAGAACAAACTCATGAAAAAAAATCGCGATCGGTTGGAGACGTTTGGTGGCCATTTTGAAAAATTCTTCTTCTTCTTCTTTCTCGCACCGCCAACTTTGTCCGGGGCACTTTTGTACTTTATGCTTGACCGATTTCAATCAAATTTTGCACAATGATAGTACCCCATGAGATGTTGGTCCTAACCATTTTTCAAGTGTAGGGGGGCCCCAGGGGCAGTGCCACGCACCTTCAAATACCTCAAAAGTTGATATTTTTTGAATAGGTCAAAAATAGTTTACATTCCTACCCTATAACCATATATATTATTACTGCTTATGATAAGACGAAGGATTTGGTATGTAAGGGGGGTCTAAGGGGGTCATGCCGCACCCCCCTCAAATGACAAAATACTTTATATCTTGAAAACCATTGAGATCCCCACCCTACAACCATATATATTATTACTCCTGATGATTAGACGAAGACTTCGGTACTATAGGGGGGTCTGAGGGGGGTCATGCCACACCCTCTCAAATGACAAAAGACTTAATATCTTGAAAACCATTGAGATCCCCACCCTATAACCATATATATTATTACTCCTTATGACAAGATGAAGCATTTGGTACCATTTGGGGGTCTGATGGGGAACTTCGTTTGGGAGACTTTTTAATACTTTTTTTCCCCAAATGGCCGCCATTTTAAGATGGCTGCCAGGGGCGACATCTGCTATTGCTCACAATTGCAATTCTAGTTCTTCTTATTCTTCTCAGCGAAGTTTGTCCGGACCATTACTTTTTTGTCTTTTGACCTAGGCTTATATCCTTTGGTATGTAGGTGTATTACCATAGGGGTGGGTGACATGTACCATTATGACCTTCATTTGACCTTGAGCTTTGACCTCAAGGTCAAATTATGACTAGAATTATAGTATTTCCTTGTCCGGGTGCAACTTTTTTGTCTTGACGTAGGCTTATACCCTTGGGTATGTAGGTGTATTACCACGAGAATGTGTGTCACATACCATTATGACCTTCATTTGACCTTGACCTTTGACATCAAGGTCACAAAATTATTATTTTTATCCTAGAGGTAAAGATTGATCTAGAATAAAGTGAAGGGGAGACATATATTTTGGTTTACAAAAAAGTTCCACCTAGTTTCATTTGAAATTATATACAGTTGCAATCTTTGATTTGATAAGGAAGAAAGAAGATCCAGTAAAAGATGTGTTCAGATAATCACAAACCCACTCAAAAAGTACTATAAATCATATTTCTTTTTTAGCTCACCTTTATTCTCATCACTTGGCGTCCATTGTTGTCCGTTAACTTTTACAAAAATCTTCTCCTATGAAACTACTTGGCCAAATGAAACCAAACTTGGGCCCAAGCATTATTAGGGTATCTAGTTTAAAAAATATGTCCAATGACCCCGTCTGCCAACCAACATGGCTGACATGGCTAAAAATAGAACATAGGGGTAAACTGCAGTTTTTGTCTTATATTTCAAAAACTAAAGCATTTAGAGCAAAACTGACAGTGGGGTAAAAATGTTCATCAGGTCAATATCTACCTGCCATGAAATTTTCAGACGAATCGGTCAACCCTTTGTTGGGTTATTGCCCCTGAATTGTTAATTTTAAGGAAATTTTGCAGTTTTAGGTTATTATCTTAAATATTATCATAGATAAAGACAGACTGTAAACAGCAAAAACTTTCAACAAAGTAAGATCTACAAATAAGTCAACATGACCAAAATCTTTGATTGACCCCTTATAGGAGTTTTTGCCCTTTAAAGACAGAGTCCAGCATAAACTTTCCTTTAAAGATCTCCTCTGAAACCACCGGGCCAATTTGGCCCAAACTTTGGTGGAATGGTCTTTGGGTGGCCCCCGTCCCAAAGTATATCCGACATCCCTGACTTCCAACTGACATGGCTGCTGTTACTAAAAATAGATAAAAGGGGGGATGAATTTAAAAAATCTTCTTCTATGAAACTACAAGGCCAGTTGTAACCAAACTTGGCAATATTGGTCCTTAGAAGGTTCTCTTTTAAGATTATGTCCAATGACTTGGACTGTTAACCAAGATGGCTGCCACAGCAGAACCTAGTTTAACATAGGGCCCTATGGGAAAATTCATTGAAAAATCTTCTTGTCTGAAACCACTTGACCAATTGGAACCAGACTTTGCAGCAATGGTCTTTAGGTAGTCCTCTTTCAGAAATTTGTCTGATGACCTGGACTGTCAACCAAGATGGCTGCCACAAACAAACTTAGTTTAACATAGGGTCCTATGGGACAATTCATTGAAAAATCTTCTTGTCTGAAACCACTTGACCAATTGGAACCAGACTTGGCAGCAATGGTCCTTAGGAGGTCCTCTTTCAGAAATATGTCCGATTTCGTGGACTGTGAACCAAGATGGCCGACACAGCCGAACTTAGGACCCCATGGGAAATTCACTCAAACATCTTCTTGTCTGAAACCACTAAGCCAATTAGAACTAGATTTGGTAGCAATGGTCCTTAGATGGTCCTCTTTCAGAAATGTGTCTGATGACTCGGACTGTCGACCAAGATGGCTGCCACAGTCGAACTTTGTTTAACATTGTACCTTATGGGAAATTCACTCAAACATCTTCTTGTCTGAAACTACAGAGCCAATTTGAACTAAAGTTAGCAGCATTGGTCTTTAGATGGTCCTCTTTCAGAATTGTGTCCAATCACCTGGATTGTCAACTAAGCTGGCCGACACAGCCAAACTTAGTTTCATATAGGGCCCTATGGGAAAATTCATTTAAAATTCTTCTTGTCTAAAACCACTTAGACAGTTGGAACGAGACTTGGAAGTAATGGTCCTCAGATTGTTCTCGTTTAGAAATGTGTCGATGACCTGGACTGTCAACCAGGATGGTTGCCATAGCCGAACTTAGTTTAACATAGAACCCTATAGAAAAACCAGCCAAATTGACTGCAACACTTAAATTTTTAGTCCTGCTCAAGGTGAAAAGTTAAATCCAGGTGAGCGATACAGGCTCTTGAGAGCCTCTAGTTTATTAGTCACACCACCAAGTCTGGCATTCTATTTATCATTTTCCACATAGTTGATATGTCATATTGAGGCTATCAGATCCCTTTATTGCAACCATTCGTCTTTTTTCAGGGGGGAGGGGGGATATTTCAAACAACGTATCTCAATATTAATGTTTTTAGAATTCCAAATTAAGTTGTAATGGTCAAAAAATGGTCATCAGGTCAAGATCTACCTGCTGTCAAATTTTCAGATTAATCAGTCAACTCTTTGTTGGGTTATTGTCCCTGAATTGTTAATTTTATAGAAATTTCACAGTTTTAGGTTATTAACTTGAATATTATTATAGATTAAGACAAACTGTCAACAGCAAAAATGTTCAGCAAAGTAAGATCTACAAATAAGTCAGCATAATCAAAATCGTTAATTGAACCCTTACAGGAGTTTTTGCCCTTGAAAGATTATTTACATGTAAACAGAAAATAATGGTCTTATGTATTGTCACAGATGTTTAGAGCATAACTTGAAATAATTAAATGGTAGCTGTACAAGTAAAATGGAGGGTCAAAGGTCAGTGTCATTGAAAAGGTCCATAGCAATGGATGAAAAAGTGCCTAGCAACCATATTTATTTGGGTTAAGGACCTTATAATTTACATGTACAAGTCAAAAGGAAAGTTAAGAATCAAGGTCATTGAAAAAGTCTATAGCAACCGATGAAAAAGTCCCTAACAACCATATATATTTGGGTTCAGGACCCTACAATTTACCCGTTCAAGTCAAAATTGAAGGACAAGAGTCAATGCCATTGAAAAAGTCCATAGTAACTGATGAAAAAATCCATAGCAACCATACCTATTTGTGTTCAGGATTCTATATTTTAGCTTTACAGGTCAATATTAAGGGGAAAATTGCAATGGTATACATTAAATAACAAAAATAATCATTGATGCAAGATCTACACAAAATATAACAAGTGAGCGATTCAGGCTCTTGGGGGCCGCTTGTTATTTTTAAAAAGGACATGTGAGCTTTTGTCATCATTTGGCATTCGTCGTCCATCGTTCCTCGTCCGTTGTAAACTTCTTCAAAGATCTTCTCCTCTGAAACTACAGGATCAATTTCAGCGAACCTTATCCTGAAAGATCCTGAGGGTATATAGTATAAACTTTGTGTTTTATTTTCTTATCCATCGAGAAACATGGCTGCCATGGTTAAAAATTGAACATATTATGTGAAAAATGCACTTTTTGGCTTATATCTAAAAAACTAAAGCAGTTAGAGCAAAACTGACAAGTAAAAATGTTTACGAGGTCATGAAATACCTGCCATAAAATTTTAGACGAATCAGTCAATCCATTTTTGGGTTATTTCCCCTGAATTGCTAATTTTAAGGAAATTTATCAGTTTTAGTTTTTTAAGATAGGAGGTACCTTATTCCGCTAAATTACGGATTTTCGTGAAATTTTATGTGAAGCTAGAAACTGCATCTAAATATCAAAAAAAAAAAATTATAGTTAGCTTTTATATTTTTTCAATAAAGGTTGATTTAGAATCCTTAAAATAACGGTCTTTTACTGTAGATTTCATATAAAAACTTCTGAAAATGATTAATAATTTGACTTTAAATCGTCATTTCTCAAAAACTAAAAAATCTCTAGAATTTTTGATAATGTTGTCCCTGTAAATTTTCCTTTCAAAGATACTAAATAAACATAGGGTCATGAGCTTTGTTTTCGATGTGGAAATCATTCAGATATACGTCCTTTCTGTAAAAACATTAAAAATGTATATTACATGTATTTATCGCAACATCCTGATGACGATACGCCTATTTTGGCTTTTTGACCCTTATTTTCACTCTTTGTATAGTAATAAATCTAATATACTAAAAACACAAATCTGGTGACCCCTAATAATTTTTATATTAATAAAAAGAGAATTTCAATGGCAATAATATATCATTTTTAAAAAAATTCTAGGGACTGGATTTTGAGAAATCATAATTTAAAGTCTAAATATTTGGCTTTTTGCAGCGATATGCATATGCATTCTATGTATTTACACATCTGTTTGCCAAAACTTGAAACACCATATTTCGGGAAGTATTGCAGGGACATGCATTTTTTTTTTATACTCAGATGCAGTTCAATGTACTCTGGTTGCATGATAAATTTTATAAAAATCTGAAATATAGCCCAATTAGGTACCTCCTACCTTAACTTGAAAATTTTTATAGATAAAGACAAACTATAAACAGCGAAAATGTTTAGCAAAATAAGATCTACAAATAAGTCAACATGACCAAAATCGTCAATTGACCCCTTATAGGAGTTTTTGCCCTTTAAAGGTTATTTACATGTAAAAGTGAATTTCAGTAAAAATAATGGTCTGACACATTGTCACAGATGTTTAGAGCATAACTTGAAATAAATCAAATGGAAGCTGTACAAGTAATATGGAGGGTGACGTTCATTAAAAAAGTCCCTAGCAACCCTTTAAATTAGCTGTACAGGTTAAAAAGAAAGGTCAAGAATCAAGGACATTGAAAAAGTCCATAGCAACCGATGAAAAAGTCCGTTGCAACCATATATATTTAGATTCAGGACCCTTCAATATAGCTGTCAATATGGAGGATTCAGGTCATTGAAAAAATACAAAGTAACCAATGAAAAGGCCCCTAGCAACCAGACATATTAGGGTTCAGGACCCTAAAATTTAAGTCAAAATTGAAGGTCAAGAGTCAAGGCGATTGAAAAAGTCCATAGCAACCATATATATTTGGGTTCAGGATTCTATATTTTAGCTGTACAAGTCAATATTAAGACGAAAAATGCTACGGAATACATTGAATAGCAGAATATCATTGATGCAAGATCTACACAAAAAATAACAGGTGAGCGATTCAGGCTCTTGGGAGCTTCTTGTTTGTGGTTTCTATACATGTATTAATTCAAAGACCTTGTGATTTTTTTAATGAAGTTGTCTTTGAAAAATACTTGTGAATGGATTTCAGAGAGACATTCAGCTACTAAGCCCTTGTGCATCAATATAGAAAACAAAGTGGGGGATCAAAAGTCTTTTTCTTTGAAAGTACATGGCCAGATAGAAATGAAATTTGCTGAAATAGTCCCTGTCAGGTGAACTTTTCAAAATGGTATGGACTACCTTAGCTGAACTGTTTGGCAAAGGATTCTATCGGAAAATTCATTTAAAAATCTTCTTGTCTAAAACCACTTGGCCATTTGGAACTTTGGCAGTGATGATCTCTTTGAGAAATATTGCCTGATGATCAGTACTGTCAACTAAGATGGCCAACACAGCTGAACACAATTGGAAAATTCATTTAAAAATCTTTTTATCTAAAACCATTTGGTCAGTTGTGACTTGGCCACAATAGTGTTTAGATTGTCCTCTTTCATAATCAAATCTGATGAACCGGACTCTCAATCAAGAAACGAACTTTATTGATTACAGAATCCTATGGGAAAATGCATTTAAAAATCTTAGTGTCTAAAACCAATTGTCCAATTGGAAGCTAATTTGGCAGTAATGGTCGTTAGGAGGTCCTCTTTCAGAAGGTCATCCGATAATCTGGACTGTCAAACAAGATGGGTGCCACAGCCAAACTTAGTTGAACGTAGGATCCATGGGGAAATTCATTGAAAAGTTGTCTTATCTGAAACTAAATGGTGAATTGGCAGCAATGGTCATTAGATGGTCCTCTTTTACATTTAGTATTGTATCGGAAGACCCGCACTGTCAACCAAGATGCCCGTCACAGTAACTTTTTCCCTATTCAAAAACTCATTTAAAAATCTACTTGTCTGAAACACAGTGCCAATTGGAACCAAACTTGGCAGAAATGGGCCTTAGGTGGTGCTCGTTCATATTTTTGGACCGTCAATCAAGCACACAACCAAACTTAATTTAACGTAGGACACTGCAGGAAAAATAATTTAAAAATCCTCTTGTTTGAAACCACTGGGCCAATTGGTACCAAATTTTGCAGCAATGGTCCTTGGTGCCCCCTTTAATTATCTGGTCTGTCGACTGAAATGGGAGCCAAAGCCGAACTAGGTTTAACATATGAATGTACAATGTATGTAAAATATTCACTGAAAAATCTTATTGTCTGAAAGCACAGAGTCAAACAGAAATTTGCACATTTATACATCTCTTGACCCGTTTGATAAATTCTGTTATCAACACTCGTTGGTTAAATGGTCGCTAAATTTCCCTCTGACAAGCCTTGTAGTTTAAAAATGAAAATTTAATTATCTGGAGTTGATAAGTTTCATAAACAACTAGTCATCGTTGTAGAATCTATACTTGATTGACTTGTGACGGGAGGGGGGGGGGGGTCACTGTTGATACCACCAGTAGCTTTCAATTTTATATCCCCTAATTAAAAAAGACACTGTTATCATGTTTGTAAAATGAATTTCTATTTTTGTGAGAATATTACATGTATACATGTAGGTTACGTTCTTAATATTTACTATACAATATATTATCCTATTTTATCTCAACACCATCTGACATCCTGACATCTTTGTCATTGTCCATGGTTTATTTTTCGGGTGTGGGAATTACACGTGTTGGAGATATTTATTTGTCATTATCTGTGATTAATACAACAAAGACCCATTTGACAGAGGGTATGTAATGCTCATGTGTCTTTCCATTCTCCCATTCCTCTGTCTAAAAAAATTTCAATCCACATTTTTCACTTTAATGTATATCTTTGTAACCTGTCTGCAAGCCGTGCACTGACCTTGAAATATTCACCCTCTGGACAGGTATTTTAAAATGCTATTAAATTTTATTTCCCAGCTTCTGCAGAATTCATACCCATCATATTTAATCTTAATTTTTAGCTCACCTGACCCGAAGGGTCACGTGAGCTATTAATTGCCATCACTTGGCGTCCAAAATTTTCTCCCCTAAAACCTCTAGGCCGATTTATACCAAAGTTGGCCTGAATCATCCTTATGGTGTCTACTTTCAAAATTGTGTCCAATGACCCTGCCTTCCAACCGACATGACTAAAAATGTAACATAGAGGTAAACTGCAGCCCCGACTTCCAAGGGATATAGCTGTTGTGACTAAAAATAGAAAACAGGGGGGATGAATCTTCTTCTATAAAATAACATTGCCAATTGGAACCAGACTTTGCAGCAATGGTCCTGAGGAGGTCCTGTTTCAGAATTTTGTCTGATGACCCAGACTGTCAACCAAGATGGCCGCCACAGATGAACTTAGTTTAACATAGGACCTTAGGGAAAATTCATTTAAAAATCTTCTTGTCTGAGACCAATGAGCCAATTGGAACTAAACTTGGCAGCAATGGTCCTTTCATGTTCCTCTTTCAGGATTGTGTCCAATAACCAGGACTGTCAACCAAGATGGCCGCCATAGCCGTACTTAGTTTTACATAGGACTCTATGGGAAAATTCATTTAAAACCCTATTTGTCTGATAGTCCTGAGCCAAGTGGAATGGTCCTTAGATGGCCCTCTTTAAGAATTGTGTTCGATGAATCGGACTGACAACCAAGATGGCTGCTACAGCCAAAATTTGTTTAACATAGGACCCAAGGTGTAAGTTCATTTAAAAGTCTACTTGTCTGAAACCACTAACCGACAGGGGCATTAAAGTTTACCCTTGGCCCGAAATTGGTTTTCCTTCTCTAACTTTAGTTTGTTGAAATCAAATGTTATGAAACTTATACACAATGCTTATTACCACTGACACAGATCATTTCGAATTTGGTGGCGCCACTTTTACCGTTCTTGAGTTATGTCCGTTTATAAATTGAAAAAATGCCAAATTTGCTGTTTCCGCACTCTAACTTTACTTTGCCTTACGCAACTGTTATGTAACGTATACACAATGCTTATTACCACCAAACACAGATCAAGTTGATTTAGGGTGGGGTCACGTTCACTGTTTTGGAGTTATATCCCTTTATAAATGAAATAATTGCTGAATTTGCCGTTTCCGCACTCTAACTTTAATTTGCCTCAACCAAATGTTATTAAACATATATACAATGCTTACTACCACCAAACACAGATATAGATCAAATTTGGGTGGCGCCACTTTCACCGTTTGTGAGTTATGTCCTTTTAAAAATTAAAAAATTGCCAAATTTGCCGTTTTGCACACTCTATGACTTTTACTCATTAAGTTTCAAAGAAAACAAAACGTGAATATGTTTTAATTAGCACATTGACTCTTGCATATTTATAACCGAGGGCATCCATGTCCCCCCATGATGATCACCAGCCTGTCAACAATGAGGTTGCGCGTTCGAATCTCACCTGTGGTGGGGTGTGTTCGACTCTGATCTAAATTGAAAGGATTGCCAATTTTCCTACCGAAGGTCGTGGTTCTCTCCGGGTACTTCGGCTTCCTCCACCAATAAAAACTGGCCGCCGCGAAAAAGCAAAATGTGCTGAAAATGGCGTAAAATCCCAACTAAACAAATAAAAATCTTTCAGAATTGTATCCGATGACCCCACCTGCTATGCAAGATGGCCACAAGAGCCGAACATAGTTAAACATAGGACCCTAATGGGAATTAACTGAAAGCACTTGTCTGAAACCACAAAGCTGATTGGAGCAAAAAACTTGGCAGCAATGGTTATTGGGGGATCCTCTGTCAGAATTTCATCCGATGACCTGCCGCTATCCAAGATGGCCACCAGAGCCAAACATAGTTTAAAATAGGACCCTATGGGAAATTTACTCAGAAATATTCTTTTCTGAAACCAATGGGCTAATTAGAACAAAACCTGAAGGCAATGGTCCTTTGCGGTTCTCTTTCAGAATTATATTTGATGACCCTGGCCACCAGAGCCAAACATAGTTTAACGTAGTACCCTATTGGAAATTTACTTAAAGATCTTCTTGTCTGAAACCAATTCGCCAATTGGAACAAAACTCGAAGGCAATGATCAATAGGCGGTCCTCAGAAGTATATCCGATCCTGCCCGCCATCAGATCCAAACATAGTTTAACTTAGGACCCTAAGGCACATTTACAGATCTTCTTGTCTGAAACACTAGGCCAATAGGAACAAAAGTTAGTTGCAATGGTCCTTAGTTGGTCCTCTTTCAGAATTATATGTGATGACCCCACCCACCATTCAAGATGGCCAACAGAACCAAACATATTTTAGCATAGGACCTGTTCATTGAAAATTCACTGAAAGATCTTCTCCTTTGAACCCAATGAAAAATTTGGCAAAACCAGTTAGCCAATTGGAACTTGACCTCAACATTCCAGACTACCATAAAATATTGACAGTCAAACAAATTATTCTGCAAATGATTTCCAGTTGAGCGATACAGGCTCCTGGGAGCCTCTAGTTTGCTTATTGATTCGGCTTTCAACTCTTAAGGTCTTGAGCACAACGGATGAGACAAATGGATGAAATGTGCACATTTTTTATGCATCAAAACTGGTTTTACACTTTTGATAGTACACATATTAATATGATGCCAAAATTTCAACTAATTGTGTTTTTATTTTGAACTATTACAACCACATGGTTCATTGTTCAAGTTATACAATACAATGTTAAAATGAAAATGTATCAACACATTTTTAGCTCACCTGACCCAAAGGGTCAAGTGAGCTATTCTCATCACTTGGCGTCCGTCGTCCGTCGTTGTCGTTGTCGTCTGTTAAGTTTTACACTTAAATCTTGATAGTACACATATTAATATGATGCCAAAATTTCAACTAATTGTGTTTTTATTTTGAACTATTAAAACCACATGGTTCATTGTTCAAGTTATACAATACAATGTTAAAATGAAAATGCATCAACACATTTTTAGCTGACCTGACCCAAAGGGTCAAGTGAGCTATTCTCATCACTTGGCGTCCGTCGTTGTCGTCGTCGTCTGTTAAGTTTTACAAAAATCTTCTCCTCTGAAACTACTGGGACAAATGGAACCAAACTTGGCCACAAGCATCATTAGGGTATCTATTTTTAAAAAATATATCCGATGACCCCGCCTGCCAACCAACATGGCTAAAAATAGAACATAGTGGTAAATTGCAGTTTTTGTCTTATATCTCAAAAACTAAAGCATTTAGAGCAAATCTGATGGGGTAAAAATGTTCATCAGGTCAAGATCTACCTGACATGAAATTTTCAGACGAATCGGTCAACCCTTTGTTTGGTTATTGCCCCTGAATTGTTAATTTTAAGGAAATTTTGCAGTTTTAGGTTATTATCTTGAATATTATTATAGATAAAAACAAACTGTAACAGCAAAAAAAAAAGATCTACAAATAAGTCAACATTGCCGAAATCATTGATTGACCACTTATAGGAGTTTTTGCCCTTTAAACTTTCCTTTAATAATCTTTTCATCTGAAACCACTGGGCCAATTGGGACCAAACTTGGGTGGAATGGTCCTTGTGTGGCCCCCTTGCAAATATATGTCTGGCATCCCTGACTTCCAACCGATATGGGTGTTATTACTAAAATTTGAAAAAAGGGGGATGGATTTCAGACTTCTTTTTCTATGAAACTACAAGGCCAATCTGAACCAACCAATCTTGGCATTACCCTGCTTTCCTGAACAGTAAAATTTCATGTCTTTCTGTGGAAATTTCATGACAATTTCATGAATTATGAACATGACATTTCGTGAACCATTCGTGATTTTAACCATGAAATACCATGAAATACCAGGTGCGTTAAATGGCACTATAAAATTTCAGTGACCATGAATAACCATGAACAAAGTTTGGATGAAATATCATGAAATAACATGAGGTGAAATACCATGAAATACCAGGTATGTTGAACTGCCCAATAAAATTTCACTGACCACGATGAAATATAATGAAATAACATGTATAGGATAATGAAATAACATGAGCAAACATGAACAGAATGAAATAACATGATCATGTACATGAATAGAATGAAATAACATAATCATGTACACCCGTCCCTAGGATTTTCATGGCATGCCATGAAATTTCCATGGCAAAATTGTTGCCATGAAAACGATGGAGTATTGAAACGAGCTTTTTCATGATTTTCATGAATTCCATGGCATCGAAAAAAAAGAGTGACAGGGATTGTATACTCAGTATTTCCATCGTTGCCATGAAATCATGGCATCGATGGCAAATTGCCATGATTTCCATGGAAAGTATGGCATCAATGGCAGGTTGACATGGCCTCTATGAAAAGTATGGCATCGATGGCAGGTTGCCATGAAAACGATGGCAACAATTAAATATTGCCATGGAAAGTATGGCATCCATGGCATTTCCCCATATTCACTCACAAATGGACATGCAGGTAATATAACCTTGTATAGTTCTGTATAGTTGAATAACATTCTTTTCAAAATAGGACACCGGGAAAGTAATTATCTGCAGGAGTTCTCATCAAATTGAATTAACCTGATTACTTTCAAAATAAAGCTACACCTTTTAAATTTCATTGCCATATATTGTTAGCAAAAAAGATTAAAATAATAAAACCTATTAAAAATAAAATTAACAATGTTTTAATGTAAAGTAAAACATTTTGGAAATGTTCAAAGTTCATCTTTGCTATCTATCGTCTATTTTGCCTTGTGTTGCCTACTTGGCTTCAGCTGATGGTTGATGACCTGGTGGACAGATGCGTGATCAACTTTCCATTTCTTTTGTATGATGTCTAAAAAAAATAGTTACCCTATTAATTTTTATTTTGAAAAATATCCTATATATACTAGTGTATTAAAATTAACCAAAAATGTGTTTGATATATTTTATACCGCTGGTCTTGGGTACCCTTATCAAGAGATAATGTGTGATAATTAATTAAAAAAGGGAATTCTTTGTAAGACACACAGGTAGATGCTCCGTAGAGCACACAGTGACCTTCCAACAGCTATCATGTCACGCCTTGAAGTATAAACTTGTGTATACCGAAGAGTATCAATGTCATCAAGTTCCATGAACACTTAGTTGAATAGATTTATTTTTTTTACACTAAAATTTATCAAATGTGCATATTTTTTTTCTGTTACATGCCTTCTTTTAGTAAACTGGAACATTATTTAATTTTTATAATAAGACATTAAAATATATGGAAATATAACACTTCTTCCATTATTCATTGGTGTATTACAGTTACTGTACATGTTTAATAGAGTAAAACTTACTTTTAAGAGCACATAGGTTTTCCTGGTACTCAAGACCTGGCCTTGAAAGCCCTTTGTTGGAAGGCTGCCCTTTCAAAGACCTTCCTACACACTCCGCCTTTGTAAACATTGCACTGAATAAAACTGTTGATCCCTTTTTGAAGCATGTCTCTCCACAGATTTTCAAGAACAGCTGTTCCTAAAACAAAGTAAAATGGTCAGTTGTAACACTGGCAAGACAACAGAGCAGATTTAGTTAAAGCTCTAAAAACATATTTATTTTGCAGATTACTAATTTTTCGCTATTTAAGCCTTCTATAGAAATCCATGAAAAAATAGAACTTGCGCACATGTGATAATTTTACTGTTTATCTGTGCACAAAATTGTGCTACCACAAAGATAATTTGTTTATGCAAGATACAAATCAAATATAAAAAAAACAATTAAAAGCTATAGCATGATACAACAGCAGCACATAGGGAATAGGGAAGGAGGGGTGTTATCCCAAACTTTTGAGAAATAATATGGGTAATCCAGCATTTATTTCATTTCTGAATCCTGAACAAAAGAAATAATTGATCCTGAATCCTGATAAGGATGTTATCAAAATTCTTAAGACATTAAATCGCTCAATCTCAAGACTCCAAGAAAAGATTCTTTCACCCCCTCGTTCAGTTACTAATATGGAAAGCCAATTGCCTTAGTCACTCGAGAGAATGGTGGACTGCAAAAATTTTTAAAAATTAAAAATAAAGCTTATCATAAATTTCCCCCTTTTTGAACCTATAATTCCTTAATGTCTAACGGTCAATGATCAAAACATACACAGAAATAAAAAAAAACACTAAAAACTAGAGTGTGTCTATGAGACACGGTATGCCCAGATCGTTCATCATATTGATTTTAAAGCAAAATCTAACAACAGTCATTTAAGTGTAAAATATAGGTTAGTGACCTTATTATATACATGTAAACCTTAACAGTGGTTTATATTCAATACTTCCCAAGACCTTTCCACTGACAAAGTATCAATGCTACACCATGTCTGGTATTCGAGAAATGGATTTAAACACAAAATTTAACCAGAATCATTCATGTGTAAAATGTAGGTCAAAGTGACCAAATGATAAGTGAACCCTGTATTACTTCCCAAGACCCATCCACTGACCAAGTATCAATGCTACACCATGTATCTGAGAAGCAGACCTAAACACAGAACTTAACCAAAAACAGGATGTACGGAAAGACGTGCGTACTGACGGACGGACAAGGGTAAAACTATATTCCCCGTACGTGATCTGGGCATAAAAAAATGCAGCCCTTTTTTTTATCCTTATCATGTTAAACCTCTATTTATCTGATGATTCTTTTTTTCAGAATCAGATGGGTTTTTTTATGATAAAAAGAAATGTCCTACATACGTACCTAATTCCAGAGGTAGGGTTGTATAAGGGGGAAACAAACGTAATTTTGGATGTGGTCTTAATAAACTTTTATGTGTACCTTAGTAAATCCATTATAATAATATAAAGTTCTTCTTGTATGTCAAGTTTTTCCTTTGCCGGCTTTGGTGATGTCTCTTCACGCTGCAAGTCCTAAAAAGCAATAAATACAAGAATATGTATATGAGGTGTAAATGCAAATATAATTAAAAGTTTATATAACTTGTACGTGAATTGGAATTTATGAACTGTTTATAAAGTTAACCCCACCCCCCCCTTTTTTTTAATACTTCCACAACAGGCAAATTTGGTAATTAAAAATACATTTCTCTTCGAAATTGTTCAAAAAGGTACTCATATTCTGAGAGAGTCATTTACTAGAACAAAATAACTAATTTTAATCATAATAATATCATGACATTCAACAACCTAAGTTACACTAACAGGGTAAATCAAGCATGAGCAGTGTTCTGTAATATAATTCCAGGTTGAATTTAAAAAAATCGGTAATGGTTATTTTGTGGGATAATAATTACCTTTTCAAACAGTCTTCATCAAAATAATAGCTTCATATTATTAATAATCCATTGTTTACAGCTTCATCCTGTCGTTGTACAAATTGCGCTCGAACTCGAATTTGAACCGGTTGATATTGCGCATGTGCGGATTTGTTATTTCCTGTTGATTAGCCCGCGAAAATTTAAAAGACAAATTTTGCACTTCACGACGAAATTGACAACTTCGGAATCGATTAATAGTAATACACATTTATTGTAATTATTGGTATGAATACAAGTCATATATAATTTTCAAAAAATTGACTGTTGTCAGATATGGGCACAGGATTGTCAGAAATTCAGGCTTGAAACTATGATTTAAATTTCCTCTTTTTTATGCAAAATTCTTTAATTCTTTTACGATTGACGACTATTAAAGGCTATATAATCCATTGTAAGAAGATTGGGGTAAAATGCTGAAATTAAGTGGTGTTTTCCGAATACCCCCCCCCCCCCCCCAATTATACATATTTGCAACATTGATTCATCTGCATGTTCATTTAATATCTACATTGTATCTGTCTATGAATGTACAAATAAAATGTGCTAAAATATGAAATACAAAGACCTAGCTTACACAGCATAAGAAAATCAGATCAAAACACAAAAACTTAACTATAACCATTGAACCATGAAAATGAGGTCAAGTCAGATGACACCTGCATCCAGGTCTTCCACCTTCTAAAATATATTAAGCTTTTAAGAAGTTAGCTAATGCCGCCGGATCACTTTCCCTACACGTATGTCGAGCTTTCTGAGACAAAAGTCGCAGGCTCGACAAAAATCTGATTTTCTTGCTTGACTTCTTGCAAATAAGCAGTTGCAACAGGGTTTCAAGCAGATTCTTGATTTTCTTTCTTTTGATTTGAGACCCAAGTAATACTAATGCAAGTATAAGGTAAAAGTCCGAGTCAGCCTTATACCGCCATATTTTTAAAATAAGTTAGTTATCTTGAAAAGGAGCTCCATGACCTATCAATATTTTTAGCTTATTTTGATCCTTAACTAATGCTTTTCCGGCTATAACTATCAATTTTAAATTCTTGATTTTTTTAATTTCACCTAATTACATCCTAAATACTAATTTTTTAAAGTGCCCAATTTGTTCATGGTTTTTCATAACTAAATGATCAAACTTTTCCTCACATGATTTTTATGCGTGTACACTTGGTTTTTCACGGTATTTCATGATCATGTGACGTGAAATAGCATGATCAGGAATTAAGACATGAAACATTTTGTTAAAACCATGCTTTTTCATGAAATTTCATGAATTGATCATTGATCATGAAATACAAGAAAGCAGGGCAATGGTCCTTAGGAGGTTCTCTTTCAGATTTATGTCCGATGACTGCTATGCCAATTAGAACTAGACTTGGTAACAATGGTCCTTATAAGATTGTCCTCTTTGTGAATTGTGTCCGATGACCAGGACTGTCAATCAAGATGGCCACCAAAGCTGAACTTAGTTTAACATAAGGCCATATAGGATAATCCATTGAAAAATCTTCTTCTCTAAAACCACTTGACCAATTCCAATTGGAACCAGACTCGGCAGCAATAGTCCTTATGGGGACCTCTTTTAGAAGCATGTCCGATTTTGTGGCTGCCACAGCCGAACTTACTTTAACATAGGACTGTATGGGAAATTCACTCAAAAATTTACTCGTCTGAAACTGCTGAGACATTTGGAACTAAACTTTGGTCCTTAGATGGTCCTCTTTCAGAATTGTGTCCGATCACCCAGATTGTTAACAAAGATGGCTGCCACAGCCGAACTTAGTTTATCATAGAACCCTATAGAAAAACCAGCCAAATTGACTCCAACACTTAAATTTTTAGTTCTGCTCAAGGTGAAAAGTTAAATCCAGGTGAGCAATACAGGCTCTTGATAGCCTCTAGTTTCTCATTAGCATAAATTATGCAAATCAATCACCATTCTAAAAAATGATAAAAAAAAAATATGTGTATATTTGAGAGCATATAAAAATACCAAAAAGGAATCCAAAACCCGTTGAAGGACAGAACGATTTATCAAAGGACAATGTACGACGGTTTCACAAAAATCCTGACCTGTATGATATACATATACATATAAATAGCAATGTAAAAATATTTTGTTAGACATATAATAAATCAAATTTATAACGACATTATTTCTGAAATACGATTATTCATGAGAAATTCCATTTTTTTCAATTTTAAAATTATCCTAAAATAATCAAAAATAGTTGCCAGAGCTTCACTTATTGTTATTGTATACACGTATAATTGTTTTATTTCTTCTATCCTTTTCAACAAAAAATCGTAAATCTTCATTATTTCTGCAAATTTATAAACCACATTGGTTAGGAGTTATTCCCCTTAGAACATCAAAATTGACCATTTTCACAGCATTTCCCTTAGTTTGCAAAATGTTTAAATGAGCCCTTTAGGAGTTAAAGTTTTGTCCCTTAAATGTCAAAATAACTGTTGATGCCTTATAGATGGCAAACTGTAGAAAATGAAAAAAAGCTTTTGATTGCGTGTAAATTTGTTTTTATGTTATTATTTCAAAAATCTTCTCCTCTGAAACTACTGAATGGATTTGGATAAAACTTAGCATGATTGTTCCTTAGGGTATCCTGCACAAAGTTTATGCTTCGATTTTTGATCCGTCGAAAAACATGGCCACTGTTACTAAAAATAGAACATAGAGGTCAAACAACAGTTTTTCGCAAATGTCTCAAAAATCATCAGGTTACGGCAAATTCTGGCAGGTTTAAAGTGTTCAGCATGATGAGAGCTACCTGTGTGCTGATTTTCGTGAAAATCTGTCAACTGATGTTAGAGTTATTGCCCTTTTTGACATTTTTGGCTTTTTTTTATGTTATTATTTCAAAAATCTTCTTCTCTGAAACTACTATTCAAAATCAAATGAAACTTGGTAAGATTGTTCCTTAGGGTATCCTGCAAAAAGTTAATGCTTGGATTTTGGATTGGTCGAAAAACATGTCCGCCCTTACTAAAAATAGAACATAGGAGTCAAAATGCTGTTTTTTGCTATTTTTTCCTGAATTATAGAAATAAAATGAAGATGAAAGCTACTTTGATGGCAAACATGGTATCCCGAGTTGAATGGTGATGATGAAAGTTTGTTTTGGACGGCCATTTTTAAAATGGCTGCCATTTTCCCGCCATTTTTTACACTTGCTCGGATTTCAACAATATTTGGTTTTTAAAGTAAACATGGTATCCTTAGTGAATGGTGATGATGAGAATGTTGTATAACAATGATTAAACTTCATAATATGTGAGCTTTTAATTGCCATCACTTGGTGTCTGTCATCATCGTTGTTAACAAATTTTCAAACATCTTCTCCTCTGAAACTACTAGGGGGATTTGGATGAAACTTAGCATGATTGTTCCTGCAATATTTCCTTTTCAAGTACAATAAAAAGCCTTAACCCACAATTTTTACATAACTTCTTTCAAACATTTTAAAAACGAAGACAACATATAGACCAAAAGATTTATACTTGTATTTGAAGATGAATTAAAGCTTGTATTTTGTATTGTGAATCATCAGATTGACCATGACTGTATCTTAATCAAGCATAGGGAGAACTCATGCCCATTTCTTTCCAAAGGTTCTTGAAAGGCTTTTAAAGGTATTTTCAGCATTTTATGTGACCTTAAATACTCAGTTTAATTTACAAAAAAACATTAATATATTAATTTAGTTTATAGTCATTGTTTGCCAGGTGAGCGATTCAGGCTCTTGAGAGCCTCTTGTTATATATATGTATATATATATATAAGTGTAAAATTACAGACAAAAGTCATTTCAATTACAGCTAATTGCTTTTCAAAACACTAAATGCACTAATCCGAGCCATGCGGTGTTTGTATGTCCTCCCCTTTTTAAAATAAAATATCTTTTAAATCAACCTTTTCTACTAAATTAGATAAAAATAAATAGGTAAGCAGAGTGGTCTCAACGTTTTTTTTTTTTTGCTAGCTCAGAATATTTTTTTCATACAGATAACCCAAAAGGTAACGTGGAGCATAGATATTAGAAATAAAACGCTTTTTGTCTCCCTTCGATTATTTGAAAATCGGTTATTCTTTGATTTCCTTGCTAAAGCATTGCTATGAAAATAAATAAAATGTCCAAAATATTTGTACTTTGATTTATGGCTTTAGAGGACCCAAATGTCATAATTAGGGCCCCGCCCTATAGTAATCAGTCTTGTCCGTCTGTCTGTCGGTCTGTCCGTCAGCATTTCCTTTGTCGTACGATAACTTAAGATTGTCGTCGTTAACAATTTTTCAAAACTCTTCTCCAATTGGAACCACACTTGGTATGAATGTTCTTTGGGGTATCCTGCATAGAACTGATGTGGGGATTTTTGATCCGTCGAAAAACATGGCCGCTGTTACTAAAAATAGAACATAGGGGTCATACAACAGTTTTTTGCAAATATCTCGAAAATCATTAGGTTATGGCAAATTCTGCAGGTTGAAAGTGTTCAGCATGATGAGAGCTACCTGTATGCTGATTTTCGTGAAAATCTGTCAACTGATGTTAGAGTTATTGCCCTTTTTTGATATTTTTGGCTTTTTTTTAATGTTATTATTTCAAAAATCTTCTTCTCTGAAACTACTTGACTAATTAGAACCAAACTTGGTATGAATGTTCCTTGGGGTACCCTGCATAGAACTGATGTGGGGATTTTTGATTCGTCGAAAAACATGGCCGCTGTTACTAAAAATATAACTCAGGGGTCAAACAACATTTTTTCGCAAATATCTCAAAAATCATTAGGTTACGGCAAATTCTGGCAGGTTGAAAGTGTTCAGCATGATGAGAGCTACCTGTGGGCTGATTTTCGTGAAAATCTGTCAACTGATGTTAGAGTTATTGCCCTTTTTTGATATTTTAGGCTTTTTTTAATGTTATTATTTCAAAAATCTTCTCCTCTGAAACTACTGAATGGATTTGGATAAAACTTAGCATGATTGTTCCTTAGGGTATCCTGCACAAAGTTTTTGCTTCAATTGTTGATCCATCGAAAAACATGGCCACTGTTACTAAAAATAGAACATAGGGGTCAAACCACAGTTTTTCGCAAATATCTCAAAAATCATTAGGTTACGGCACATTCTGGCAGGTTGAAAGTGTTCAGCATGATGAGAGCTACCTGTGTGCTGATTTTCGTGAAAATCTGTCAACTGGTGTTAGAGTTATTGCCCTTTTTTGACATTTTTGGCTTTTTTTATGTTATTATTTCAAAAATCTTCTTCTCTGAAACTACTATTCAAAATCAAATGAAACTTGGTAAGATTGTTCCCTAGGGTATCTTGCAAAAAGTTAATGCTTGGATTTTGGAGTGGCCGAAAAACATGTCCGCCCTTACTAAAAATAGAACATAGGGGTCAAAATGCTGTTTTTTGCTATTTTTTCCTGAATTATAGAAAGAAAATGAAGATGAAAGCTACTTTCAAGGTAAACATGGTATCCCGAGTTGAATGGTGATGATGAAAGTTTGTTTCGGATGGCCATTTTTAAAATGGCTGCCATTTTCCCGCCATTTTTATACGACCGCAAAATTTTTGCGGTCGTATATTGGTATGACGTTGGCGTCGTCGTCGTCGTCTGCGTCGTCGTCCATCGTCTGCGTCGTCGTCCGAAGACATTTGGTTTTCGCACTATAACTTTAGTATAAGTTAATAGAAATCTATGAAATTTAAACACAAGGTTTATGACCACAAAAGGAAGGTTGGGATTGATTTTGGGAGTTTTGGTCCCAACAGTTTAAGAATCAGGGGCCAAAAAAGGGCCCAATAAGCATTTTTCCTGGTTTTCACACAATAACTCTAGTATAAGTAAATAGAAATCTATGAAATTTTAACACAAGGTTTATGACCACAAAAGGAAGGTTGGGATTGTTTTTGGGAGTTTTGGTCCCAACAGTTTAGGAATTAGGGGCTAAAAAAGGGCCCAAATAAGCATTTTTCTTGGTTTTTGCACAATAACTTTAGTATAAGTAAATAGAAATCTATGAAATTAAAACACAAGGTTTATGACCACAAAAGGAAGGTTGGGATTGATTTTTGGAGTTTTGGTCCCAACAGTTTAGGAATTAGGGGCCAAAAGGGTCCAAAATTAAACTTTGTTTGATTTCATTGAAAATTTAACGATTGGGGTTCTTTGATATGCCAAATCTAACCGTGCATTTAGATTCTTAATTTTTGGTCCCGTTTTCAAATTGGTCTACATTAAGGTCCAAAGGGTCCAAAATTAAACTTAGTTTAATTTAAAAAAAAAAATGAATTCTTGGGGTTCTTTGATATGCTGAATCTAAACATGTACTTAGTTTTTTTATTATGGGCCCAGTTTTCAAGTTGGTCCAAATCGGGGTCCAAAATTAAACTTTGTTTGATTTCATCGAAAATTGAACTATTGGGGTTCTTTGATATGCCGAATCTAACCGTGCATTTAGATTTTTAATTTTTGGTCCCGTTTTCAAATTGGTCTACATTAAGGTCCAAAGGGTCCAAAATTAAACTTAGTTTGATTTTAAAAAAAATTGAATTCTTGGGGTTCTTTGATATGCTGAATCTAAACATGTACTTAGTTTTTTTATTATGGGCCCAGTTTTCAAGTTGGTCCAAATCGGGGTCCAAAATTAAACTTTGTTTGATTTCATCAAAAATTGAATTATTGGGGTTCTTTGATATGCCGAATCTAACCGTGCATTTAGATTCTTAATTTTGGTCCCGTTTTCAAATTGGTCTACATTAAGGTCCAAAGGGTCCAAAATTAAACTTAGTTTGATTTTAACAAAAATTGAATTCTTGGGGTTCTTTGATATGCTGAATCTAAACATGTACTTTGTTTTTTTTATTATGGGCCCAGTTTTCAAGTTGGTCCAAATCAAAATTTTTTTTTTGGGGGGGGGGGGGGGCAATTCTCCACAGCATATTGTATTGCACAAGAAGCAAAAAATTGAATATAAATTCAAATCATATGACCAATACTAAGTTCTTTATTTCAGTTATTCTGTGTCAGAAACCTATTATGTGTCAAATATTTGAAGAAATTTTCAATTGCACAGTATTGCGCAATAGCAAGAAATTGATATGACTTGTGTGCCCTGTTATCAAAACTTTATTATTAACAAATTCCATTGGAAATTTGCCAATAACCCTAATGAACTTCATTGTAAATTTGACAATATAAAATGTGCTGATGAAGCTTTTTTGTTTATCTTATCTAAACTGCTTTTAAATTATGTATATTTAAAATTTGCCATCCATGACTATGATGTCATTTTCTATTTTAATATGTTATTGTGTATTTAAATGGGCTGTTATGGTTGCAAAGTATAAAGAAATGGGGGGGGGGGGGTTGAAAACAAAATTTAGGGGAGGGGGGGTAAATGAGAAATTGGGGAGGGGGTAATTTTTTTCTCATTTCATATTTCATAAATTAAAAAGAAAATTTCAAATTTTTTTTAGCAAAAAAAGGGGGGGGGGGTTACAATAAATTTTATTGTTTTTTGGTTTTTTTTTGGGAGGGGGGGTCAATGTGCAACTTCATAGTGTATTGCACAAAAGCTAAAAAAGGGGTAAATTATTATTTTTTTGGGGGGGGCAATTCTCCACAGCATATTGTATTGCACAAGAAGCAAAAAATTGAATATAAATTCAAATCATATGACCAATTCTAAGTTCTTTGATTTCAGTTATTCTGTGTCAGAAACCTATTATGTGTCAAATATTTGAAGAAATTTTCAATTGCACAGTATTGCGCAATAGCAAGAAATTGATATGTGTGCCCAATTTTAAATTTTAAATTGGTTATTTCTGATTTATATATAAAAACAAATAATACTGATATGGTTTGAATAGGTAAATTAAAAATTTTTAAGTTCTTAGACAACATTCATTCTGTGTCAGAAACCTATGCTGTGTCAAATATTTATTCACAATCCAAATTCAGTATTGTATCAAGCTTGAATGTTGTGTTCATAATTGCCCCAACTATTCAGGGTTCGACATCTGCGGTCGTATCTAGCTGCGCCCAGCGGAGCATTTTATTTACACTTGCTCGGATTTTAACAATATTTGGTTTTTAAAGTAAACATGGTATCCTTAGTGTATGGTGATGATGAGAATGTTGTATAACAATGATTAAACTTCATAATATGTGAGCTTTTAATTGCTATCACTTGGTGTCCGTCATCATTGTTGTTAACAAATTTTCAAACATCTTCTCCTCTGAAACTATTAGGGGGATTTGGATGAAACTCTACAAAATGACAGATGAGTTAAGCATGGTTTATTGGATAAAAACCAACAGCTTAGTCAATATGATCAAAGATCAAGCATAATAGAAAATAAAAAGCCTTAACCCACAATTTTTTCATAACTTCTTTCAAACATTTTTAAAACGAAGACAACATATAGACCAAAAGATTTATACTTTTATTTGAAGATGAATTAAAGCTTGTATTTTGTATTGTGAATCATCAGATTGACCATGACTGTATCTTAATCAAGCGTAGGGAGAACTCATGCCCATTTCTTTCCAGAGGTTCTTGAAAGGCTTTTAAAGGTATTTTCAGCATTTTACATGACCTTTAATACTCAGTTTAATTTACAACAAACATTAATATATTAATTTAGTTTATAGTGCATTGTTTGCCAGGTGAGCGATTCAGGCTCTTGAGAACCTCTTGTTATATGACAAAATGCATATTTTGAGAATTAACCTTATGTCGTATGATAACTTCAGATTGCCTTCACAGATTTTCATAAATTTTATACACAGTGTTGAACATGATCAGAGGAAGGTCCCTTTTGATTTTTAGGAAATTGGAAAAAACTTTTTAGGGGGAAACTTTGTTTTTATATTGAAAAAGGCAAATTTTGAGAATTTAGCTTCATGCTTTTTGATAGATAAAATGAATGTATGAAATCACAACTAGATTTTGAAGTGTTTATGATTCCCATGAGTTCAATCACACAAGCCGGCGGGGACCTTTCTGATATAAAAGGTAGGTAACTGACTACAGCTATTGTAGCAGTAATTGTCCATAATATCCTTAAGGATGCAATAAAATGACCCACATTTAATTAAAATTTATACCAATATACCTGTAAAGGAAGTTCAGAGGACCACCCAGTGTTTAATGATCGACAAATGTGATGATTATGTTCTTTATCATAAGTAAAATTTACAATAACCAACCAAGAGGATACGCTTAACTGCTCAAGGAAGCACTTCTGAGTGAATTTAAAACTACAGTATAATAAATATTAAATAGAAATGTTCAATAAAAAGAAAATATAAAATTTTACAAAGTCTTTATGGAATAATATAAGATAAAAAATTTTTTGACAAATTTCAACACTTTTGGTTTCATTTATTTAGATCTTTTTAAAACAAAATTAGCAGTCCAATTTAATTTTGAAAATAATTTTGTTTTTTTTTAATGTGGTAAGAAATATTTTTTTTATACGAATATTTATTCATTTATTCTTTTAGAATTTTTATCATTTGATTATCATGCATTCATACATGGAATATTTTAATTCAGTTAAATTTGGATAGTTGAAAATTTTGTGCAAGTGCGAATCTACCTGACTGTGAAATAATTTCACACCTTTTACAGATATAATACTAGTAGGATGTTTGCTGGTAATTTTATCCAGGTGGACAGTGTCATAACAACTCATTAATTAAATTAATTTTAATATTCCCAAAGGCGTGTAATGCAATGTGAACCATAGTAGCTACCGATATATACAAAATTATTTCAATATACCGAATTATAATTTCACACCTGCTTGTTCTACAGGACATTGTATATTGTGCTACATTCACAAAACTTTGTATATGTATATAGAAAATTAAATATTTGTAAGAAAAAAATGTATTTAATTTTTGGACCTAGTAAATTAAAATAACCGCTAACAATGAACAGTAGCTCACATAAACCGCAATTCCAAATACATTGTTCCATAACGTCCGTACATCGTTTGTTCATCGTAACTTTTCAACGTAACTTTTACGTTATAGGATGTGTAGTCCTTTTGACCAGAATAAGTTGAACATTTATAGTAAGCTTATGAAGACTTTAAACTTGATTTTCTTAAATTTACAAAGAATTGAGATAGCACCTTTTGGAAATCAACCCTCGATGTGTCAGTTGTCTGAAGACCATCGGAACCCATAACGCATATAAGTATTCGCTACTTCTAAATATTCAACATCAGTGGATCAGTGGAAAATACTTCCCACCATGGTAATTTGAACCAAACTGCTTGAAAACACCAACAGAGGACCTAACATAGCGGGACTTCAGAAGAAATGTACAGAATTTTAGGTGGAAAAGAATGCTTCAAATTTCCACAAAAACATGAAAATCTTCAAAGGGTGTATAGGAATGGCAGAGAGTGGAAAAGACTAAACACATACCTCATTACAAAAGTGAATTATTAATCTCGAAAAGAATATTTTACCAAATGCTCAACACAACAAGTCTTGGGGAAACCCATAGTCAATAAAAGCCATTGAAGCATTAATGCAACTGGTTCGAATATCGAATGTCAAGAAAGACTTCTTTAAAAATGCATACCTTTGACATACGTTGATACGAATCTAATCGCCACTGAAAACCTAGTGCATCACAAAAACAATACCCACGGTATGGAAATACAATGAATCGTTGGAATATAGCAATTACCTCTGATGAGGTCCCATGTCACGTAATTATGAATTGAACATTTCGAGTACATCCACTGGAGTAAAAACAAAGTAAATTATCGAGCCGAGGATGGATTGCATAATGACATTGGACGCTTGGCAGCATATAAAGACATGTTTGAACGCTTCAGAGGGCATTACCTCGGTGTTTTGGTAGCAAGATATGAACAAACACCACAAAAGAACACGAAAATGGCTAAGCAATTGAGAGAAAAGGAATATGCCATCAGAAAAGGAAAATATATTCTTTATCGTGTACTGAGCGACTACGCCCCACTACCAACTAAAGACACAAATGACAAAAAACTGTTACATATTGAAAGGAAAAGAAATTAAAGAAAAAAATTGGGGAGGGGTTAATGCGGCCTTTCCTTCACGGAGAGATGGTCACTAGCCTGGACAAATGGAGTGTGGCCTTTCTAACTGACCTTTAGGAAGGAATGCTCTCTCACAGATCCAAGTCGTCATTGTTGAATGATGACAATCAAAAGAAAAATTAACGGACCAAGAAATGGTTAGGGTAAGAAGGACAATGTAAGAAGCTTGTTTTCAGCTGCTAAGAGCAGTGTGGTTATAAGAAGAGCAAGATACATATAAGCTACGACAAGGACCACGAAAGTATGGATTTAGGCCTTTGCCAAGGACACAGACCCGTCCTGCAATCCTGATAGACACCAAAGGGATAACATTAAACTATACACTCTGACAAAACCTTCAGACCCATCCGGAATGAAAACCACTGGAAAAGTGAGATAATGTGATAATGGCATTGGACACCCATTCATACATAGGTGATAGATAATGAGAGAGAACAATCCTCTACATTCTTATGAAAAAACCCATTGACCACCAAGAAAGAGAAGATGTGTACCCATGACCTCACGTTGATGTCTAATGCCTCTATGAAAAACCCCGAGACCATATAGGAAGAAAAAGTCAAATATTCAAATTAAGACAATGAATGTCTGGTTATGCATTACGTAAACAACAAAATGGATAATAGTAAAGGTCAATAAAAACATGCAAATCAAACAATGCCACCCAAAGACAGAACCTCGGACAAAAAATAACATGAAAGAGCACAAAACACAAACATAAACACAACAGAGTCAGGATAGTTTGATTTGGTACAGACATTGGACAGTGGTGGTGTTGAACCAGATTTATGGGTACTCAAATCTCCCCCTTATCTATACTGACTCTAGTGTATAAAACATACTGTAAAAGCCAGTACAGTATGGTTACCAACAAGGTGACCGCTTGCTAGGACTGAAAAAATTGGTTTGAGGGTTCATAATTTATTTTGCGATACATTTTATTAGATAGCAGGGTAAGAATGTGCATCTTGGTTCTATACCCAGCGATGAAGAGACACTTTCCAGGGGAGCACCCTTTCCATATACGTATACACTCCAACTTAAAACCCAGAAGAGAGCACAAAAATGTGTGGAAAAAGGCCCAATCTAGACAATAGACTTCCGGTCATGCGTACCCTGATTGAATACACTGCAAAGGAACACCCTACACGTATAGACCAAGGAAAGACCCACAAACCTCCGGAATGAAAAGTGCGGGAAATGGAGAGAATCTAATATAGATGTGGACGTCTAGGACTTTCGAGAACTAATGGACTATTTTGATGTTCCTTCCCGCAAAAAAGATGTGAAATTAGCTCGCTTACACATGATTTTTGAATGTTTAAAAAATGGCAGGGTATTGTCTCTTTTATACTTCTGATGTAAAAATGGAGCAAAATTACCTCCCCTACACTTCCGGTGACATCATATCGGTTCATGTGAGTATACCACATTGCTTCAAATAGTAACTGAACTGTCCCCACTACTTTGGAGGAATGATAAGTATCTGCAAGAATCCTTATGATTATCCAAAAGTGCGAAACGTTAATGTTGGCAGGGGCGGGTGTCATCGGAACACTGTTAAATATATTAAAATAGTTTTTAATAGAAAACAAAAAAAAAAAAAAAAACAAAATGTATTCTGTGTTGATGCATTGTAATAAATGATTTAAGTGTTGTATCATAATAAGGTGGCATTGTTCTCAAAAACAACAGCAGTTTTAAGCTACAGGCTTATTAAGGGAGACTTATATTTAGAACATTCAGTAAGCTTTTGCGACGCAAACATAATTATTTTACAAATGACAACAGGGTTAATATTATGTTTATTATTAGGAGCATCATAAGCGATCTATACCAAAAGATACATGGAACCTGCTTCTGGATTTTTGCAACATGATAAACGAAGATATGACAAATTATGACGAAGAAGGTATAGTTTACTAAATTTTGAATGTAACTTTATCAGTCTTACAATGACTTTAATGCATTATTCAGAGTTTACATATTATTATCATGATTATGAAAGAAGGTTGATTCTTGACACAAAATCTCAATGTTTATATGACAAAAGGTTAAACAAAGAAGAACCCTTTTTAGTTCACCTGACCCAAAGGGTCATGTGAGCTATTGCTATCACTTGGCGTCCGTCGTCCGTCCGTCGTCCGTCCATCCGTCGTCCGTCTGTCGTCCGTCCGTCTGTCGTCCGTTAACTTTTTCAAACGTTAACTCCTCCAACACCATAAGTCCAACTGCAACCAAACTTGGTACAGTTATTAATTGGTATGGGTGCTACAAATCTATTGTTTGGATTTTTGATTCGTATAAAAACATGGCCGTCATGGCTAAAAATAGAACATAGGGGTAAATCGCAGTTTTTTGCAAATAATTCAAAAACCATAACAGATATCAAAATTCTGGCACGCGTAAAAGTGTTCAGCACCTCAAGATCTACCTGCCCTGAAATTTTGAAGAAGATCCAACGACCCATGTAGGAGTTATTGCCCTTTTTCTGCATTTTTTCCAAATTTTGCACTTATTAAGCTCAATATCTTGGATACTATAAAGGAAATTTGAAAAATTTAAATTTCATATTGTTAGGCACACAAAGATCTACAAAATTTGTAACAGGATCGAAGTTGTAGGTTCGTTCCTTTTAGGAGTTATTCCCCTTAGATCGTCAAAATTGACCATTTTTGCAGTCTTTATTCATTGTAATAAAATCGTCAACTCCTCTTACACCATAAGTTTAATTGCAACCAAACTTTGTGTAGTTGTTCCTTGGCATGAGTGCTACTAAACTATCGTTTGGATTTTTGATTTGTAAAAAAACATGGCTGCCATGGCTAAAAATAGAACATAGGGGTAAATTGCAGTTTTTTGCAAATAACTCAAAAACCATAACAGATATCAAAATTCTGGCATAGGGTAAAAGTGTTCAGCACCTCAAGATCTACCTGCCCTGAAATTTTGAAGAAGATCCAACGACCCATGTAGGAGTTATTGCCCTTTTTCTACATTTTTTCCAAATTTTGCACTTATTAAGCTCAATATCTTGGATACTATAAAGGAAATTTGAAAAATTTAAATTTCATATTGTTAGGCACACAAAGATCTACAAAATTTGTAACAGGATCGAAGTTGTAGGTTCGTTCCTTTTAGGAGTTATTCCCCTTAGATCGTCAAAATTGACCATTTTTGCAGTCTTTATTCATTGTAATAAAATCGTTAACTCCTCTTACACCATAAGTTTAATTGCAACCAAACTTAGTGTAGTTGTTCCTTGGCATGAGTGCTACTATCGTTTGGATTTTTGATTTGTAAAAAAACATGGCTGCCATGGCTAAAAATAGAACATAGGGGTAAATTGCAGTTTTTTGCAAATAACTCAAAAATGGTGACAGATATCAAAATTCTGATGGGAAGCTAAAGTGTTCAACACCTCAAGATCTACCTGCTTTGAAATTTTGAAGATGTAACCACCCATGTAGGAGTTATTGCCCTTTTTCTTGATTTTTTTTTGAAATTTGTACTTATTAAGTTGTATGATCATTCCTTTTAGGAGTTATTCCCCTTAGAACATCAAAATTGACCATTTTCACAGCATTTCCCTTAGTTTGCAAAATGTTTAAATGAGCCCTTTAGGAGTTAAAGTTTTGTCCCTTAAATGTCAAAATAACTGTTGATGCCTTATAGATGGCAAACTGTAGAAAATGAAAAAAAGCTTTTGATTGCGTGTAAATTTGTTTTTATGTTATTATTTCAAAAATCTTCTCCTCTGAAACTACTGAATGGATTTGGATAAAACTTAGCATGATTGTTCCTTAGGGTATCCTGCACAAAGTTTATGCTTCGATTTTTGATCCGTCGAAAAACATGGCCACTGTTACTAAAAATAGAACATAGGGGTCAAACAACAGTTTTTCGCAAATATCTCAAAAATCATCAGGTTACGGCAAATTCTGGCAGGTTGAAAGTGTTCAGCATGATGAGAGCTACCTGTGGGCTAATTTTCGTGAAAATCTGTCAACTGATGTTAGAGTTATTGCCCTTTTTGACATTTTTGGCTTTTTTTATGTTATTATTTCAAAAAACTTCTTCTCTGAAACTACTATTCAAAATCAAATGAAACTTGGTAAGATTGTTCCTTAGGGTATCCTGCAAAAAGTAAATGCTTGGATTTTGGATTGGTCGAAAAACATGTCCGCCCTTACTAAAAATAGAACATAGGAGTCAAAATGCTGTTTTTTGCTATTTATGTCTCCCCTTCTCGAAGGGAGACCTATTGTTTTAGTGATTATTATGTCGCCCCGAACGTAGTCACGGGACGACATATTGTTATTCTTCCGTTTCTTTGTTATTATTATGTCGCCCCGAACGTAGTCACGGGACGACATATTGTTATTCTTCCGTTTCTTTGTTATTATGTCGCCCCGAACGTAGTCACGGGACGACATATTGTTATTCTTCCGTTTCTTTGTTATTATTCTTTCTTTCCAATGATTTTTGTCCGGCTTAGTTCTCGGAGATGCCTGGATAGAATTGAATGAAACTTGGCAGAAAGTAAGATCACTATGTGAAGGTGTGCAATCAATACTTTTTTTTTCAAAATGGCCGCCATTTTCAAGATGGCCGCCATTCATAGATCGGTAATTTAACACGTTTATATCTCAAAAACTGTACCATAGAATTTCATTAAACTTCGTAGGTTTGTAAAGTACAATTAGAAGAACAAACTGATGAAAAAAAATGGCGATCGGTTGGAGACGTTTGGCGGCCATTTTGAAAAATGATGTTAAAATGGCGAAAAACTTAACATGGATAGAATTGAATGAAACTTGGCAGAAAGTAAGATCACTATGTGAAGGTGTGCAATCAATACTTTTTTTTCGAAATGGCCGCCATTTTCTAGATGGCTGCCAGGGGCGACATCTGCTATTGCTCGCAATTGCAATTCTAGTTATTATTATTCTTTCTTTCCAATGATTTTTGTCCGGCTTAGTTCTCGGAGATGCCGTGATAGAATTGAATGAAACTTGGCAGAAAGTTAGATCACTATGTGAAGGTGTGCAATCAATACTTTTTTTTCCCAAATGGCCGCCATTTTAAGATGGCTGCCAGGGGCGACATCTGCTATTGCTCGCAATTGCAATTCTAGTTATTATGTCGCCCCGAACGTAGTCACGGGACGACATATTGTTATTCTTCCGTTTCTTTGTTATTATGTCGCCCCGAACGTAGTCACGGGACGACATATTGTTATTCTTCCGTTTCTTTGTTATTATTATGTCTCCCAAACAAAGTTTTGGGAGACATATTGTTTTTGTCCGGTTTCTTATTATTCTTCTTCTTCTTCTTCTTCTTCTTCTTCTTCTTCTTCTTTCCTTTTTCTTTCCGTTCAATGTTGTCCGCGACGTTTCTGAAAGATGCAATGTCCAATCAATATGAAACTTTGGGAATATGTTAAGGGTGACCTGAAGTTTTGCAAACGACTTTTAAAATTTTCAAAATGGCCGCCGTTTCCGTGGAAACAGAAAAAGGTCATTATATAGGAGACATTGCTTTATGTCAGTAACCTAGGTGGGTAGGATTCTGAAATTTTGTAGGTGAATAGAGCAAAAGGTGCTCTTTAATTATACGAAAAAAAAATTTGAAGCGATATTTACGGTTTTCGCGTTATTTACGAAAATGTGATTTTTCGGGCCCAAAATTCGAAATTCTTTCGAAGTGCTTCGATTTCAATGAAAATTGATATTTAGGGGTTTTAAATGATGGCGATTGCAAAGGGCTTAAAAAAAATCAAAATGGCCGCTGTTTCCATGGAAACAGGAAAAGGTCATTATATAGGACATTGCGATATCTCTGTAACCTAGGTGGGTAGGATTCTGAAATTTTGTAGGTGAATAGAGCAAAAGGGAATTTAGGGGGTTACTGATAAGCTCTAGATAGTGGCAATGGGGGTTTGGGAGACATCTTGTGACTCGCTTGCGATCACAATCATACCTAGTTATTATTATTATTATTATTATTATTATTATTCTTTCTTTCCAATGATTTTTGTCCGGCTTAGTTCTCGGAGATGCCGTGATAGAATTGAATGAAACTTGGCAGAAAGTTAGATCACTATGTGAAGGTGTGCAATCGAAACTTTTTTTTTTCAAAATGGCCGCCATTTTCAAGATGGCTGCCAGGGGCGACATCTGCTATTGCTCGCAATTGCAATTCTAGTTATTATTATTATTCTTTCTTTCCAATGATTTTTGTCCGGCTTAGTTCTCGGAGATGCCTGGATAGAATTGAATGAAACTTGGCAAAAAGTAAGATCACTATGTGAAGGTGTGCAATCAATACTTTTTTTTTCGAAATGGCCGCCATTTTCAAGATGGCTGCCAGGGGCGACATCTGCTATTGCTCGCAATTGCAATTCTAGTTATGTCTCCCAAACAAAGTTTTGGGAGACATATTGTTTTTGTCCGGTTTCTTATTATTATTCTTCTTCTTCTTCTTTCCTTTTTCTTTCCGTTCAATGTTGTCCGCGACGTTTCTCAAAGATGCAATGTCCAATCAATATGAAACTTTGGGAATATGTTAAGGGTGACCTGAAGTTTTGCAAACGACTTTTAAAATTTTCAAAATGGCCGCCGTTTCAAAGGTCATTATATAGGACATTGCAATAATTTGAATTTAGGGGGTTTCTGATAAGCTCTAGATAGTGGCAATGGGGGTTTGTTTGGGAGACATCTTGTGACTCGCTGGCGATCACAATCATACCTAGTTATGTCTCCCAAACAAAGTTTTGGGAGACATATTGTTTTTGTCCGGTTTCTTATTATTATTCTTCTTCTTCTTCTTCTTCTTCTTTCCTTTTTCTTTCCGTTCAATGTTGTCCGCGACGTTTCTCAAAGATGCAATGTCCAATCAATATGAAACTTTGGGAATATGTTAAGGGTGACCTGAAGTTTTGCAAACGACTTTTAAAATTTTCAAAATGGCCGCCGTTTCAAAGGTCATTATATAGGACATTGCAATAATTTGAATTTAGGGGGTTTCTGATAAGCTCTAGATAGTGGCAATGGGGGTTTGTTTGGGAGACATCTTGTGACTCGCTGGCGATCACAATCATACCTAGTTATGTCGCCCCGAACGTAGTCACGGGACGACATATTGTTATTCTTCCGTTTCTTTGTTATTATTATTATTATTATTATTATTATTCTTTCTTTCTTTCTTTCTTTCTTTCTTTCCAATGATTTTTGTCCGGCTTAGTTCTCGGAGATGCCTGGATAGAATTGAATGAAACTTGGCAGAAAGTAAGATCACTATGTGAAGGTGTGCAATCAGTACTTTTTTTTTCGAAATGGCCGCCATTTTCAAGATGGCCGCCATTCAAAGATCGGTACCCTCCGAAAATTTAAAACGTTTATATCTCAAAAACTGTACCATAGAATTTCATTAAACTTCGTAGGTTTGTAAAGTACAATTAGAAGAACAAACTGATGAAAAAAAATGGCGATCGGTTGGAGACGTTTGGCGGCCATTTTGAAAAATGATGTTAAAATGGCGAAAAACTTAACATGGATAGAATTGAATGAAACTTGGCAGAAAGTAAGATCACTATGTGAAGGTGTGCAATCAATACTTTTTTTTCGAAATGGCCGCCATTTTCAAGATGGCTGCCAGGGGCGACATCTGCTATTGCTCGCAATTGCAATTCTAGTTATTATTATTCTTTCTTTCCAATGATTTTTGTCCGGCTTAGTTCTCGGAGATGCCTGGATAGAATTGAATGAAACTTGGCAGAAAGTAAGATCACTATGTGAAGGTGTGCAATCAATACTTTTTTTTTCGAAATGGCCGCCATTTTCAAGATGGCTGCCAGGGGCGACATCTGCTATTGCTCGCAATTGCAATTCTAGTTATGTCCCCGACCACGAAGTGTCGTCGGGGACATATTGTTTTTACTCCGTTTCTTATTTTTCTTATTATTATACTTTTTTCTTTTTCTTCCGTCAACCTGATGCACGAACTTGTCCGGCTATCTCCTCGGAAATGGATGGACCGATCAATATGAAACTTGGAGGGGTGATAGGTCCCAAGGTCCTACAGTGTTTTTTGCGGTTTATAATTTCAAAATGGCCGCCATTTCCAAGATGGCCGCCAAAAATGGCGAAAAATGCAATTGCAATTCTAGTTATGTCTCCCAAACAAAGTTTTGGGAGACATATTGTTTTTGTCCGGTTTCTTATTATTATTCTTCTTCTTCTTCTTTCCTTTTTCTTTCCGTTCAATGTTGTCCGCGACGTTTCTCAAAGATGCAATGTCCAATCAATATGAAACTTTGGGAATATGTTAAGGGTGACCTGAAGTTTTGCAAACGACTTTTAAAATTTTCAAAATGGCCGCCGTTTCAAAGGTCATTATATAGGACATTGCAATAATTTGAATTTAGGGGGTTTCTGATAAGCTCTAGATAGTGGCAATGGGGGTTTGTTTGGGAGACATCTTGTGACTCGCTGGCGATCACAATCATACCTAGTTATGTCTCCCAAACAAAGTTTTGGGAGACATATTGTTTTTGTCCGGTTTCTTATTATTATTCTTCTTCTTCTTCTTCTTCTTCTTTCCTTTTTCTTTCCGTTCAATGTTGTCCGCGACGTTTCTCAAAGATGCAATGTCCAATCAATATGAAACTTTGGGAATATGTTAAGGGTGACCTGAAGTTTTGCAAACGACTTTTAAAATTTTCAAAATGGCCGCCGTTTCAAAGGTCATTATATAGGACATTGCAATAATTTGAATTTAGGGGGTTTCTGATAAGCTCTAGATAGTGGCAATGGGGGTTTGTTTGGGAGACATCTTGTGACTCGCTGGCGATCACAATCATACCTAGTTATGTCGCCCCGAACGTAGTCACGGGACGACATATTGTTATTCTTCCGTTTCTTTGTTATTATTATTATTATTATTATTATTATTCTTTCTTTCTTTCTTTCTTTCTTTCTTTCTTTCCAATGATTTTTGTCCGGCTTAGTTCTCGGAGATGCCTGGATAGAATTGAATGAAACTTGGCAGAAAGTAAGATCACTATGTGAAGGTGTGCAATCAGTACTTTTTTTTTCGAAATGGCCGCCATTTTCAAGATGGCCGCCATTCAAAGATCGGTACCCTCCGAAAATTTAAAACGTTTATATCTCAAAAACTGTACCATAGAATTTCATTAAACTTCGTAGGTTTGTAAAGTACAATTAGAAGAACAAACTGATGAAAAAAAATGGCGATCGGTTGGAGACGTTTGGCGGCCATTTTGAAAAATGATGTTAAAATGGCGAAAAACTTAACATGGATAGAATTGAATGAAACTTGGCAGAAAGTAAGATCACTATGTGAAGGTGTGCAATCAATACTTTTTTTTCGAAATGGCCGCCATTTTCAAGATGGCTGCCAGGGGCGACATCTGCTATTGCTCGCAATTGCAATTCTAGTTATTATTATTCTTTCTTTCCAATGATTTTTGTCCGGCTTAGTTCTCGGAGATGCCTGGATAGAATTGAATGAAACTTGGCAGAAAGTAAGATCACTATGTGAAGGTGTGCAATCAATACTTTTTTTTTCGAAATGGCCGCCATTTTCAAGATGGCTGCCAGGGGCGACATCTGCTATTGCTCGCAATTGCAATTCTAGTTATGTCCCCGACCACGAAGTGTCGTCGGGGACATATTGTTTTTACTCCGTTTCTTATTTTTCTTATTATTATACTTTTTTCTTTTTCTTCCGTCAACCTGATGCACGAACTTGTCCGGCTATCTCCTCGGAAATGGATGGACCGATCAATATGAAACTTGGAGGGGTGATAGGTCCCAAGGTCCTACAGTGTTTTTTGCGGTTTATAATTTCAAAATGGCCGCCATTTCCAAGATGGCCGCCAAAAATGGCGAAAAATGTAAACATTGTCCAATTTCAACGAAACTTGGTATACAGGGTATAACGGTGATGGCGACTGATGGCGCATTGTCGGAATTTCTGTAATGGCCGCCATTTTCAAGATGGCCGCCGAAAATCGCGAAAAATGTAAACATTGTCCAATTTCAATGAAACTTGGTATACAGGGTATAAGGGTGATGGCAACTGACGGCGCATTGTCGGAAGTTTTGTAATGGCCGCCATTTTCAAGATGGCGGCCGAAAATGGCGAAAAATGTAAACATTGTCCGATTTCAACGAATCTTGGTATACAGGGTATATAGGTGATGGGGACTGACGGCGCATTGTCGGAATTTTTGTAATGGCCGCCATTTTCAAGATGGCCCCCAAAAATGGTGAAAAATGTAAACATTGTCCGATTTGAATGAAACTTGGTATACAGGGTATAAGGGTGATGGCGACTGACGGCGCATTGTCGGAATTTTTGTAATGGCCGCCATTTTCAAGATGGCCGCCAAATGGTGAAAAATGTAAACATTGTCTGATTTCAACGAAACTTGGTATACAGGGTATATGGGTGATGGCGACTCACGGCGCATTTTCGGAATTTCCGTAATGGCCTCCATTTTTAAGATGGCTGCTGAAAATGGCAAAAAATATAAAGTCTGATTTTAACGAAACTTGGTATACAGTGTATATCGGTGATGGCGACTCTTCAACTTGTTGAAGAGAACAGGCATAAAATGGGCACGGGAGGGGACATCTCACGTTTCGCGAAACGTAAATTTTAATTATTATTATTCTTTCTTTCCAATGATTTTTGTCCGGCTTAGTTCTCGGAGATGCCTGGATAGAATTGAATGAAACTTGGCAGAAAGTAAGATCACTATGTGAAGGTGTGCAATCAATACTTTTTTTTTCGAAATGGCCGCCATTTTCAAGATGGCTGCCAGGGGCGACATCTGCTATTGCTCGCAATTGCAATTCTAGTTATTCTTCCTCTTCTAATCAAATTTTTTGTCCGGAACATAACTTTTTTGTTTCTTGAGCTAGCCTCATGATATTTGGAAGGTTATATGCATCAGGTCATGGCGGAGTGCAGAGTACCACATTTGGGTCCCTTGGGGTCAGTCCCCACCCCCTAGCCTGTAAAATGTAGGCTAAAATAACAAAATACTTAATATTTTGAAAACCATTGAGATCCCCACCCTATAACCATATATATTATTACTCCTTATGATAAGACGAATCATTTGGTACCATAGGGGGGTCTGAGGGGGGTCATGCCCCACCCCTTCAAATGATAAAATACTAAATATTCTGAAAACCATTGAGATCCCCAACCAATAACCATATATATTATTACTCTTTATGATAAGACGAATCATTTGGTACCATAGGGGGTCTGAGGGGGGGTCATGCGCCACCCCCTCAAATGACAAAATACTTATTATTCTGAAAACCATTGAGATCCCCACCCTATAACCATATATATTGTTACTCCTTATGATAAGACGAATCATTTGGTACTATAGGGGGTCTGAGGGGGGGGGGGGGGGGGGGGGGTCATGCCCCACCCCCTTAAATGACAAAATACTTATTCTGAAAACCATTGAGATCCCCACCCTATAACCATATATATTATTACTCCTTATGATAAGACGAATCATTTGGTACCATAGGGGTTCTGAGGGGAGGTCATGCCCCACCCCCTTAAATGATAAAATACTTAATATTTTGAAAACCATTGTGATCCCCACCCTATAACCATATATATTATTACTCCTTATGATAAGACAAATCATTTGGTACCATAGGGGGGTCTGAGGGGGGTCATGCCCCACCCCCTCAAATGATAAAATACTAAATATTCTGAAAACCATTGAGATCCCAACCCAATAGTGTTCTTTTTCCTCTTCTAATCAAATTTTTTGTCCGGAACATAACTTTTTTGTTTCTTGAGCTAGCCTCATGATATTTGGAAGGTATATGCATCAGGTCAAGGCGGAGTGCAGAGTACCACATTTGGGTCCCTGGGGGTCAGTCCCCACCCCCTAGCCTACATTATCTTGGAAAGGGTTGAAATCCCCACCCTTAAACCATATATTTTATTATTCATGATAACAAGACAAGTTGAATGCAGTATACATCTGAGCCCCGGGGGTCATCCCCTACCCCTCAAGACCAGAAACCTTAATTTATCTTAAAAATGGTTGAAATCCCCACCCCTAAACCATATATTGTACTACTCATGGTTACAAGACGAGTTGAATGCAATATGCATCTTAGCCCTGGGGGTCATCCCCACCCCCTCAAGACCAGAAACCTTAATTTATCTTAAAAATGGTTCAGATCCCTTCCCCAAAACTATATATTACCTTATTCATTCCTTGTTGAAGCACATATCTGTAGGTAACTACATGTATTATGTACCATAGCTCTTAATTTGCCACCTTGATGATCCCTAAAAAATGTTAAAAAAACTATGGGTATGGAAGGGGAGACATCAGTTTTAGCGTGCTAAAACAGTCCAGCATGCTGGACTCCTGTGACAACAGTACCTCTAGTTTTTCCTGGATTATAGAAAGAAAATGAAGATGAAAGCTACTTACAAGGTAAACATGGTATCCGAGTTGAATGGTGATGATGAAAGTTTGTTTTGGATGGCCATTTTTAAAATGGCTGCCATTTTCTCGCCATTTTTTACACTTGCTCGGATTTCAACAATATTTGGTTTTTAAAGTAAACATGGTATCCTTAGTGTATGGTGATGATGAGAATGTTGTATAACAATGATTAAACTTCATAATATGTGAGCTTTTAATTGCTATCACTTGGTGTCCGTCATCATTGTTGTTAACAAATTTTCAAACATCTTCTCCTCTGAAACTATTAGGGGGATTTGGATGAAACTCTACAAAATGACAGATGAGTTAAGCATGGTTTATTGGATAAAAACCAACAGCTTAGTCAATATGATCAAAGATCAAGCATAATAGAAAATAAAAAGCCTTAACCCACAATTTTTTCATAACTTCTTTCAAACATTTTTAAAACGAAGACAACATATAGACCAAAAGATTTATACTTTTATTTGAAGATGAATTAAAGCTTGTATTTTGTATTGTGAATCATCAGATTGACCATGACTGTATCTTAATCAAGCGTAGGGAGAACTCATGCCCATTTCTTTCCAGAGGTTCTTGAAAGGCTTTTAAAGGTATTTTCAGCATTTTACATGACCTTTAATACTCAGTTTAAACAAACATTAATATATTAATTTAGTTTATAGTGCATTGTTTGCCAGATGAGCGATTCAGGCTCTTGAGAGCCTCTTGTTTGGTAATTATATGTACTAAATACCGTTTTTGGAGCTAAAAACAAAAAATGAGGATTCTGAGGAACTTTTAATAACAATCACACAAAAATATCGTTAAACCCAAAAATTTGTTATCTTATGGCAAAATTTGTGATTGATTATAACTTTATTATTAATGCAAAACACAATCCCATTAGGGATATAAGCATACAGTGCACAAAATACAACATAACACACAAATGTGACAATAAAGAAGATATACCAACAGTTAATTGTTATGATAATCCTCACTCCTCAGATCTAATGACTGTTTTATAAAGGATGTAACTGTTTTAATATCACTTGGTTTTTAAACTTATTAAAACTATTTTCTACTGTATTAAAATAATTGAAAAATTTTGCAAGTAGATCCTGGGTTGAATTGCAGGACAGAAAAAATGGAATTCATCATCAATTTCATTTTTTTGTCCCCTGCGGAACGCATGGTCGACAAATAGGGATCACTAATCTGTTGTCTTGCGTCTTGACATTTTTGAAAAAAAGGAGGGGGGTCAAAACTTCTATCCTCAACTACTCCATAACTGCTCAAACCAATTTGATGAAGCTTTCTCTGTGCATTAACCTTAATGCAAAGGTGTGCATATATATTTCATTTTTAGAAAATTTTAATATCTTTTGTAACCCGTCCCTAGGATTTTCATGGCATTCCATGGAATTTCCATGGCAAAATTGTTGCCATGAAAACGATGGAGTATTGAAACGAGCTTTTTCATGGTTTTCATGAATTCCATGGCATCGAAAAAAAGAGTGACAGGGATTGTATACTCAGTATTTCCATCGTTGCCATGAAATCATGGCAACCATGGCATCGATGGCAGGTTGACATGGCCTCTATGAAAAGTATGGCATCGATGGCAGGTTGCCATGAAAATGATGGCAACAATTACAGATTGCCATGGAAAGTATGGCATCCATTGCATTTCCCCATATTCACTCACAAATGGACATGCAGGTAATATAACCTTGTATAGTTCTGTATAGTTGAATAACATGTTCTTTTCAAAATAGGACACCGGAAAAGTAATTATCTGCAGGAGTTCTGATCAGATCGAATTAACCTGATTACTTTCAAAATAAAACTACACCTTTAAATTTCATTGCCATATATTGCTATCAAAAAAGATTAAAATAATAAAACCTATTAAAAATAAAATTAACAATGTTTAATGTAAAGTAAAACATTTTGGAAATGTTCAAAGTTCATCTTTGCTATCTGTTGTCTATTTTGCCTTGTGTTGCCTACTTGGCTTCAGCAGATGGTTGATGATCTGGTGGACAGATGCGTCATCAACTTTCCATTTCTTTTGTATGATGCCTAAAAAAAATAGTTACCCTATTAATTTTTATTTTGAAAAATATCATATATAAACTTGTGTATTAAAATTAACCAAAAATGTGTTTGATATATTTTATCCCGCTGGTCTTGGGTACCCTTATCAAGAGATAATGTGTGATAATTAATTTAAAAAAGGGAATTCTTTGTAAGACCCACATGCAGATGATCCATAGAGCACACGGTGACCTTCCAACAGTTATCATGTCACAGCTTGAAGTATAAACTTGTGTATACCGAAGAGTATCAAATGTCATCAAGTTCCATGAACACTTAGTTGAACAGATATATTTTTTTTATTATAAAATTTATCAAATGTGCATATTTTTTTTTCCTGTTACATGCCTTCTTTTAGTCAACTGGAACACTGTTCAATTTTTATAATAAGACATTAAAATATATGGAAATATAACACTTCTTCCATTATGCATTGGTGTATTACAGTTACTGTACATGTTTAATAGAGTAAAACTTACTTTTAAGACACATAGTTTTTCCTGGTCCTCAAGACCCGGCCTTGAAGGCCCTTTGTTGGAAGGCTGTCCTTTGAAAGATCTTCCTACACACTCCGCCTTTGTAAACATTGCCCTGAATAAAACTGTTGTCCCCTATTTGAAGCATGTCTGTCGACTGATTTTCCTAAAAAAAGTAAAATGGTCAGTTTTAACACTGGCAAGACAACAGAGCAGATTTAGTTAAAGCTCTAAAAACATATTTATTTTGCAGATTACTAATTAAAATAGGGCATTAATGGAACCTTAAATGATACCCACCACATTTTTGTTGAAAAGAGGGGTGGCAAAAAGTGCAAAATGACAAAAACTCAAAGATTATTCATCAGAATTAGATGTTAATTGAACTTAACCTGGCTTTTATATACATGTACAATGTAGTTAAGTACACATGTAAACAACTGTTCAAAGTTTTAAAACAACGCCTAGATCAATTCTCAAGTTATCATCTGGCAAAAAGTTTCAGTAAAAAAAGAAAGGAGAAGACAAAGAGTAAAAAAGGCATAACTCGAAAAATATTATTTTGATCTAGCTCAAAATCAAACATTTCCTTAATTTATTGTGCTAAACAACTGTACTAAGTTCCAAAACTTTACAAAATGTTACATACTTCTCTTGTCTATATATACCTTTGCTGGTCTGAATTTTGCTAGAGTCTAGATGTGGTCTTGTATCCCCTTGTTTGGCTGGTTTAATGCCCTGTCCTCTGGAGTTGGCCATTCCTTCCATTGAAAATAGTAGTGGCATTAGATTTATTACAACATAATACCCTGGGTTTCTTTTTTTTTGCCTTTGCTGTTATTCTGCACAGCTCATCAGCCTTCACCTTATGCTCATGCTACTGCAATAAATAATATTGTTTTGTTATTGAGTAAACTACTTTGATGACGTACATTGTATATGAATTGGAATTTTTAAACTGTTTATAAAGTTAACCCCCCTTTTTTTAATACTTCCACAACAGACAAATTTGGTAATTAAAAATACATTCCTATTCGAAATTGTTTTAAAAGGTACTCAAATTCTGAGAGAATCATTTACTAGAACAAAATAATTAATTTTAATCATAATAATATCATGACATTCAACGTAACACTAACAAAAGTAACAGGGTATAGTCTGTGTCAAGTTTTTTGTAAATCAAGCACGAGCAGTGTTCTGTAATATAATTCAAGGTTGAATTTAAAAAAAAAAATCGGTAATGGTTATTTTGTGGGATAATAATTACCTTTTCAAGCAGTCTTCATCAAAATAATAGCTTCATATTATTAATAATCCATTGTTTACAGCTTCACCCTGTCGTTGTAATTGCGCTGTCGCGTGAGGAGATTTCGTCCGTGAGGATTTGACGTTCCGCATGCGTATAAAGGCGGAACTATTTCGATGCAGTTCCGGCGTGAGCACCTCATACGGCTACTAGCGCAAGCCAACAGGTACTTCCGTCTGATATATGACTTCCGGGAATGAGTGGCAAAAACATATGTCGTGTGTTTGATTTGTACTGATTGCTATTGAATTATGCAGAAAATGAACAAAATAAACATAAACAAACATTTATACATACATATTATAATTTAATAACAAAATAACCCAGACAAAATAATAATTAGTTAAATGTACCGTTTGAACAGTGTTGATACAAACGGAAAACTCAAAAAGAGGGGGGGGGGATAAAATTGTAGCCTGGAAAAAAAATTTGGCACACACCTCTTTATATAAAAAAAATTATGGCATTGTCCTACAGTTTAAAGACATATCAGTAAATAAAAAAAGGGGGTGCTAGCAGGATGTCTGATATTATGAAATTCTGCACTTAAAAACTTGAAATCTGCACTGGCTACCCAAATTTTAAAAAAAAATTCAATCATGAAGTCGGTTATTCAAAATGGGCAATCCCACATCTTGAAAGATGTAATCCCAGTTTCTTGATTGGGGAATAAATAATCCTACCCTAAAAATAATTGTGGAAAATAAAATTTCTATTTTGAAAAATAAACACACTGATGCTACAGAATTTGTCAGCTCTCTTTCCATTAAAGAAATAATTGTCTCCATATAAACACTACCATACTTTCTTCTTTAATTCCTTATAGTTTCTAAATTTATTAGAACAGATTATTCAGCAAAAGAAATTTTAATCTTATATTTAATTTAAAATAACATGAATTAGGTAAAACATTAGGCTTGGCTTTAAATATGGGAACACTTGTTCCCATTTTGTCTACTGTTCATTTTTATTTCATATGAAAACAATCTAATTAAAATGATATGAAAATGGAAGGATATGGGGTATGCGTCATTGAGGACTTTATCCCGATTTAAAGAATATCTTAAAAAACTATATCATCTACTGGTCGCCAATGATGTGGCCTTCAAAATTGAGCAACAGCCCAACACACATGTATGTCATTACCTGGCCCTGAAATAAATGTCAAGCATTAAATAATAATCAACACAAATCCCAAAATAAACAAAACAATTCACATAGAAACAACAAAGAAGACGCAATACAACCACTGAAAATGCATGGTCCTGCCTAAGGACAGACATTTATACAACATGGTAGGGTTAAACATGTTTGTGAGTACTCAACCCTCCCCTACATCCTGGGTCAGTGGCCAGAATAATAGAAAGACACAATAAAATTTTAAGCTCTAGATTCAACAAGCGAAGCACTAAAACACAAAAATATGAAAAAATAAAACTGACATAATAAAAAGTGCTTTGTACTTATAATTCTTACATTCCCATTTGGTCTATTACATTTTATGTGTTTTTATGGGATATGATTCAGTTAATTTCCATTTGGTCTCCTTCTTTTCATAGTTTCAGTTTCATGTCAATGGTTTAGCAAATATCTGACATTTTTGTGAAGTATGATCAGATTTTACTTTCTTTTGCAACTCGTTTAAAAGTGCCCACCTTTTTTTTTATTTAAATTTGTTGTGTCTTGTGTGTGCCTAGATTTTTTCTATGTAAATGGGGTAAAAATATGCACAGGCCTGCAATTCTCATGGCTCATACTGATTATATATACAATATTGTCATTCTATTGTACTTTATATCTAAACAGGGTAAAAATGGAATGATAGAATATTGTATATATGATCAGTATGAGCCATGAGAATTGCCAGCTTGTGCATATTAATACCCCATTTGCATATAAAGTACCATGGAATGATAGAATATTGTATATATGATCAGGATGAGCCATAAGAATTGCCAGCCTGTGCATATTTTTCCCTGTTTACATATAAAGTACCATAGAATGATAGAATATTGTATATATGATCAGTATGAGCCATGAAAATTGCCAGCCTGTGCATATTTTTACCCGTTTGCATATAAAGTACCATGGAATGATAGAATATTGTATATATGATCAGTATGAGCCATGAAAATTGCCAGCCTGTGCATATTTTTACCCCATTTGCATATAAAGTACCATGGAATGATAGAATATGGTATATTTGATCTGTATGAGCCATGAAAATTGCCAGCCTGTGCATATTTTTTCCCTGTTTATATATAAAGTACCATAGAATGATAGAATATTGTATATATGATCAGTATGAGCCATGAGAATTGCCAGTCTGTGCATATATTTATCCCGTTTGCATATAAAGTACCATAGAATGATGGAATATTGTATATATGATCTGTATGAGCCATGAGAATTGCCAGCCTATGCATATTTTTACCCTGTTTACATATAAAGTACCATAGAATGATAGAATTTTGTATATACATGTATGATCAGTATGAGCCATGAGAATTGCCAGCCTGTGCATATTTTTACCCCGTTTGAATATAAAGTACCATGGAATGATAGAATATTGTATATATGATCAGTATGAGCCATGAGAATTGCCAGCCTGTACATATTTTTTCCCTGTTTACATATAAAGTACCATAGAATGATAGAATATTGTATATATGATCAGTATGAGCCATGATATTTGCCAGCCTGTGCATATTTTTACCCTGTTTACATATAAAGTACCATAGAATGATGGAATATTGTATATATGATCTGTATGAGCCATGAGAATTGCCAGCCTGTGCATATTTTTACCCTGTTTACATATAAAGTACCATAGAATGATAGAATATTGTATATATGATCAGTATGAGCCATGAGAATTGCCAGCCTGTGCATATTTTTACCCCGTTTGAATATAAAGTACCATGGAATGATAGAATATTGTATATATGATCAGTATGAGCCATGAGAATTGCCAGCTTGTGCATATTAATACCCCGTTTGCATATAAAGTACCATGGAATGATAGAATATTGTATATATGATCAGTATGAGCCATGAGAATTGCCAGGCTTTGCATATTTTTACCCCGTTTGCATATAAAGTACTATAGAATGATAAAATATTGTATATATGATCAGTATGAACCATGAGACTTGCCAGCCTGTGCATATTTTTTCCCCGTTTACAAACAAAGTACCATAGAATGATAGAATATTGTGTATATGATCAGAATGAGCCATGAGAATTGCCAGCCTGTCCATATTTTTTCCCCGTTTACAAACAAAGTACCATAGAATGATAGAATATTGTATATATGATCAGTATGAGCCATGAGAATTGCCAGGCTGTGCATATTTTTTCCCCGTTTACAAATAAAGTACCATAGAATGACAGAATATTGTATATATAATCAGTATGAGCCATGAGAATTGCCAGTCTGTGCATATATTTACCCTGTTTGCATATAAAGTACCATAGAATGATAGAATATTGTATATATGATCTGTATGAGCCATGAGAATTGCCAGCCTGTGCATATTTTTACCCCGTTTGAATATAAAGTACCATGGAATGATAGAATATTGTATATATGATCAGTATGAGCCATGAGAATTGCCAGCTTGTGCATATTTTTCCCTGTTTACATATAAAGTACCATAGAATGATAGAATATTGTATATATGATCAGTATGAGCCATGAGAATTGCCAGCCTGTGCATATTTTTCCCTGTTTACATATAAAGTACCATAGAATGATAGAATATTGTATATATGATCAGTATGAGCCATAAGAATTGCCAGCCTGTGCATATTTTTCCCTGTTTACATATAAAGTACCATAGAATGATAGAATATTGTATATATGATCAGTATGAGCCATGAAAATTGCCAGCCTGTGCATATTTTTACCCGTTTGCATAAAAAGTACCATGGAATGACAGAATATTGTATATATGATCAGTATGAGCCATGAAAATTGCCAGCCTGTGCATATTTTTACCCCATTTGCATATAAAGTACCATGGAATGATAGAATATGGTATATTTGATCTGTATGAGTCATGAAAATTGCCAGCCTGTGCATATTTTTTCCCTGTTTACATATAAAGTACCATAGAATGATAGAATATTGTATATATGATCAGTATGAGCCATGATATTTGCCAGCCTGTGCATATTTTTACCCTGTTTACATAGAAAGTACCATAGAATGATGGAATATTGTATATATGATCTGTATGAGCCATGAGAATTGCCAGCCTGTGCATATTTTTACCCTGTTTACATATAAAGTACTATAGAATGATAGAATATTGTATATATGATCAGTATGAGCCATGAGAATTGCCAGCCTGTGCATATTTTTACCCCGTTTGAATATAAAGTACCATGGAATGATAGAATATTGTATATATGATCAGTATGAGCCATGAGAATTGCCAGCTTGTGCATATTAATACCCCGTTTGCATATAAAGTACCATGGAATGATAGAATATTTTATATATGATCAGTATGAGCCATGAGAATTGCCAGCTTGTGCATATTAATACCCCGTTTGCATATAAAGTACCATGGAATGATAGAATATTTTATATATGATCAGTATGAGCCATGAGAATTGCCAGCCTTTGCATATTTTTACCCCGTTTGCATATAAAGTACCATAGAATGATAAAATATTGTATATATGATCAGTATGAACCATGAGAATTGCCAGCCTGTGCATATTTTTTCCCCGTTTACAAACAAAGTACCATACAATGATAGAATATTGTATATATGATCAGAATGAGCCATGAGAATTGCCAGCCTGTCCATATTTTTTCCCCGTTTACAAACAAAGTACCATAGAATGATAGAATATTGTATATATGATCAGTATGAGCCATGAGAATTGCCAGGCTGTGCATATTTTTTCCCCGTTTACAAATAAAGTACCATAGAATGACAGAATATTGTATATATAATCAGTATGAGCCATGAGAATTGCCAGCCTGTGCATATTTTTACCCCATTTACATATAAAGAAGCATAGAATCATAGAATATTGTATATATGATCAGTATGAGCCATGAGAATTGCCAGCCTGTGCATATATGTTTACCCTGTTTACATATAAAGTACCATAGAATGACAGAATATTGTAAAGATGATGAATATGAGCCATGAGAATTGCCAGCCTGTGGATATTTTTACCCTGTTTACATATAAAGTACCATAGAATGCAATTACTAGATTTAACCATATTTTATAGAGGAAGAAATTTGTTTGACTCAACAGAACAAAAAAAGAATTGTCTCTCTGTCAATGGCAAAAACAGTTATTTACCTCTGTGGTTTAACAAAAGTCACTTTCAGAAAACCATTAGTCTGTGAATTAATTAATATTATTTGACATTTGAGCAAGTTGCAAAAAAAATGAAGGAAACTTTTTTTTAACATTTGTTAAAGAAACTTTTTTTTAAAATTAAACTCCCCCCCCCCCCCCCCCTTAAAAAAACAACAAATGATTGCTGACTTAAGATATATTGTTTAATTGATTTAGTAATTGTTTGCATTTTATTACCAGTATCATCATTTTAATCCAATTTATTATCCCATAAAAATTGTAAATTTATTAGCAGTGTCTTCAATCCTGAAAGGATTTACATTGGGTAAAAAATTGTGAATTAATTAATATTATTTGATCAATAACAATTTAACATGATAGTAATAATCAGGGATTTTATATCTATGATTATAAATAAATAAATGATATTAAAATGCATCCAAAACTTAATTTTCTTTATACATCGTACGTCGAAAAAATACAAAATAGCGTTTTAAAAATATCTGGTCCGCAATCGATGTTGTTTTCACATTTTGTTGTGCTGGATGATCTCACGGACTGGTTATGCTCACGATCCCCTATGTGAGATCCGACAGCCAAACCGGAAATCGGAAACGGAACTGGCAATTCTCACGGACGAAATCTCCTCACGCGACACCGCTCGAACTCGAATTTGAACCGGTTGATATTGCGCATGTGCGGATTTGTTATTTCCTGTTGATTAGCCCGCGAAAATTTAAAAGACAAATTTTGCACTTCACGACGAAATTGACAACTTCGGAATCGCTTAAGGATGATCGCCGGTCTAATAGAAAATAAATAGGAATTGAAATAGGTGTTTTTGTTTGGGAGAACATATGAATAGTAAATAAATAAGCAAGAAAAAAATATAGGTTCATGTGCTCATTTTAGAGTTACAAGGCCTTGAAAATTTGCAGGAAATAGGTTTTCTCTGGATTTTTCATTGTCTTTGCATTGGCAACTTCAGTCTCTAATTAATGTATGAAAAAATAAAAAGTATATCATAAAATTTTGTCAAATACCATTTTAAGGCATATATGATTGAATTATAAAAGAAAAAGTGGGGGTTCATGGGCAAAAAATTTAATGTTTAAGAAATGGATAAAACCCGAGGATGCCGAAAATCTGATAAAAAACCAAAACATGACCAGCGAGCATCCTTAATAGCAATACACATTTATTGTAATTATTAGTATGAATACAAGTCATATATAATTTTCAAAAGATTGACTCTTGTCCTAATTTAAGGGGCTGTCAGATATGGGCAAAGGAATTCAGGCTTGAAACTACTGAATATAAGGATTTAAATTTCCTCTTTTTTTATGCAAAATTCTTGAATTCTTTTACGATTAACGATTATTAAAGGCTATATAATCCATTGTAAGAAGATTGGGGTAAAGTGCTGAAATTAAGTGGTGTTTTCTGAATACCCCCCCCCCCCCCAATTATTTATATCTGCAACATTGATTCATCTGCATGTTGATTTAATATCTACATTGTATCTGTCTATGAATGTACATATAAGATGAGCTAAAATATGAAATACAAAGACCTAGCTTACACTTTGATTAAAATGAAACACTCCAAAGGATTTCCTATGTTAAAAAAATAAAATGTTTATCAGATCTTTTGAAATTATTCCAAGTCCAAAAGTCCACCTAACTTTATGTTTCAAATCATCAAAATATTCTAAGTCAATCTTCTTCAAAATATTCTGAGTCCAATTTGCCATCGTTTTCATCTTAGAAAAATTCTAAGTGCTAGTTTTCCATCGTTTGCCATCCTCAAAAATTTCAAAGTCCAAATTTGCCATCGTTTCCATCCCCCCAAAAAGTTAAAGTCCAATCTTTGCCATCGATTGCCATAGATTTTCATCCTTTCCATGGAATTTCTTTCATGGCAAATAAGAAAACGATGGCATTTTTTGCCATGGAAAATTTTTGCCATGAATTTCATGGCATTTCATCAAATTTTACATCGTTTCCATCCTTTTTCCATGGCATTCCATGAAAAATTGATGGCATCGATGGAATGCCATGAAAATCCTAGGGACGGGTAAAATTGACGTCTGCAGGCGACATATGTCTTCCTTGGAAGACTCGCACATTTTTACAATAAATACATAATCTTTCCTCTATTGGTATATTTTGTATCAGCCGATTTATATTAGTATTGTACGATCACTCAACTTAAGTTTTATGAATAATTTGCGTACCTCAAAATTTGGATGATTAAGATAATATTCTGTTTCAGACTGATCTAGTTTTATAAATTTATATAAATATATTTTATTTTCTTCAAGATTTTCAATTTTATCTCTTAATATATTTTTATAATATGCATCAGTTTCTTTTTTTTAAGTAAAGTTTTTAGTATTTTTAAGGATTTAGCATTATCACACGATTTGATGTCTTTTAAATCAATACCTATATCTTGGATTTCTTGCTTCTCTCTTTAGCTCTATAGTATTTTAAATATAAATCCATTTAATATATTTAGGAATTGTAGGTTAATATGGGTTTTATCATTGTGTCAAAAAGATTACAGGCCACTTTTATGGGTACATGAGTAAAGGATGATGTATATGAACGCATGGTCGACACATAGGGATCACTATTTGTCGTCTTGCATCTTGCATTGTCACACTTTTCTTCTATCCTCAACTAGAGGAATTTGATGAAACTTTCTCTGTGCATTAACCTTAATGCACACCTTGTGCATTAACCTTAATGCAAAGGTGTGCATATTTATTTCATTTTTAGAAAATTTTAATATCTTTTGTAAAAATTGACGTTTTTAAAAAAAGGGGGATGAAATCTTCTATCCTCAACTATTCCTAAACCGCTCAAAGCAATTTGATGAAACTGTCTCTGTGCATTTCCCTTAATGCAAAGATGTGCAAATATATTTCATTTTCCTACCTTAAGTATACAAAAACAGGGTGTTGCATATATAGTGATATCCATGTTGTACCTTCTCATCTCCTGCTACATATACGTCTTCACTTTCAGTGATTTTTTATACTTAGTTTTATGGTTGATTGGTTTAAATGTAGCTTTTCCTGTACGCAGGCGACACATGTCTTCCCTGGAAGACTCACCCATTTTTTAACATAGGGCCCTATGGGAAAATTCTTTGAAAAATCTTCCTGACCGAAACAACTTGACCAATTGGAACCAGACTAGGCAGCAATGGTCCTTAGGAGATCCTCTTTCATAAATATGTCCGATTTTGTGGACTGTGAACCAAGATGGCCACTACAGCCGAACTTAGTTTAACATAGGACCCTATGCGAAAGTCACCCAAAAATCTTCTAGTCTGAAACCACTAAGCCAATTAGAACTAGACTTGGTAGCAATGGTCCTTAGATGGTCCTCTTTCAGAATTTTGTCCAATGACCCGGACTGTCAACCAAGGTGGCCGCCACAGCCGAACTTAGTTTAACATAAGGCCCTATGGGAAAATTCATTGAAAAATCTTTTTGTCTGTAACCACTTGACATATTGGAACCAGACTTGGCAGCAATGGTCCTTAGGAGGTCCTCTTTCAGAAATATGTCCAATTTCATGGACTGTGAACCAAGATGGCCACCACAGCTGAACTTAGTATGTCATAGGACCCAATGGGAAATTCACTCAAAAATCTTCTCGTCTGGAACTACTGAGCCAATTGGAACTAAACTTGGCAGCATTGGTCCTTAAGGGTCCTCTTTCAGAATTGTGTCCAATCTCCCAAATTTTCAACCAAGATGGCTGCCACAGCCAAACTTAGTTAAATATTGGACCCTATGGGAAATTCATTTAAAAATCTTCTTGTCTGAAACAACTTATCCAGTTGGAACAAAACTTGGCAGTAATGGTCCTTAGATGGTTCTCTTTTAGAAATGTTTCCATTGACCTGGACTGTCAACCAAGATAACTGCCGTACCTGAAATTAGTTTAACATAGAACCCTATAGAAAAATCATCCAAATTGACTGCAACACTTAAATTTTTAGTCCTGCTCAAGGTGAAAAGTTAAATCCAGGTGGCGATAAAGGCTCTTGAGAGCCTCTTGTTTCTAGAAGACTGTTATCTGACCATAATGGTTTTTTCTTTTTTGTGGTTTTAATATTTTTTACTCTTTTAAATTTACAACAATTTACAGAGATCTTTTTAAATATATTTGTTAATCCTTCAGAGGCTTCATCAACACCTTTTTGATCTTTTGTAAAATTCTGTTTTTCAGACTGAAATATTTTCTCTTGTTTCGTTTGTTGAGAGATAATCTAATAGTGGTTGCTTTGAGTATTTATTCCAGGAGAAAACATTACAATTCGTCCATTCTTCATTTTGGAAAATTTGATTTCTATTAGCTTCTAAATTACATTTTAAATGGGGGCCTTGGTAGTTCGTCATGACTACTAATGATCACTAACATGTCAACACTGAGGTTGTGAGTTCAAATTTCACCTGTGGCAGGGTTGTGTTTGACTCCAATCTAAAATTGACAAAGATTGCCAATTTTCCTACTGAAGGTCGGTGGTTCTCTCCGGGTACTCTGGCTTCCTCCACCAATAAACTGGCCGCCGCGAAATAGCCAATTGTGCTGAAAAAGGCATAAAACCCCAACTAAATAAACTAAACAAACATTTTAAATGGACTTTGATTTTTGAATGGTCTGATAAATATGAAAAGCTTCAGTTTTAAAATAAAGAACAGAAAAGAGAAGATTCTCACTAACAATGCAATAATCTACAGTGCTGTATCCATTATTTGAAATACAAGTAAAATACCCAAGTGTATCGCCAGTCTATCTGCCATTTAACATATGTAGTCTTGCAGAAATGCAAATATCTATAAACTTTTACCCTGTGTATTAACTGTCTTGTCTAGTGAATTTCTCTTATTAACAAAATCTGAAATATAATTCTGAGGAAGTAGATTGATCTCCTTTTCTAAATTCAATAAGTCTTCATCATAATGTGTTGATGTTACTGGTGGTATATATACACAGCAAATATAAATATCATCATTTAAACCAAAAAAAGTTTTTTCTAATTTTAGCCATAATCTATTTGCAGATTTCGTACCATTCTCTATATAATAAAGCCCTTTATGAAGTTCTTTTTTATAGCAGATAATTATTCCACCACTATGTCTTTTAGCTTTGGATTTTTTCTTTCGAATTTTGTTTATAGTAAGATATTTATCCATATTAATTTCTTTACTTTCCTATTTCCATGCCTCTAAGATTATATTCATTTATGTCACTGTTTATGTTTTCTATAAAAAGGTTGTCAGATAATTTATCTTCAAGACCATGTATATTCCAGGCAGATATTGTTAATTGTTTCTTAAATATATATATTCATTACCATCTAAATACTTTCTTTCCATATGGTCTGAATTGCCAATTTTAAATTAAAATTTATTTCAATACTTAATTGTCTATTTATTTTTATAATATTATAAGTATATTGTTATTTCTTTTTTTTTAAATATTATTCATTAATCTAATTTATTTATATATATATATACTTCTGTAGTTTTGACATTAATTTATGAGAATTTATTTCTTGCCTATATAATTTGAAAAGTGGGTGAAAAAGTTCTATAATGTGAACTACAGTGTAGTTATTAACATTTCGGGTTTTAATTTTTTTCCCATAAAAAATTTATAAACACTTAAACATATTAACTTTTCCTTTTCACATGAAACACCAAGATTCAAAATTACTACATAACCTTCCCTTTTCACATGAAACACTTTCATTTACATATATAATAAGCTTTCATTAGAGTTCAATTTTACTAGTCATTATTGTCAGTATACATCTAATATATGAGCAAAGGGAGATAATTCAATACTAATACAAATCCAATTTCCAAATTTATGAGAAATTTTTTTTTTGCCTTTATAATTTGTAGCAGTGAATGGGGGTGACAAAGTTCTACAGTGTGAACTATGGTGTCGGTATAGTTAACATTTTGGGTTTAAAATTTCTTTCCCCATATATAAATTTATAATCACCTAAACAATGACCTTAGCACTAAGATAAAAAATTACTACTAAATGATTCACATTTGGTTTACCCCTAATAAGCTTTCATGAGAGTGTAATTTCAAAAGTCAAAATTGAGCTTACTTCTAACTTTGCAAAGGGACATAATTCAATACTAATATGAATCCATTGTCCTAAGATTGGGATCTTTACTGATTACACTTAGAAAAATTAGCAAAATGAAAGTACATCATCTTTGCAGAAGGAGACAATTCAATAGTTATGAGTACTATTCCTTCTTTCTTTTTCAGAGTTGTCCTAACCTTTTAAAAAAAAAACCAAAAAAACTGGTATCTCTTCAAATGGAGATCTTTCATCAATTTTTTTCTAGAGTATTCCTTACTGTACATAACAAAATTTTGTTAACATAATATGATCTAATTTACACCCTGTTCTTTAATTTGGTGTAAAATATATAAATGTAAGTCATTCTATGTTACATATATTTGGACCTGTCATGGTACCTATTGTCATTCATACCATTCATCATAATATCCATCAACCTATACATATCCTCTCGTTCTTTTTCATAATGATTATAATATCTAGGGTTAATATTATAATTATACCCATTTTTTTACAAATCTCTGGTTCATATTTTTATTCTGATATGACCCATTTATGTCTGTTGTGATATGACCCATTCATATTTCTATTCTGATATGACCCATTCATATTTTTATTCTGATATGACACATTTCTTCAGAATCTATGTACACCTGTATTTCTGTTTTGATCATCTCTCAGATTTAAATTTGTACTTTGGCTATGAAGGTATCTATAACCTGTATTGTTTCTATAACCTTCATAATCCGTCCTTTTTTACCATATTTCATATAGTTCGATGCATTCTCAATAATCTTACCGTCTTCATTGGGAACCTTAACCCCTACAATTGGATTTAGTACTAGCTTTGTATGTTTCACATACAATCTTATACCTAGTTCATTAAGATGCACACTATCATAAAAATCTGAACCATAAAAGTTACAATTTTCAATGTATTTTATATCTAATCTTTGCAATGATCTTTCAATAGATTATTAAACATCTGTTTTTTCTTCTCATAACTTCCAATTTTGTCTCGATTGCGATAGAATCTTGGTAGCAATTCGGCAAAAACCATTTTGGTTTCTAGAATATGTTCTTTTGTGCATAGTGTTAATTGTTCTATATCTACCATTACTTTATCTGGCGATTTGGATTCTATATCGTTTGACCGTATCTGATAAACTACCAGACTAGTTTTAACTTTGCTTGTTTTAACGAAATCAATAGCACCTTGGTACAGTCTTATCTCTAAGCGTTGCTATTTTGACTTTTTTTATTAAGGTACATGTTTCCACCTTTCAGACCAATCAACCATACATCACATTTTTCTGTATTTTGGTCTCTCTGTATATTTTCTGTTCTGCTTCTCTCTTTCTCTGTTGATTTATTTCTCCTTCTTTGATAGTGTGTTTCTTAACGGTTCCTTCCATGCTTTTCATTTTCATAAAATTTTCTATTATTCCCTTTAATTAGCCATGTTAGTATATATTTCTCTGAAACCACCAGTCAAAATTGAACCAAACTTGGCAGGAATGTTAATTGGATGGTTCTGTACAAAAGTTCTGTTTTTTTTGTGCTGATTGGATATTCAACATGACTACCAGGGGCAGATAATTCATTCTCATTGGACTTATCTTTAAAGCTCTTCTTGTCACAAACTACTGAGCCAATTGAATTGATTTGTTGCATGAATGATCCTTTGATGAACCTCTACAAAATGATGTTTATGTTGCCAATCGGAAAATTAAGGATGGCCCCCACAGCCGGACTAAGTTTAACATTGGACAATATGGGGACATTTATATAAAGGTCTTCTTGTCAGAAACTACCATACTAATTGAAATGTTTTTATTTATGAACAACCATTGGATGAATCTCTACAAAATGTATGTTTTTTATGCCAATCTTAAATTCAAGATGGCCGCCACAGCCAGACTTAGTTTAACATTGGAGGCTATGGGGAATATTGTACAAAGGTCTTGTCAGAAACTATAAAGCCAATTGAAATGTTTTTGCTGTGTGAATGGTCATTTGATAGACCACTACAAAATGTTTTATGTGCCGATCAGAAATTCAATATGGCCGCCACAGCCAGACTTGGTTTAACATTGAACCCTATGGAGATTTGTACAAAGGTAGTCTTGTCAGGAACTACCAAGCCAGTTGAAATATTTTTGTTGCATGAAGATCCTTGGATAAATGTCTGCTACAAAAGTTATGTTTTCTTGCCTATCGGAATCCAAGCTAGCTGCCACTGCTGGAATTAGTTTAACATTTTTAACATTGGACACTGGAAGAATTCTTTACATGTCTTATCTAGAAGTGCTGGGCACTGTAGAACAATTCCTTACAGATCTTATCTAGAAGCGCTTTTTCAGTTGTGGTCACCTAAAATCCAGGTGAGTGATTCAGGCTCCATGGAGCCTTTGGTTAAATTGCTGGGTTCTGGTATTTACTATCTTGGTGTTAAATTGTGGAAGAACATTAATCCCAGCTTTTAAAAGTCCACGCACACATATGTACCTATCAATTTCATGCTCGAGTGACTGTCACTTTTTCGAGATTAGGTCAATTTCTCAGCAACTTTATTACCTAGACCCTTCATATTTGGTCAATAGATAGTTCTTAGTAGGTACATGTTGGTATGACAACTGCCTTTTGACCTTGACCTCAATTTCTATTAACGCATTTTCCTTTGACTTGCCAAATGTTGGGTATCAGATAATCATTATTATTTCACAAATTTAGTTTTTTTTTTTTCGAGAGTATGGAAGGACTGGTTTGGGACTACATACATGTAATGCCATGCAGTTATTCAATGATTTAAGCTGATATGTGATTCAAAATGCACTTAATATACATTGTATACCTTAAATTTGTATATTGGGTCTTCTTTCTTGAGTTTTAATATAACAATCCAAAGATACTAATGTTAGATATAGTAAATTTATACTATGCTGTATATGACGCATTTCAATGAGTTACCTCTCATCAGCAGAATTAAAAACGAAACATTTGGAAGACCAAAAACCAAACTTATATTAAACAAGAAGTACTCAACCAATACACGTTTTGCTTGCAAAAACAGTGTGCGCATTCAAGAAACAAAAAATATGTTATAGGAGATGTATAATATCCAAATACATATTCATGTTACTTTAAAGTTGTTTCTTGCATGTGCACGCAAACTCCTGTTGCAAAGTTTATGTGAAAATTGGTTAAAATCATACAAAAATATGGTACTTTCTTTTTTTTCGAGGGGGTGGGGGTTGGAGAATACGTAAATTTGTTTTAATAAATATAGTTTTTGCCATCACTTTGCATCCGTCGTCATCCGTCCATCCGTTAACTTTTCACGTTTCAATCTTCCCAAAAACGCCATGGCCAATTGAAACAACCTTGGTGGGGATGTTCACTGGATGATCCTCTACAAAGTTTATGTTTTGGTTCTAATCCAAAATTCAGCATGGCCTTTTATGCACTCTGACTGGCTGAAATTTAAAAAATCTTCTCTGAAACTACAAACGTAATTGAATTCTTATATTTCAGAAATGATCCTTACATTTGTCCTCTACAAAGTTAATGTTTTTTGTGCTGATCTGAAATCCGAGATGGCCGCCACCGCGGGACACATTTAACATGGGATCCGATGGGAAACACATAAATATCTTTTTGTCAGAAGCCGTTTGACAGATGCAAGTAGTATTATGCCTGAATGATCAGACAATGGTCCTTTACAAAATTTATGTTTTTGCTGCCGATCGGAAATTCAAAAACATGGCTGTCAGGGCCATTTATGCACTCTGGCTGAAATTTAAAAAATCTTCTTCTCTGAAACTACATAAGCAATTGAATTATATATTGCAGGAATGATCCTTACATGGTCCTGTACAAAGTTTATGTTTTTTGTGCCGATCTGAAATCAAAGATGGTCGCCACCGCATGACACATTTAACATGGGATCCTATGGGAAATACAAAGATCTTTTTGTCAGAAACCGTTTGACAGATGGAAGTTATATTATGCTTGAATGATCAGATAATGGTCCTTAACAGAATGGATATTTCTGGTGCTGATTCTAAATTCAAAAACATACCTGCCAGGGCCATTTATGCACTCTGATTGGCTGAAATTTAGAAAATCTTCTTCTTTGAAACTACAGTACGGTTCATTTAAAGCATCACCTCAAGTTAACATCAAGTTAATATAATCTCTGGTTCAAATCTCTGCTCCAGGAACAAAAACCAGAGATTAGAACAGCTAGGACCAGTCCTATGACTGGTCAACCAGAGATTTGAAAGCAGAGATTAGGACCAGTCATAATCTCTGCTTTATTGATTTTTCAAATCTCTGTTCTGATTTATTAAATTCTCGTGACAAAACCAGAGATTTGAATAATAATTGTCTCTGCTAAATGCGCATGCGCCATCCTAGGACGAAAAATGATTACCCGGGGATAAATAAAATGTTATTTTATTATTCTTGGTTGATCATGTTATAACAAGTAAATAATATTCCGTGCAAAAATTATAAAATGTTTGGTTTTAATTTCAATAAGTTCTAATGTACACAAAGTTATTCCTATTGTCAAATGAAATAAATAATATGAATTCTTGATGATACTATTTAAAGAAAATATAAATTATAAGTTTTGAAATATAAAGTAAAATAAAAAGTATATATAAAATTTTATTTCAAGTCAGTACTGAAATTTTTATATTTTGACTTTAAAAAACACTTCAGGTAAAAATCAAAATATCTTTTAAAGTCTTATATTGCACTCCTGGTATGGCTAAATTTAACTATAAGTTCATCATGTTTTTTCCCACTGTGAAACTGAATTTCTTTTATCTAACAAGTATTACGGTTCGTTGCAGAGAAACTTTTTAAGATACCACATGAATTTTTCTGGACAACATTCATGTCAAAACTTCATAAATGTATAAACTAACCATATTTTAAGTTTGAAACTTGTATTTTTACTTTAAAAAACACTTTTGTTGTAACAAAAATCACTTCTGTCTTATATCACACACTCTGATATAGCTTAATTCGACTAAATATAAACCTAATATTTGTTGGAAAGCTAAATTTTGTGTTTTTTACTGTTAAATTTAAATTTTTTCATCTAACAAGTATTGCGGTAAGCTGGAGAGATGCTGTTTTGGATACCGTAACAAATTTATGAAATAAATTTCTATAGAAAATTAATGAAAGTAAAAATAATCATATATATGACAAGTTAGAAACTTGTATTTTTTCTTTAAAACAGTAGCATTTTAACAAAAATCATATTTTTCTTATATCCCACAAGCTTATATAGCTATAAAATTATCATCCGATGTATATGTTTGAAAAGCTAAATGTTTTGTTTTTTCACTGTAAAATGGGAGAATTTTATCAAACAAGTATTACGGTGAGTTGCAGAAAAGCTTTTTAATATACTGTATGAAATTTTTTTAGCTAAATTTATGTCAAAATTCCTAAAAGTATAAAATATGTAACCATCAAGTTTGAAACTTTTATTTTTTCTTCAAAAACAGTAGCATTCTTACAAAAATCACATTTCTCCTATATCCCACAAGCTTATATAGCTAAATTTAACTATGTATCTTCCTATGTATTTGTTTGAAAAGCTAAATGTTTTGTTTTTTCACTGTAAAATGGAAGTATTACGGTAAGTTGCAGAGAAGCTTTTTAATATACCGTATGAAAGTTTTTGAGCTAGATTCATGTAAAAAACTTCTAAAAGTATAAAATATGTACCCATCAAGTTTGAAACTTGTGTTTTCAGTTTAAAATACTCATCTGTTTTAACAAAAATCACTTTGAATTTGATTAAATATCAACCTAAAATCGGTTGAAAACTAAATTGTGTGTTTTTTCACTGTGACATTGAAATATTTTTCATCCAAAAAGTTCTACGGTAAGTCGCAGAGAGGTTTCTTTGGATATCGTAACAAATTTATCAACTGAATTTCTATAAAAAATTACTGAAAGTGAAAAAAGCATACAAATTAGAAACTTGTTTTAAAAAAAAAAAAAAAAAAACAGTAGCATTATAACAAAAATCACATTTCTTTTATAACGCACAATCTTGTATAGCTAAATTGAATGAAGTATCATCTTAAAAATGTTTGAAAAGGTTAACTTTTGTGTTTTTTTCACTGTTAAATTTAATATTTTTAAGTATAAAATATGTACCCATCAAGTTTGAAACTTATGTTTTCAGTTTAAATTACACATCTGTTTAAACAAAAATCTCTTTTGTCATATATCACACACTCTGACAGAGCTGAATATTATTAAGTATCAACCTAAAATTGGTTGAAAAGCTAAACTTTCTGATTTTTCACTGTGAAATTGAAATATTTTTCATCAAATGAGTACTACGGTAAATTGGAAAGGCTTCTTTGGATATGGTATGTTTGAAAAGCTAAATTTGGTGTTTTTTCACTCTGAAATATAATTTTTTTTTATCAAACAAATATTACGAGAAACTTTTTAAGATACAAATAAAATTTATGAACTAAGTCATGTGAAAAATTCCTAAAGGTATAAAATAAGTACATGTCAAGTTTGAAACTTGTATTTTCACTTTAAAAAACATTTCTGTTAAAACAAAAATAACTTTTATCTTATATCACACACCCTGATAGGTCTTAATTTTACTTAGTATGAACATATTATTGGTTGAAAAGCTACATTTTGTGTTTTTTCACTGTGAAATTGACATTTTTTCATCTAAAATGTATTACAGTAAATCACAGAGAAGCCTTTTAAGATACTGTAAGAAATGTATGATCTAAATTCATGTCAAAATTTCATAAAAACATAAGATAAGCATATGTGAGGTTTGAACAATCTTGTATTTTTACTTTAGAAAAAAATATAAAAAAATCACATTAATCTTATATCACAGAATCTGATAGAAACAAAATATCTAAAAAAAAAAATTTAACTTAGTAATAACAATATAATGAAAAGGAACAAAAATGAAATGGACCAAATGAAATAATAATAATAATATAAAAAAAAACAAATAAATAAATATATTCTTTTAAATGCAATTTCATATTCCCTAAGTAGGATAATAAGGTATGATAAATAAAAACATTGAAAAAATAAAGATAAAGATTACAGCTTAAAAAAAGTTACTTAAAAATTATATATTATACTAAAATACGAATAATTTTGTGATAGTCTGCATACTTTAATTAACATGAAACATTTGAACAAAATCAGCTGAACGGTCTTGGAAGCAAATTAATTGTTTTGATTTAAAGAATATAACTACCCATGACCAAACGGACCAGTCATAATCTCTGATCTAAGTTAACTTGGAATGGTCATAATCTCTCTTGAGGGTGATGTTTTAAATGATCCGTACTGTACATAAGCAATTTAATTGTTATATAGGAGGAATTTTGGAAACAAGATGGCGCTAAGATTGACCATAGTTACACTTCCTGACAACCATATTGGGGTGAAAACAAATCAATGAATACAGTGAGATATTATACATATCAGTGATTTTTTAGATAAATACAATTTTAAAACTTAATGACAGTTGATTATCACCATGATCAGTGAAATTTTATGTTAATTATCAACACGTTAATTATTTTTTATAAAATTTAAAAAATTTAACAGTATGATTTCGATGATTTTGACATGAAAAAGTTTATTTTTTGACAACTGTTGAAATCAAATTGGAGCATAGCTTCATCACTTTAATTATTTACATTTAATCTTTGGGTCGTAAAAGGTTTGGGTTAATTTACTGTGGCTCTGTTATGTAATAAAAATTAACACTGGAAATACACCTGTATCTCAGCCCAGGTGTGGTATGACAGGGAGGGGAGGGGGGGTCCCTAGCTTGCAGTTGAGAAGAATGACTAAGACTGTTTAATGTGAGCCAATATACAATGTTGTCATCTTTAGATAAGATTGGATCTGGTAAAAATGTATCATAATGTAACAAAATGCAGTTAGGTTTCGTAGATTTCCTGCAAATCCAAAGAGAAGACAGTTGTTGATTAATGCTTGTAAATTGGTGAATGCTGTTCTTTGTGGTGCACATTTTGTTTTAGGTAGGAATTTAATTTTTTTTTATCATAAATATCATATGTAGGAAATTGATAATAAAATAATATTGGAACAGTGCAGCCCATAAAATATCACGAAATTAATGTAAAAGTATAAAAAAGAAAAAGTTAAGATATATTATATATAAACAGATTTTTGGCAACATGAAACTCAAAAATTTGAAAAACCGGAAGATTTTGAATTATTTAATGTTTCCAGGGACATCCTTGTTATCATCAGTTTTGAAAATCTGCACTTTTATGCATACCCGATATATCTTTATAAATCATTCTCAAGAATGGAAATCAAAAGAAATTAAAAAAAAAATCCAAGAATAAAAGAACACCAGTTGATGCACTGAATATATAAATATTTCAACAAATTGTGTATAATTAGCATGTTCATTATTAAACCATTATTCTAATTCCACTAAATGGTTCTATCATTTTGTACTATTGTACTATTGTTGGGTAATTAAGGATAATTTAAATATTTCTCATTCATGGATTGACAGTTTTGAATTATTTGCCTCTTTTTGTGTTTTATTTGGTGAAGATAAGCAGTGTAATGCATTGTTTATGGATATTGGTAGATTAAAAGAAATAATAAGATAAGTTTTAATGACACAAGTCTATATTCATAACACAAATATAAAAGAACCCTTTCAGTGCTACGAGATATTCACATAAATTTTCATTCAGTGCCAAGCTGTTTTTTTTACAGCCGATTGTCTAGTGACGTTCACAATAGCATGACGTTAACAATAGAGCAACTTCATCCTCCATAAGGGGGTAAAATAAGGGAATATTAAAAAATTTAGAGATTTTAATCAAGGTATCATTTTGAACTTATTAGATATTTTCCTTAATGACATATGTTGAATTTGTCTCAGGATGAAGAAAAATATAAAAGGACAGTTTTGCAGCAAAACAATTAATTACAAGAAGGAGAATTATTTTGTTGAATTTGGCCTTGTGGTAAACTATATAAATGATGAACTCTGGGTAACCTTTTTCGGTGTGTCATTGTGGATGGTGGAAGTTGCATTCAGCGCATAGCTTCTTATCCGTTCAATTTTGTCGGCCTGCGATTTTTGTTGCGGAAGAGAGACATCGCGATTCTACATTCCGTCGTCGTCAAAGCTTCTTCATGACTGATAAATAAATAACATGTGGAGAAAAATTATGTACATTCAACTATTACACTGAAAACATAGACAACAGCGAAAGCAGACGAGACACTGAATTTTTCAAATTAGTAGACAGAATTTTTATTATTAAAGAATAAAATGTGCGTTTATAAATTTAAGTAAATTTTCTGGTCCTTCCCCGTTCCGGTCAGATCAAGCTGAGCATTCCCGCTGTCTACCGTTTCGAATTCTATAGAGCTTAATTCTTACAAAGTCTCTTCCTCGCGGTTCATTTTCACCGTCTTTGTTGTCAAATGGTCCTTTGATAAGTCTTCAGTAACACTCTGTATGAATCTTAAGGTGCATTTACACGATACGATTTTCCTTTCGATTTTCCATCCGATTTAATACCGTCGCCCAGGAAATCGTACAGCATTCTTTTCACACGATACGATTTTCCATTTGATTTTGAACAGATTTGAACAGGTGCCTTTAATATGTTTCGAAACGCAGCAAAGTCCGAAATGATCTGTACAGCGTGTAATCGGCAATAAAGTTATCAAAATTTTTTAAAAATATGATATAATTGAACTAATGATTAGCGGTTGGTTAATAACTTTTTACCATTTTACCAGAGGCTCTCAGGAGCCGGTAATCGCTCATCTGATTCACGGTATCCAAGAAAAGGTGAAAATCAAAATGTGAGACAACTGTCCGACGAAAAATTTGACAAATGACAAAATGCCTCTATAATATTTGTCATTTGAAGTCTAATTATATGTCAAAATCAGTTTCCAAGGACCATTCTATCAAATTATGGTTCGAACTGGCCCGGTTATTTCAAACAAGAAGACTAAAATGTGAAATTTGGACACTCGGACGACGATAACGATGGCTGACGCTGGAAGCAAACTGATGGCAATAGTTCACACTTTGGGACAGGTGAGCTAAAAATGTAACTAAATGATTCTCTGTGATTGCCTATTCACACAATTTATGACATAATAATTATGACGTCATGAATTGATGACTATTACGTCATTTATCCGAACGCGTCATCTTTCACCATTTTCAAAAAAGGAAAAGCTAAGACATGAAAAGTAAGAGGAAGAGAATCTTGAAATACATTGTTGCTGCTATTGCCGCTAAAAGTCGAACGAAAAAGGTTATGCGGAATTGGACAAAACCATGGCTGGCAAGAAGAGCAGATCTGGGTGTTTGCCAAACTCTCCTCAATGAATTGTCAAATGAAGAGTGATTCCTTTCGCAACTTTCTGATATCTTCTGTTGTTCATTATTGTCAAGAAATTCAATTGCTATCATGTCAGCCATGTCTGAGGAATGAGCATCACGTTGCATTGCATGTTGCAGTCGTAAGTTCAAATAGGTAATTTATAAGTAAAGGTCTGTAAAAAAAGGGGGGAATCCGATATGAGATGCATGTAAAAACAAAATAAGAACCATATGTGATGTACAGTTTGTTTCCACACAAACATTTTCCTATATATTTAATTTAACACCATCTTACTTGAAAAATTCTCAATAATCCCTGTTTGGTTCTACATATTTTAATAAAATTATTTGCAGAATTTATTGCTGTTTCTTTTGACTATTTTCTCAAACAATTGTGATTTGTAGTTTTGAAATGCTAATGAATAAAAAATAAATTTTAAATATTGAAGTTCAGATGCAAACAGGTATATTGAATTGTCCTTTTCTAAATTAAGAATAAAGACAACTCTTAAGGTGTGTTCACATGATGCGAATTTCCATTCGATTTTCATTCGAGTTTTACCTGTGCACCTGCTTTCGACTAAGATCGTACCGTGTGAACACTAAAATCGGAAGTCGAATGTCAAGTCGAAACGTCGTTTTGAAATCGAAACGTACGCTATTTCCATTCGTCTTTTTGACTGGAATCGGATCTTGTGAACACCAAATCGACTAAATTAATTAGTCGATTGAAAAAATCAAGCAAATAATTTTAATCAACAATATTCTGACTTTCACATCATTTTAAAAGTTTTTAATTCGTAAAAGGAACAGTGTTATCTTTTGTTCATAAACATTATTCTTTCAGATAGTAAAGTGGCCATAATACAATATTCGTACATTTTTCCTGTAAATTAAGTTTTTTTCCAGTCATGCTCCACCCCCCTCAAATGACAAAATACTTTATATCTTGAAAACCATTGAGATCCCCACCCTATAACCATATATATTATCACACCTGATGATTAGACGAAGACTTCGGTACTATAGGGGGGTCTGAGGGGGGTCATGCCCCACCCTCTCAAATGACAAAAGTCTTAATATCTTGAAAACCATTGAGATCCCCACCCTATAACGATACATATTATTACTGCTTATGATAAGACGAAAGATTTGGTACCTAAGGGGGTCTGAGGGGGTCATGCCCTGCCCCCCTCAAATGACAAAAGACTTAATATCTTGAAAACCATTGAGATCCCCACCCTATAACCATATATATTATTACTCCTTATGACAAGACGAAGCATTTGGTATCACATGGGGGTCTGAGGGGTCATGCCCCCCCCCCCAATTGACAAAATACTTAATATCTCGGAAAACCATTGAGATCCCCACCCTATAACCATATATATTATTACTCCTTATGACAAGACGAAGCATTTGGTACCATTCGGGGGTCTGATGGGGAACTTCGTTTGGGAGACTTAGTTCACTGTTAAATTATTACTTGTTATTATGTCGCCCCGACGAAAGTCGGGAAATGACATATTGTTATTCTTCCGTTTCTTTGTTATTATGTCGCCCCGACGAAAGTCGGCGACATATTGTTATTGTTCCGTTTCTCTGTTATTATTCTTTCTTTCTTTCTTCCAATGATTTTTGTCAATGATTTTTGTGAAGGTGTGCAATCGATACTTTTTTTTCCGAAATGGCCGCCATTTTCAAGATGGCCGCCATTCAAAGATCGGTACCCTCCGAAAATTTAAAACGTTTATATCTCAAAAACTGTACCATAGAATTTCATTAAACTTCGTAGGTTTGTAAAGTACAATTAGAAGAACAAACTGATGAAAAAAAATCGCGATCAGTTGGAGACGTTTGACGGCCATTTTGAAAAATGATGTTAAAATGGCGAAAAACTTTACATGGATAGAATTAAATGAAACTTTGCAGAAAGCAAGATCACTATGTGAAGGTGTGCAATCAATACTTTTTTTTTCGAAATGGCCGCCATTTTCAAGATGGCTGCCAGGGGCGACATCTGCTATTGCTCGCAATTGCAATTCTAGTTATTCTTTCTTTCTTTCTTCCAATGATTTATGTCCGGCTTAGTTCTCGGAGATGCCTGGATAGAATTGAATGAAACTTGGCAGAAAGTAAGATCACTATGTGAAGGTGTGCAATCAATACTTTTTTTTTCGAAATGGCCGCCATTTTAAGATGGTTGCCAGGGGCGACATCTGCTATTGCTCGCAATTGCAATTCTAGTTATGTTGCCCCGACGAAAGTCGGCGACATATTGTTATTCTTCCGTTTCTTTGTTATTATTCTTTCTTTCTTTCTTCCAATGATTTATGTCCGGCTTAGTTCTCGGAGATGCCTAGATAGAATTGAATGAAACTTGGCAGAAAGATCACTATGTGAAGGTGTGCAATCAATACTTTTTTTTTCGAAATGGCCGCCATTTTCAAGATGGCCGCCATTCAGAGATCGGTAATTTAAAACGTTTATATCTCAAAAACTGTATGATAGAATTTCATTAAACTTCGTAGGTTTGTAAAGTACAATTGGAACAACAAACTGATAAAAAAAATCGCGATCGGTTGGAGACGTTTGGCGGCCATTTTGAAAAATGATGTTAAAATGGCGAAAAACTTCACATTGTCTGATTTAAGCAAAACTCGGAGATGCCTTGATAGAATTGAATGAAACATGGCAGAAAGTTAGATCACTATGTGAAGGTATGCAATCGAAATTTTTTTTTTAAAATGGCTGCCATTCAAAGATTGGTACCCTTTGAAAATTTCAAGCATTTATATTTAAAAAACTGTATGATAGAATTTTATGAAACTTGGTACGTTTGTAAAGTACAATTAGAAGAAGAAACAGAGATGGCTGCCAGGGGCGACATCTGCTATTGCTCGCAATTGCAATTCTAGTTATGTCGCCCCGACGAAAATTGGCGACATATTGTTATTCTTCCGTTTCTTTGTTATTATTCTTTCTTCCAATGATTTATGTCCGGCTTAGTTCTCTGAGATGCCTGGATAGAATTGAATGAAACTTGGCAGAAAGTAAGATCACTATGTGAAGGTGTTCAATCAATACTTTTTTTTTCGAAATGGCCGCCATTTTCAAGATGGCCGCCATTCAAAGATCGGTAATTTAAAACGTTTATATCTCAAAAACTGTATGATAGAATTTCATTAAACTTTGTAGGTTTGTAAAGTACAGTTAGAACAACAAACTGATGAAAAAAATTCGCGATCGGTTGGAGACGTTTGGCGGCCATTTTGAAAAATTCTTCTTCTTCTTTCTCGCGCCGCCAACTTTGTCTGGGGCACTTTTGTACTTTAAACTTGACCGATTTCAATCAAATTTTGCACAATGATAGTACACCATGAGATGTTGGTCCTAACCATTTTTCAAATGTAGGGGGGCCCCAGGGGCAGTGCCACGCCCCTTCAAATACCTGAAAAATTGATATTTTTTGAATAGGTCAAAAATAGTTTACATTCCTACCCTATAACCATATATATTATTACTGCTTATGATAAGACGAAGGATTTGGTACCTAAGGGGGGGTCTGAGGGGGTCCCTCAAATGACAAAATACTTTATATCTTGAAAACCATTGAGATCCCCACCCTATAACCATATATATATTATTACTCATGATGATTAGACAAAGACTTCGGTACTATAGGGGGGTCTGAGGGGGGGTCATGCCCCACCCCTCAAATGACAAAAGACTTAATATCTTGAAAACCATTGAGATCCCCACCCTATAACCATATATATTATTACTGCTTATGATAAGACGAAGGATTTGGTACCTAAGGGGGTCTGAGGGGTCATGCCCCGCCCCCCTCAAATGACAAAAGACTTAATATCTTGAAAACCATTGAGATCCCCACCCTATAACCATATATATTATTACTCCTGATGATTAGACGAAGACTTCAGTACTATAGGGGGTCTGAGGGAGGTCATGCCCTTCCCCTCAAATGAAAACCATTGAGATCCCCACCCTATAACCATATATGTTATTACTGCTTATGATAAGACGAAGGATTTGGTACCTAAGGTGGGTCTGAGGGGGTTATGGCCTGCCCCCCTCAAATGACAAAATACTTTATATCTGGAAAACCATTGAGATACCCACCCTATAACCATATATATTATTACTCCTGATGATTAGACAAAAACTTTGTTACTATAGGGGGTCTGAGGGGAGTCATGCCCCACCCCCTCAAATGACAAAAGACTTAATATCTTGAAAACCATTGAGATCCCCACCCTATAACCATATATATTATTACTCCTTATGACAAGACGAAGCATTTGGTATCACATGGGGGTCTGAGGGGCTCATGCCCCACCCCCCTCAATTGACAAAATACTTAATATCTTTGAAAACCATTGAGATCCCCACCCTATAACCATATATATTATTACTCCTTATGACAAGACGAAGCATTTGGTACCATTGGGGGGTCTGATGGGGTCAAGTCCCACCCCCTCAAATGACAAAACCCTTAATATCTTGAAAACCCTTGAGATCACCACCCTATAACCATATATATTATTATTCTTTATGAAAAGACAAAACATATGGTACCATTGGGGGTCCAAGGGGAGCGTGCCCCACATGCCCTCAAGTGACAAAATACTTAATATCTTGAAAACTATTGAGATCCCCCACCGACCCCCTTCAAATGACAAAACCCTTAATAGGTCAAAGATCAGTTTCTAGAGCGTTACTGGATTCATAGAAATTATGAAAACCTTAATCTTTTAATAATATGTGGGAGTTATGTTTGGGAAACTTCGTTTGGGAGACTTAGTAACAGTTCACTGTTACAATTATTACTTGTTGTCATTGTTCTCTATGCTTACCCTAGGATAAGTGCATTTCTAGTATTCGTTTCTGTGGTAACTGCAATCACTGGTACCTGCAAAATTCTGTTCAAAATAGGTTCAGGACTCACTACAAACAGTTTTACCTTTAGATGTACAAATCAGGTCTTTCAGAAAATCTGAAGAGATCTGACCCTCGAAGAAGTTCTTAATAAGGACATTACTTGACCGTTGCAAACCTTATTCTAGAGGCAATATTGGTGGTGGCTTCCCCTGACCTGCATTTTGCCAAATATAGACTTGAAACGACGCACAAAGCATATGCTGCCTAAATCCTGCCTCTGAAGGGGAAAGACGCACTAAATGTCTGCAGAAGATGCCAACTTAACCATTAGCTTATTTAAGTCCAAGTGAGAAGATGTGCTATTTACTTCTCGGGTCGTAGAGATCAGCGATGAGACGCCTCCCCACTTTTATGACCCTGTCCACATCCATGCTATCAAGATCTACCAGTGACTGATACATTTCAGGGTTGCCAACAAAGTCTTATAAACTGAAATTTTACCTATGCCAAATTGGAGGATGTGGTTTCACAGCCGGTAAGAGCATGAGCAGCTAATAATATCTGGCATACAGTAGACCAATGGAATTGCAAGCTTTATGTGTCGGTATAAACCTCCTTCCGCCTTTTACTGATGTTACACTACCGGTTTGAACCACATTTCGCTTGTGTTCAGTAGCTAAAGAAAAAAATGTACACATAAACAAAACATCTGTGTCAGAGGACTTAATCACAATCCTACCAAGTTCATATTTTACCCCAAACTGTTTATCAGTTTATACTGAATGCAGAATGAGTCTCGTATCTGTCTCTTCTTGTGTGCTGAACAACTGGAATATCAGTAACAGTAGTGGATGTAAACCTCTTAACAACCTCTAGGTTAACAAAAACACCTGCCAAAATAAACTGTTGTTGGTCATTTAATCCAAGTTCTTGAAAGTGAAGGAGCACATAATCGCCTAAAAATTTAGTCAAATTCTGATTATTCTTTGACGACCCTCAAAATTTCTTCCATTCTGGGATGGTCATACTTTCTGTGAAATTGTATATCCTTTCTCCGTCACAACAGTAGGACGTCTGATTTATTCAGCTGATTTTGTAGAATCTTGAGTATCATATCAGTCATAAACATCCATAACCTGTAGAGAAATTAGCAAGTGAACCAAAAGTTTGAAATAGTGTTTTTCCGAGTCCTCAGAAGTAATAAACCTCTTAACATCTAGGCTTTGAATTATACCCATACCATCTCTGATCAAAACTGATTTCATGGGACTACATGGTAATATGAATGATTGGCAGCCTTTACTTTCAAGAACATAGATAAAATCAGACTTGCAGCATTACGCATGCACCCATCATTGTGAAATAGAGCCCTTGGAATGGGGCCAGCTGGAATCTCTTACATTGGCCAGAAAAAGAGCACGGCGAAAGACAAGTTCCGGATTTATATAGGACTTGACCAATTCTCCTGATCGGCATTTAAGTTGACACGCCTTGGTCATGTTTTCAGTGAAGATCTGGTAAGCGGGACATAGAAATCATGACTTCCTGTTACGTTAAAATCTTCGTCAATAAATGATTTTTGCCAGTGGACGACCCTGATCTACGCATTGCAATGATTTTTGGACATCTTTTGTAGCGATCAATATACATGTATATATGATATTCAATAAACTCTTTGGGGGACTCAATGACTGGATTTGTCATCGCGTGTCAGCTTTTTGACTATTTTCCTCATGTTCGGACTCAAAAGGAAAAATATAACAAAGGAGCAATCAAAAAACGTAATCCATTGGACAGACAAACCCGGGAAGACAAATGAACAACCACAAGCACAACAAATAAACACAGAAAACTAAAAAACAATGAACAACACAAACTCCTATAAAAAGCAGGAGTGAACCCAGGTGCTCCGGAAGGGTAAGCAGCTCCTGCTCCGTATACGGCACCCGTCGTGAAGTTCAACAAAGTCAATCCGGGGGAAGTCACAAATCGGTGGAGGCACATGAAAGGTTACGACATTGGGAACAGGTCCAACATCATCTTAGATATTGGAACACTGTAATGGTCAATCAATTCGTGATGACGACCGTAAAATTTCCTAAATGACGACATCAACTTATCCCTGATAAAACCCTGGTTAAGAAGCTTTTATGACAGCAATAATCCTCTTTGTCGAAAGTCAGGGCCCTTGAAAATCGGATAACCTGAGAAACGTAGATGCCATATGCAGGCGATGCTGGTATATTGCTACTCAAGAAGGAAAAATTAACAATAGGAAAGTTGAAGTCATCACGTTTGTCATAAAGTTTTGTCTTCAAATGAACCCTCATAGTCTATTTCAAGAAACAAATCCAAATATGAAGCGGACTTTGGTGTATCTGTAGTATCCTTAATTTCAAGCTCACTGGGGTAGATAAGATGTAGAAAGTTTTGGAATTTGTCGTTATTTAACGACAACTCATCATATATATAACGAAAAGTAAAATTAAAGGATTGGGCTAGTTTTTTTTTGTTTTCACGTAGTAACCCTTGAATGAAGTCCGCTTCATATGAGTACAGAAACAGATCGGCGAGGAGAGGAGCACAGTTATTTGGAATGCCGAATTTTTGTTGAAAATTTAGACCGCCAAATTCAACAAATATGTTGTCTATGAGAAAATCTAACATGTTTGTAATTTTTTGTCAGAGTCAGAGTGGTTCTTCACGAAATAAGCCTTTTCTCTACCTAGAACAAGAAATTTATATCTGCGTGTCCCATTTTTCTTTGATGAACTAGTTGCTTTAAGCGATCTTTTAATTGAGAATGTGGTATGGTAGTGTAGAGTGTAGAGAAGTCGAATGTTTTTATGTTGTTACATATAGCCAAAGATTTTGATTTTAGATATTGAAGTAAATTTTTGGAGTTTTTAAGAATCCACATCTGATTGACGCCATTGGTGGAATGTGATGTTTCACAGTAATTCTGAAATCTGTCTTTAATACATGTCAATATGAATGTTAAAATCTTTGAAAGAGGTTTTGTAGAGCAATTAGCTGCCCAGCAATGTACCTTTGTTTAAACGGATTCTTATGTAGTTTAGGAATCCAATAAAGAGCAGGAAGGTCCATTTCTTCACCCTTTGTAGAAATGCCAAAGGAATCAAGAACGGTCTTGTGGTTATCAAGGACTTCCTGCTGAGTGAGTGTGGTCGGTGTATAAGTTGGGTTACCCACAGTGTTATCTATTCCTAATTTGTTTCTAAGAGACTCGAAATAATAGTTCTTGCAGACAAAAACGATGTTATTGGGGGCTTTGTCAGCTGGGACAACTATATATTTGTCATGGAGGCGAGTCAAGTTTTCAATAACCTTAGAGTCTTTAAAGATGGATTTAGCTTTAGTGATCATAGACCCTTGGAGGCTTTTATTTCGGATTTGTATCATTGACCTAATAGCCTTCACCCACTCTGAAAGTGTGTTAGCAGGTTCCTGTTCCTTTGAAGTCCATTTTCTGTCGTAGTCCTCAACAGAATCCATAAGTAATTTGAAATTATATTTCCAATTAATTGGCTGAGGTTCTCGGTATTTAGGCCCTTTAGCTAGCATATTTTTTAGCTTTTGATTATCAACTAGATTGAGACCTCCAGTGATAACATGACCCACAGGACGATAATTGAATGGAGATATTGAACAGGAACAGTCGGGGAGTTTAGACGAGGTCATCGGAATGAAGGTCCCGCAATGCCCGTTTGTAATTGAAAATCTTGGTTGCAATGGGTTTTGTATAAGAATAAGAAATAAGTGGAACAGTTTGAAATATGGAGGAATTTTAGATTTTACTGCTTTGTGTGAAGGATATTGCTGAGATTTACTACATCCAAGCCACTATTAACAAAGTTAACTTCGAGGAACAACCTTTGGTGAGATTCATCGTTATGGATGCGAACTGGTTTGAATAATCTGTGAGAAGCAATATCCGATACCACAGCAGCGAGTTTGTATTCAGCTGAATTAAAATTCCTGATTTGTTGCTCCATTGCTTTTTTGTGGAGTGAGCTAAGCTTCCACAAAGGAATGGAATATAGTTTAGTTTGAATGTGATGTAGTCCTAAAGGTTTTTGTATGTACGGCAATAACGCATTTAAGCAGATGTCATGGTCAATAGGCGAAGTGTAATGTCGATGACCATGACTGCGTTTACGGCGTAGAGTTATATTGAAAATATTCATCACATTGATTTCGCTGCATTCTGGGCTTGAAAGATTCCTTATGCTGTCAATTTTATCATTGCAACCATATGGCATCGCGGTACCCAATTCCTTAATCCAAAATTCTTCTGTTTGTCTGCGATGGGGTGTGCTGAGGTTTCGATTATTAGTAGGGTGATATATTTTTTCTAATATACGGACTTTCATTGATAGGATGGAATGATCAGGAAGGTTGAAATGTTGATAAACAACCTGATTGGTGTTGTTGTTAATACCTGATCTATGTCCGTTCGTTCTTGTATTTAACCTACCTTTTGTTTCACCCACATAAACCAAGCCACAGAGATTACATTCTACCCCGTATACAATGTTTGTCGATGTACAAGTCAGATGATCATGACTTCTAGTGTCGTACGATTTTCCTGTTAACTTGCTTGTAAAATACGGTTCTGTTATAAGAATCTTACAAGTTTTACAATTTTTAGATTTGCACGGTGAAATGGTGCAATGTGGCATTGAGTCATCATATTGTAAGATGTCATCTAAAATAACTTCACATGGCACAATCTGTTTATAGAGGTCAGTTTTTTTGTACTAAAAATGATGATCATCTGACTGTACATAGTTGGGGAATGTCAAATCTGATAGTTCTTGTGCATGGAATCAGTCGCACTTTTAGTAGACTTCTCCTTCATGTTTGAAGCAACATGTGCGAAAATTTGTCTGGTAATCATCCGTTGAAGCAAAGCTGACTTTTGTCGGGACAGACCATCAGTACCACCATTTCTCTTGATTTCCTTTATCACTGTCTGCTCTGTTGCCATACCAGTCTATACGCCATTATATGTGCTGGCAATTTTTCTAACTGCAAAGCTGTCCGACATAAAAGCAGACGTGACTTAATCCGGCAAATTTAACGTGTCCAGTATGTATGCTGGAGTCCATCTTGCATAGTTTGTTTTGTTAGATACAAAAAATGGCAACATAGAAGACACTGACTTCAAGTGAAGAGTCCCATTAACCAAACACACAGTCCTGGTGTTTACAAGAATGACTTCCACTGCATTCAAAAACATTTCCCAAACTTTGAATGTTGCTGATACATTTGTACTTGGTGACAAGGGTAATTGATCTGCTTTCAAAACTTTTATAATTACATATTGACAATATAAAAAGTACTAAATGTTTTTGTTTGATGTTAAATTATTGTAAATATTGAAGTTGGAATTCAATGAAAACGGCTAAAAATACGAATATTTTTGTAATATGCAAATACTGTTACAAAACTGATTTCGGACAATTTAAATATCCATATCATGATCTTCAACTTTAAAAAAAGAATTAAACAAAGAATATAAACGGATAAAGAAAAGGAATCGACCAAAATATAGTTCTTGATTTTATGAAAAATGAAAGGCCCTCCATTTTTCAGAATTAAAAAAAAAAACTGCACAATGGGAATTTTTTACGACCCGGCAAAGAAGTTAGTCTAAGGTATACTTTAAACGATAGAAATCTTTCTAGCCGTGTGTCATGCCGGTTGACTAAAGTCTTAAAATAAGTTAGCTATCAGCGATCAGTCACGGCTCTAATAATGGCCCTTAACAAAATTTGTTTTTGGTGCCGATCCGAAATTCAACATGGCTGCCAGGGTCAAATATGCACTCTGATTGACTAAAATTCTTTGAAACTACATAAGCAATTGAATTGTTATATTTCAGGAATGATTTTTACATGGTCCTATACATTCTACAAGGTTTATGTTTTTTATGCCGATCTGAAATCTAAGGTGACCGCCACCACGGGACACATTTAACAGAGGATTTTATGGGAAATACATACAAACATGTTCTTGTCAGAAACCGGTTGACAGATGGAAGTAATATTATGGATAAATGATAAGATAATGGTCCTTAACAAAATGGATATTTTTTTATGCCGATCCGAAATTAAAAAACAAGGCTGCAGGTCCATTTATGAACTCTGATTGGCTGAAATTTAAAAAAAATATTCTTCTCTGAAACTACATAAGCAATTGAATTGTTATATTGCAGGAATGATCCTTACATGGTGCTGTACAAATTTTATTATGAGCTCATGGATTGTTCCGTCCGGACGATAACAGCGTTCCTCTTTCATTATTGTGTTGGTACCAATCGGAATCAACCTTCTCTGGTATCGAGATGCTGATACGTGCCAGGTTGATTTTGTGCTGCAGAGTCTCGACCAAAGCATGTTTCAGGTAACTGGACGGGGCACCGGCGAAGAATAAACGAGGATCATGGCACATGTTATTGTAATTTGGTGGCTCAATCGGATCAGGTGGAATAACCTTCCAGATGTTAGTTGGTTTCTGAAGACTGCATGATATCGCGACACTGGTGTCAGTGGATGGAAATTGTGGAGCTGAACTAGATAAATCTAGAGGCTCATTCTGAAGTGGAGAAGAGATCAGTGTAGATGCAGATAATCCTGATGATGGTGCAGATGAGATAATATGTGCAGGTGACTGTGGTGAAATGGTTGTTGATGACACTGTAGCTGACAGTGTAGAGGCAACAGATGAAGACAAGTCGACAGGAAGCTCAGAAGTGAAGGCAGCTCAGAGGAGGAAGAAATAACTGGTGTAGAAACTTTCACTGAAGAGTTAGATGAAGAAACTGGTAAAAATGGCAAACCTTGGAGTGGATCTACAATTTGATAGAATGGTATGTCTGATGGTGAATATACAGCAGGATATTTTTCAGTGGATTCAATATTGAGGTATTTAGAAAACAGTTGGTCTGAAGGAATAGAGATGGATGACTGTAGTGGTGGATCTTGTAGACGTTTAAGTTGAGATTGTGTTGCTGGTTCCATCCTTAACAAATCAGCAAAATTTGGCATCGCCAAATCCAACTCTTCAGTGAGAGCTGCCGTCTCAGCTGGATCGAAGAACTTGGTTTCATTAAGAGAAACAGGTTTGATGACAGGAACTGGTACAACCACAGAAGAAAAGGATTTTGTCTGTGCTCGTATCTCAGCAGGAGTAAAAAGTTGATCTCTATGAGCATCCCGTTCATGTTGATGGAGCCTTTGTCTCTGGTGTTCTGACAGCTCCACCAACAGAATCTGCACTCAAGTCTCGGGCCATGGACCCTCCTGATATGCCTTGTCAGCTGCGTTTTTCCTGGAAAACGCCTCCCACACTCATCACATTGGTCTGTACAAATTATATTATTCATCTTCTGTAAAATATAAATTTAACATTTTCGTTTTTAATCATTAGTTTTCTTAATTTATGTGTCTGTATATGTATATTAATATTGAAATAAAATATTTGCTTCCTAAACTTTGGTTAGTATTTCATTGGTGTCAATAATAAAGATATCTTTGGTTGCAAGATATTTATGTATCCATTATTATTTGGCTTCTCTATGGTTTCTGAATATATACTTGGGTAATTTATGGGTTTTCCATGTACAACTTGTAAACTTTGATAAATATATTACTTTCATCGAAATCTGGACAACATTCATCCGTATTAGATTAGCGTTAGAATAATAACACCATCCACATTTGAACACATAGATTCATAATAACAATATTTCACAGTTATCAAATTTTAACTGCATTCAGAATTTCATTCGAACCACCTTAATTAAAGGTAATACATACTTGTGCATTAAAAACATCACAAGTCAAAACTCGTCAACTTGTAATTAAAATTTTTATTAACTGTACATTTAAATAGTACACAAAATATTAATACATTTATAGATTTTATACGTCTGTTCATTTGGTCTTGGTATTTAAGGCGGTCTCTCCCATGGGGACATACCATCTCTTCAATGTACCGATGTGTGGTTTTAAGTCTGTTCACATGAACAATTTTTGGTTTTGATTTTGGTCCTTGAATTTTATATGAAATATCTGACAAGCGCATTTGACATTTCTTTGATCGACCTTTGTAGGTTCTCATGTCTTGCAGTAAAACACCATTTCCTACTTTGTACTCAGGAAAATTGCAAGAAAGGTCATGTCGCCATTTTTGGCGCTCTGCATCATTCTGTAGTTACTCTGGCAACTGTGTGAACTTTTTCTAAACGGTTCATAAGGTCTTCAACATAGTCTGGTATTGACTTATGATTTTCTTCTTTGGTTATTCCTTGCATGAGGTCATCGTGCAGTTTAGGTTCCCTTCCCATCATCATGGAACTGGGAGTCTCACCTAAGGTTTCATGAACCGATGACCGATATGCCATCATAATAAATGGTAAATATAAATCCCAATCTTTTTTGAGTTTTTGAAATAAATTTGCTCAACATGTCTTCAGTGGTACGGTTTAATCTCTCAACTAATACTGAATTTGAGGATGAAAAGGACTATTCCTAGTCTTGCTAATATTTAGTTTCTTACAAAGTTCACAGAATAATTCAGACGTGAACTGGGAACCTTGATCTGTATGTATTTGAAGAGTTAAACCATATATACAAATAAACTCCGTTAGCAATTTTTCAGCAATGGTGGAGGCCTCTTGTAACCCATAGGCTTCAGCAAACCTTGTAAAATAATTAGTAACTACTAGTATATATCTGTTCCTTTTTTCTGTTTTTGTAACTTGACCAAGTATATCTAAGGAAATTCTTTCTAGGGGTTCACCCACAATATATGATTTCATTTCACCCTTTGCACGACGGGCTGGTTGGTTCCTTTTCTGACATTCCTTACACCTTTTGCACCATCTCTCGATGTGTAAATTGTACCCTGCCCAATAAAACCTATCTTTTACCCTGGCTAAGGTGTGCTTGAATCCTAAATGCCCTACTAATTTATCAGTATGCAAGAGATTGAGAACCTCATTCTTGTATGTATTTGCTAAGACAAACTGAAAACCGGTTTTGTTTTCATCAGTACTTTTAATAGGTACCCATTTCCTATAGAGTATACCACTTTCAAATTGGGATCAATAGGTTTTATAAGCTTGACCCAAATGCAAGATTTCTGACCATTTAGGCTTCTGTCCCTGTTTCCAGGTCTAAACAGTGTTTAAAATATTATCTTTGGATTGGGCTTCCCCTAATTCATCTTTGGTTTAATTAGCTCACTTGGCCTAAAAGGCCATGTGAGCTTTTTCCATCACTTTGCGTCCGTCGTCCGTCCACATTTCACATTTTCATCTTCTTCTTTGAAACCACCAGTCCAAATGGAACTTGGCAGGAATGTTAATGGGGTGGTTCTGTACAAAATCTATGTTTTTTGTGCCGATCGGATATTCAACATGGCTACCAGGGGCAGATAATTCATTCTGATTGGACTTATCTTTAAAGCTCTTCTTATCAGAAAGTACTGTGCAAATTGAATTGATTTGTTGCATGAATGATCTTTGGATGAACCTCTAGAAAATATATGTTTTTTGTGCCGATCAGAAATTCAAGATGGCCACCACAGCCGGGCTAATTTAAAATTGGAACCTATGGGGAAATTTGAACAAAGGTCTTCTTGTCAGAAACTACTGAGCCAATTGAATTGATTTGTTGCATGAATGATCTTTGGATGAACCATTAAAACCGAAACATTTGGAAGACCATAAATCAAACTTATTTTAAACAAGAAGTACTCATAACGAAAAATACCGAAATAGGAAGCCAAATTTCAGCTAAGGAGATCTACCATGTGCAATATAAGGAATGAACCCTTAGTATTTCTGTTATTTTTAAATTTTGCTAAATACTGGTAATTTCTGTCACAAATCAATGAATAATAATGTCAGACAAGTCTGACGACAGGGTTATCGAATGCCCTCGGGAACCTAGGATCCACCATGCAGAGGCATCGTCCAAGGAGTTTCAAAATAACAATCCAAAGACACTAATATTAGATAAAGTAAATTTATACTATGCTGTATACGACTCAATTCAAGGAGTTACCTCTCATCAGCAGCATTAAAACCGAAACATTTGGGAGACCAAAAATCAAACTTATTTTTAACAAGAAGTACTCATAAAAAAATAACAAAATAGGAAGCCAAATTTCAGCTAAGGAGAACTACCATGTGCAATACAAGGAATGAACCCTACTATTATTTTTTAATTTTGCTAAATACTGCTAATTTCTGTAACAAATCAATGAATAATCATGGCAGACAAGTCTGACGACTGGGATGGCGAATACCTTCGGGGATCTAGGATCTACCATGCAGAGACATCGTCTCAGGAGTTTCAAAATAACAATCCAAAGATACTACTATTAGTAAATTTATACTATGCTGTATACGACGCATTTCAAGGAGTAACCTCTCATCCGCAGCATTAAAACCGAAACATTTAAACTTATGTTTTTTTGCGCCGATCGGAAATTCAATATGGCCGCCACAGCTGGACTTAGTTAGGGTTATCAAATTATTTGTGACTTTCAGAAATGTCTCTTTTATCACAATGTTTGCAGTCAATGCAAGGACGACGGGATAAACTGTCTGCGTTTCCATGCTTTAGGCAGGCCCTATGTTTATAGTAAAGTTGTAAATGCCTAAAGTTTCTAGCACCCTTCTGGGTTCTTGAAATTTGTTAACCAGTTAAGTGTACCATGGTCTGTCCTTATGGTAAAATAAAAGCCATAAAGGTTATGGTGAAAATGTTTCACAGCAGAAACAATGGCTAGTAATTCCCCCTGGTTACATAGTATTGCCTTTCAGCTTTTGTAAGTGTCCTACTATAATATGCTATAACATGCTCTGAACCTTGGTCTGAAATTTAGGATAAGACAGCCCCAACTCCTTTACCACTAGCATCACTGTCTAAAATTATTTTTCAAGAGAAGGGTATACTAAAATAGGGCTTGTTGTCAAGGCTCTCTTTAATGTATTGAATGCCTCATCACACTCAATATTCCATTTAAAAATTGTATTCTTCTCAGTAAGACGATATAAGAGACAAACTATTTTGCTGAAATTTTTAATAAACTTCCTATAATAGGAACATGTTCCTAGGAAGCTTCTAACATCTTTTATATTTGAAGGTACTGGCCAAGTTTTGACTGCATCCACTTTGACAGGGTCTGAAGATATACCTTCTGCTTTGACTATATGACCTAGTGGAGAAATTTTCAACCCAGCTTGACAAATTCTATCAAAAACTGCTTGCAGTCTAGTAATGTGCTCGTCAAATGAACTAGAAAATACAATTATATAATCTAGATAGACAACACACGTTTCCCACTGTAAACCGGACATATATTCCATGAGTCTAGAAAAGGTTGCACCAGCATTACATAAGCCGAAAGACATCTGGGTAAATTCGAATAATCCCTTCCCGGTAACAAAAGCTGTTTTTGGTGCGTCTTTTGGGTCCATGCCAACCTGGTAATAACCGCTGGCAAGGTTTACAGTTGAAAAAAAAGTATTGCCTCTTAGGGCATCTAGGCACTCTCCAATCAAGGGAAGGGGATAGCTATCTTTTGTGGCTAATTCATTTACCCTTCTGAAGTCAATATAAAGCTTTATAGATTGGTCGTATTTACGAACGATCACAATTTGGGCAACTCCAGGCTGACATGGAGGGCCGTATAATTCTGCAATCCAACATTTTTTGTATTTCATCATTAACTTATTGTCTAAGTGAAAAGGGTACTCGTCTAGGGTTTTGTTTTACCGGTGAAGCATCACCAGTGTTTATCGTATGTTAAACTAAATCTGTTTTACCCAGATCATTTTTTGAACTTGCAAATGCAGTAGAATTTTTAACAAGAAGGTCCCTGACTGCCAAATTTTGACTTTCACTGAGGTTATCTTTACATTTATAAATTATCATCTCTAAATGTTCAGGCAAAGGAACTAGATCATCTGGATCTAACAGATCCTAGTATATTATCAGATGATATAAGCAGAAGTATTTTTATGCAATATTTGGGGTTCATCAGTAACATTACGTACTCTCAATACAAGACTTACTGTTCCTATTGTACATACATTTGTAGGATTTTTTGCTACAAAAACGCCTTTGTCTTTCTTTGTGTCCACGACAGTGATTGTACCAAATGGTAATTCATGCTCTGGTTTGGCATGCAATATTAATTCACTTCTTTGTGGTATAGTCACCTTCTGAGCTACAGAGATTTTAAAAAGTCTTGGTATTTGACTTTCTAATTCAAAATTTACTGGTCTATCATTAATCATGAGTGATTGGTTTGGTATATCAATGACACATTTATTTACCATCATCAAATCATAACCCAACACAACTGGTATATCAATATCAGTAACAACAAAATTTTGCCAAATTATCTGTTCATGTAATAATAAATGTAATTTTATGGTGCCAATTGAACAAAGATTCTGCCCATCAGCCAATTTGATATCATTTTCAAATGGTTTTACCCTATTTTTGTAATGACTAGGTAGATTTTGAAAAATCTTTGAGTGTAAAACACTAATAGATGTCCCTGTGTCAATTAAACAATGCAAAGTTTGGTTGCATTTTTCAGCCTTCATATATAAACTATTATGATTATAACTTGATTTTCAGAAAAATTGGGCCCTTCTTCATGGGTAGACCTCATTCCCATCATTTACAGGTTTCCGTGGGTTCTGGAATGTATTGGTAATGGATTTTCTTCACCAGAAGTACCATTAGAGATATCCCTTAAGTTTCATGAGTTATGGTAGTCATGGTAGATCTCCTTACCTGAAATTTGGCTTCCTATTTCGGTATTTTTGGTTATGAGTACTTCTTGTTTAAAATAAGTTTGGTTTTTGGTCTTCCAAATGTTTCGGTTTTAATGCTGCTGATGAGAGGAAACTCCTTGAAACGCGTCGTATACAGCATAGTATAAATTTACTATATCTAATATAGTATCTTTAGATTGTTATTTTGAAACTCCTGGGACTATGCCTCTGAATGGTGGACCCTAGGTCCCCAAGGGTATTCGTCAACCCAGTCGTCAGACTTGTCTGACATGATTATTCATTGATTTGTTACAGAAATTACCAGTATTTAACAAAATTCATAATAATAATATTTCGGTATTTTTTGTTATGAGTACTTCTCGTTTAAAATAAGTTTGGTTTTTGGTCTTCCAAATGTTTCGGTTTTAATGCTGCTGATGAGAGGTAACTCCTTGAAATGCGTCGTATACAGCATAGTATAAATTGTATCTAATATTAGTATCTTTGGATTGTTATTTTATTCCCATTGTATTCGCTGGTATTGTCAGACTTATTTCTGCTGTAATCATAATATCTATTACGATTCAATGTATTTTGGTCTATGAATTGTTCATTGTCTCTGACGCTTTTTTTGCACTTTTTAGCTCACCTGGCCAAAGGCCATGTGAGCTATTGCCATCACTTGGCGTCCGTTGTCGTCGTTAACAATTATACAAAACTCTTCTCCTCTGAAACTACTTGACTAATTAGAACCAAACTTTGTATGAATGTTCCTTGGAGTACCCTGCATAGAACTGATGTGGGGATTTTTGATTCGTCGAAAAACATGGCCGCTGTTACTAAAAATAGAACATAGGGGTTAAACAACAGTTTTTCGCAAATATCTCAAAAATCATTAGGTTACGGCAAATTCTGGCAGGTTGGAAGTGTTCAGCATGATGAGAGCTACCTGTGTGCTGATTTTCGTGAAAATCTGTCAACTGATGTTAGAGTTATTGCCCTTTTTTGACATTTTTGGCTTTTTTTATGTTATTATTTCAAAAATCTTCTTCTCTGAAACTACTATTCAAAATCAAATTAAACTTGGTAAGATTGTTCCTTCGGGTACCCTGCATAGAACTGATGTGGGGATTTTTGATTAGTCGAAAAACATGGCCGCTGTTACTAAAAATAGAACATAGGGGTCAAACAACAGTTTTTCGCAAATATCTCAAAAATCATTAGGTTACGGCAAATTCTAGCAGGTTGAAAGTGTTCAGCATGATGAGAGCTACCTGTGTGATGATTTTCGTGAAAATCTGTCAACTGATGTTAGTGTTAGTGCCCTTTTTTTGGCATTTTTGGCTTTTTTTTCATGTTATTATTTCAAAAATCTTCTTCTCTGAAACTACTATTCAAAATCAAATGAAACTTGGTAAGATTCTTCCTTAGGGTATCCTGCAAAAAGTTAATGCTTGGATTTTTGATTGGTTGAAAAACATGTCCGCCCTTACTAAAAGTAGAACATAGGGGTCAAAATGCTGTTTTTGCTATTTTTTCCTGAATTATAGAAAGAAAATGAAGATGAAAGCTACTTTCAAGGTAAACATGGTATCCCGAGTTGAATGGTGATGATGAAAGTTTGTTTTGGACGGCCATTTTTAAAATGGCTGCCATTTTCTCGCCATTTTTTACACTTGCTCAAATTTCAACAATATTTGGTTTTTAAAGTAAACATGGTATCCTTAGTGAATGGTGATGAGATTTTTTGTATGGAGCATCTATGGAAGGTCCTTTAGGAAATTTGCATTAATCTTCCCGGTCCGTGAAACAAAATGGCCGTCTTGAGCATTTACATGTTCTGATTGGCCGAAATTTAAAAGTTCTTCTCCTCTGAAACCGTAAAGCCAAATGAACTGATTTTTGGTATGTATGATGTATGGAAGGTCCTTTACAAAGTTTGCATAACTCATCATAATGTCCGTGAAACAAAATGGTCGCCATGAGCATTTACATGTTCTGATTGGTCAAAATTTTAAACTTCTCCTTACAAACCGTTAAGCCAAATGAACTGATTTTTGATATAGAACATCTATGGAACGTCCTTTACAAAATTTGCATCAATCAGCCTGGTCCGTGAAACAAAATGGCTGCCATGAGCATTTACATGTTCTGATTGGTCAAAATTTTAAACTTCTCCTCTGAAACCTTAAAGCCAAATGAACTGATTTTTGGTATGGAGCATCTACGGAAGGTCCTTTAGGAAGTTTGAATAAATCTTCCAGGTCCGTGAAACAAAATGGCCGTCATGAGCATTTACATGTTCTGATTGGTCGAAATTTAAAATTTAAATGAACTGATTTTTGGTATGGAGCATCTATGGAAGGTCCTTTACAAACTTTGCATAAATCTTTCTAGTCCGTGAAACAAAATTGCCACCATTATATGTTCTGATCGGTCAAAATTTAAAACTTCTCCTCTGAAACCGTTTGGCCAATGAACTTATACATGGTATGAAGCATTTATAGAAGATCATATACAAAGTTTCCAGAAATCAATCTAGTCTGTCAAATCAAAAGTTTGTGACTGCCAGGTGAGCGATACAGGCTCAGCCCACTGAGCCTCTTGTTTGAAATATGCCCTTTTTGCCACAATAACATTGTCCCCTATTTTGACCTTTTTGAAAATTTCTATTTCCATCATTGTGTTTAGAGTGATTTTCTCTGCTAGCTTCTTGTCTTAACGTGGGTTTTTTTGTGACTTAACTGAAAAACTTCATATTTAAGTGCTAGATTTAGAGCTTCGTCAGTTGACTTAACATTCCCTTGGCAGATTGCCGATTCAAGTTCATGGTCATTTAGGGCATTTCGGAAACTTCTGCAAGCTAAACTATCCCTTTCTTCAGGATGTGCCTGGGGATATGCTAATCTAACAAGTTATTTAATATCTTGTGCTAATTCGGGGAAACTTTCACTCTTTTTCCTTCTTGGGGCATCAATTTGGTTTCTGAACAACTCATTCTGGTTCTTTGGTTCAAACCTTTTTAGCTCACCTGACCCGAAGGGTCATGTGAGCTATTGCTATCACTTGGCGTCCGTCGTCCGTCCGTCGTCTGTCCGTCGTCCGTCCGTCCGTCCGTCGTCCGTTAACTTTTTCAAACGTTAACTCCTCCAACACCATAAGTCCAACTGCAACCAAACTTGGTACAGTTATTAATTGGTATGGGTGCTACAAATCTATTGTTTGGAGTTTTGATTCGTATAAAAACATGGCCGTCATGGCTAAAAATAGAACATAGGGGTAAATCGCAGTTTTTTGCAAATAAGTCAGAAACGGTCACAGATATCAAAATTCTGGCATAGGGTAAAAGTGATCAGCACCTCAAGATCTACCTGCCCTGAAATTTTGAAGATCCAACCACTCATTTCAGAGTTATCACCCTTTTTCCTGATTTTTTCCAAATTTTGCACTTTTTATATGTTATTATTTCAAAAATCTTCTCCTCTGAAACTACTGAATGGATTTGGACAAAACTTAGCATGATTGTTCCTTAGGGTATCCTGCACAAAGTTTATGCTTCGATTTTTGATCCGTCGAAAAACATGGTCACTGTTACTAAAAATAGAACATAGGGGTCAAACAACAGTTTTTTGCAAATATCTCAAAAATCATCAGGTTACGGCAAATTCTGGCAGGTTGAAAGTGTTCAGCATGATGAGAGCTACCTGTGTGCTGATTTTCGTGAAAATCTGTCAACTGATGTTAGAGTTATTGCCCTTTTTGACATTTTTGGCTTTTTTTTATGTTATTATTTCAAAAATCTTCTTCTCTGAAACTACTATTCAAAATCAAATGAAACTTGGTAAGATTGTTCCTTAGGGTATCCTGCAAAAAGTTAATGCTTGGATTTTGGATTGGTTGAAAAACATGTCCGCCCTTACTAAAAATAGAACATAGGAGTCAAAATGCTGTTTTTTGCTATTTTTTCCTGAATTATAGAAATAAAATGAAGATGAAAGCTACTTTGATGGCAAACATGGTATGCCGAGTTGAATGGTGATGATGAAAGTTTGTTTTGGACGGCCATTTTTAAAATGGCTGCCATTTTCCCGCCATTTTTTACACTTGCTCGGATTTCAACAATATTTGGTTTTTAAAGTAAACATGGTATCCGTAGTGAATGGTGATGATGAGAATGTTGTATAACAATGATTAAACTTCATAATATGTGAGCTTTTAATTGCCATCACTTGGTGTCTGTCATCATCATTGTTAACAAATTTTCAAACATCTTCTCCTCTGAAACTACTAGGGGGATTTGGATGAAACTTAGCATGATTGTTCCTGCAATATTTCCTTTTTAAGTACAATAAAAAGCCTTAACCCACAATTTTTACATAACTTCTTTCAAACATTTTAAAAACGAAGACAACATATAGACCAAAAGATTTATACTTGTATTTGAAGATGAATTAAAGCTTGTATTTTGTATTGTGAATCATCAGATTGACCATGACTGTATCTTAATCAAGCATAGGGAGAACTCATGCCCATTTCTTTCCAGAGGTTCTTGAAAGGCTTTTAAAGGTATTTTCAGCATTTTATGTGACCTTAAATACTCAGTTTAATTTACAAAAAAACATTAATATATTAATTTAGTTTATAGTCATTGTTTGCCAGGTGAGCGATTCAGGCTCTTGAGAGCCTCTTGTTGTCAGTATACTAATTCATCAAAAGATGGTGGACCGTTGGTATTAATGTCCCCTAAGGTTGTCAGTGCAGCATCTTGCATACAAGCAATACGTTTTAAAGCTTTTGTTTTCTCAGACCAATCATTTAAATTTGCTACTGTTTGAGATTGAACCTTATAATTATTCCAACTAGACTTTCTGTCATAGTTCTGTGGTTTTGTGGTTGTGGTTTTCTTTACTGTCAAAGGTACTTTTTCTTGGTTCATTATTTACTGAGTATGTATCATATACCCTTACTGTTGGTGACACTTGTGTATTTAAAACACTACTTGGGTTAGACTTTGGTTTTTCAATAGGTGAAAATGTATTACCTCTGGTATTTCAGCTTGTATTAAATGCAATGGTATTAGAACTATTGCATTTAATACAAGCTGAAATACCTTAAAGACGAGAAAGGAAGAACACATGAAGAATTAATCCTATTGAGAATTGCATCGGCCGATTTTGTCCTTGCCTTAAAGTTTTTCCATAATGAATTAAGCTGGGTAACTGTTCTTTTGTTGAAACCATGTCTGCAGTTGAATTCCTTTTCAATAGAGTCCCATTATTTGTTCTTTTTTTAAATCCTCCTCCCATCATTTTGTTTATTGTCTTTTATACCTTTTCTACATTCTACCAGCTCGATGTGGGGACTCGGTAGCCGAGTGGTCTAGGTAGTTCGTCATGACTACTAACGATCACTAGTCTGTCAACGCTGATGTTGTGAGTTCGAATCTCACCTGTGGCGGGGTTTGTTCGACTCCGATCTTAATTGACATGGTCGTTGGTTCTCTCCCAGTACTCCGGCTTCCTCCACCAATAAAAACTGGCCGCTGCGAAATAGCCAAATGTGCTGAAAACGGCGTAAAACCCCAACTAAAACAAACCAGCTCGATAAAAACTTTTTTTCAATTCAGTAAAGTTAGGCGATTTTTTGCTGCCATTATCACACTTTAAAAATATAAAGCTTAAACTGTACTCAGGTGAGAAATTGATGAGTGACACGTTAAGCATCCGCACATAACTCTTTGGCATCCGTTAATAACTTGTCACAACTCGCTCACACTCGCAGACACTCGTGAGGATCCTTGAAAGTAGAGGCAAATTTTTTGACAGGTCAAATATTTTCTTGCCATTGTCCACGGATTACATTTTCTGTAAATAACTCTTAAATAACGTGTAACAATCCGTAATGCAGGCGTCACAATGTCCCGAAATTGACACCAGATGACCATACGAATATGGAATTTTGAATTTCGCGCGAAGATGACCCCCGAACGTGGTCAACAGCCAATCATCAGCCGAAGCAAGTACGATGTCTACAGGAGGTCACACGATGGCACCCGAACCATACATGAAGGCAACAAAAAGATGTGAATTTTTATTAAGTAGTTTATCCGCAGTACACACGAAGGCAACACGATGGCCACATGATGCGTAATGGGAGTACGGCAGTTCTAACCAGGTCACGAAGGCGTCAAGTTACCTCCCGATGGTACAAATTTGAGACAACTCCCAATCTGCCACATACTATACAACACCTACCCAAGTGTTTCGGGTACCTGTTTAGATCGATTAATAGGATCAATGCCGTACCCATCATCAGCGACTCGAGCCTCTGGTGTGTTATTTTTAAGACATTTTATCTTTAATTATTTTACAACGTATGTTGAAAATCCGATACAAAAAGGAGTCGGATACTTGTTGGTCAATAGCATATGCTTTTCTATTTTAGTTTTTTTTCCTCGTTGTGCTCAAAAATTCTTTTCAATTGAGAATTTCTGTTATAATTTACGTACTGGATACGTTTGAGAATGATATACTTTTTTATTTCGTTTTAGCCGAGGTGAGGTATTTTTTAAGGCTTTTATGTTTTTTTTGGTATGCAATCAGCTTGGGCGTTTGAATATTTAATTTGTTTCATCATTCCTTTCAATAATATTCCAGTGTTTTCTAATAATTTTTCATAACTGTGTGAAAAAGGGGTTAAATTTTGTAGCAAATACTAGGGTGGCGCTTTGTTTTTATTTTTATTTAAGAGTTTTTGTCTGTATTAGTTAAAATAGTTTAGCTTTTGATTTTTTTGTTGCATTTTTTTATTTCAGTGTGTTGGTAGCCTCATTTCATTAGATTGGTTTTAAAGAATTCAATTTGTGATTTAGTTTCATTTTCATCACTGGTTATTCTGGTTACTTCCCCAGTTATTAAACCTTTAAATACTGAGGAAAGGTGTGCCAATGTTCTATTGAGAAATTGGTAATTTTCAGTTGGTTTTCTATATATTTTATATCAAGTATGTTTTCTCTGTGTAATCTATTTCCTATGAATATGGCAGTGTCCAGAAATTGCAATTCTCTACTGAAGAATAGTTTTAAATGTTCTCCATCATCTCTGTATATGGACAGGTGTAGAATTTTGTGTAAAGGTGGAAATAATTCAATTATTTCTGAAATAATTTCAAACATTCTAATGTCCGTAAGAGAGGGTCTACTAGGAGAACCCATGGGAACTCCTGTGCACTGGAGATAGAGAGTGCTACAGCGTTCGGATTCGTTATTTTTTAGAATAATCTTATGTAATTCTAAAAATGTCTCTGTTTTACAGGCTTCAATTTTAGGCCAAGCTTTGTTTATTGCTTCATAAATCTCAATATGTTCCATATTTTCATACATAGAGCTAGCATCAAAACTAGCCATTACAAAACTTGGAAGGAGGATCAGTCCTATCTTATTAATAAAGGAGGTTGTGTCCTGTGTGTATGTCCATTGTTTAGTAACCACTAGACTCAGGAATGTATTGGCTCATTCGTTCTGTGGGACTTCAAGGTAATGATATGATAGGCCTGCCAGGTATATTTGTATTTTTTAAATACTAGTATTCATTATCAGTCTCCAAAATTTATTTTTTCCTCGTTAAATTTATGTACATCTTTTTGGGAAGCATGTACATTCGTCCTAATCTAGTTTATCTTTCCTCTGAGGCTGGCCTTTTATATGTCCACGTTACCATGACACATGTGAAACACTTGAGCTACTCAAATTCGGCTGTCTTCGCCGACACCATGATGCCATCTCGATGTCATCGTACTATAATACGATGGCTACACGACGGCATTGTGAGGGCTCCCGTAGTCGTGCTACCTTCCTAAGACAATCGGGTATATTCGTGTTTCCATCGTATTGTCTTCGTGAGGCGAAAATGCCCGATGGTATCGATGATCACACGAAGTAAAGACGAAGATGCCCTCACGATGGCCTTACGAAGAGCAAAATGGACAGACGAATTCAACATGAAAATGAACCTTCGCAAGGTCTTTCGGCAGTGCGAAAGATTTTGCCACCGCTCACGAAGTTGCTGCCAAACAATAGCTTAAGATGCTCTCACGAATGACCCGATGTTTTTACGATCAGATCCAAATTTGAACATTTCCTTTATTGTGTGTCCATCTGGTGTCAATTTTGGGACAGTGAGACGCCAGCATAAGTATGGTAAACCAGATGAATCGTAACATTCCGGAATATACCCGTAACAATCCATAAAAAGCTCGTAAAATGTGGTATTTATCCGTATATAAGCTGCACAAGTCAATATATACATATATGGGTTAAAGATTGTGTTTTTTCTTGTCCATCGAGAACCATGGCTGCCATGGCTAAAAATAGATTATAGGTGAAAAATGCACTTGTTGGTCCATAAACTAAAGCAGTTAGAGCAACACTGACAAGAATTAAAAATGTTTAAGAGATCAAGATCTACCTGCCATGAAATTTTCAGATGAATCGGTCAACCCATTTTGCAAACAATTGCACCTGGGTTGTTAATTTTGCAGTTTTAGATTATTAACTAATATTATTACAGATAAAGACAAACCGTAAACAGCAAAAATGTTCAGCATAACCTGACATAAATTAAATGGTAGCTGTACAAATAAAGTGGAGGGTCAATGGTCAAGGTCATTGAAAAAAGTCCATAGCAACTGATGAAAAAGTCCCTAGCAACCATATATATATATTTGGGTTAAGGGCCCTATAATAAAGCTGCACAAGTCAATATAGAGGCTCAAGGGTAAAGGTTATTGAAAAAACCCAGAGCAACCGATGGAAAAGTCCCTAGCAACCAGATATATTTGGGTTCATGATTCTATATTTTAAATGTACAAGTCAATATGAACGCGAAAAATGTGATAATACATTAAATAGCAAAAATAATCATTGATCTGCAAAAGTTCCGGCTCTTGGGGGCTTCTACCCACGAAAATAAATGAATCCACAGTATTCACAATAATTGTTAATCAGTAGGTTCATCCACTCAAATAGACCAGATGAAAGCAGTCTGAAACTTAAACATGCAAATATTTGATATAAGACATCCGTTATGAGAGCGATTATAAAGCATAACAATTGCATTATTGTATTCTTTTTGGACATTTTTAAGTTTAATTTAAGATTGGTAGATTTTTTAAATCCGGAAAATGCATGTTTAAATATGTGACTCTAACACTAATGATTTTGACCTAGTTTAAATAATTATGATTAAAGTACTATCCAGTAAGAGATCTCTGGAGTTCTAGTATTTCAGAGGTCTGTTAATGTAACCTGCATGGATATAGAGGTTAAGTATAATCGGTGAAAACAATCATTATACCCCCCGCAAACAAAGTTTGGGAGGGTATATAGGAATCAGCCTGTCTGTCTGTCTGTCCATAATTTATTTGTACCCGCAGTTTCTCAAACATGCCTTATCAGAGGTTAATGAAACTTTGCATGCTGTTAGATCCTAGTTCGTAGATGTGCGCGTGCGAGGTATGTCCTGGTCCAATAGTTTTTTCCATAATTTTATACCTTTTTGGAATTAGAAATTCTCTCTATCCCCCAATTTTTTTTTCGTACCCGCAGATTCTTAAACATGCCTTATCAGAGGTTAATGAAACTTTGCATACTGTTAGATCCTAGTACGTAAATGTGCGCATGCGAAGTATGTCCTGGTCCAATACTTTTTCCCATAATTTTATACCCTTTTGTTACCTCATTTATACCCAGTTGGACTTAGAAATTGTGAGACAATTCACCATGATAAGGATGCCCTAGTCCATTAAATTAACAGCAGTGGGGATATAGTTAGTGACGTTCCATCACAGTTCTAGTTTTTGTCTCGCCTGCGACGAATAGTCGCGTAGGAGAGATATAGGTATTACTTTCCGGCGGCGTAAACTTTTTAAAAACTTTAATAACTTTGCACATGTAATACCTACAATTAAGATTTATGGTCCACAACGTAGCTTATCGTATAAGGTTTGACCTCAATTTCATCCTCGAGTGACTTTGTCACTTTTTTGTGGTTAAGTCCATTTCTCGGAAACTAATACCTAGACCCACCGTATTTGGTCATTAGATAGTTCTCAGTGGGTAAATTCAGTCTGACACCTGCCTTTTGACCTCGACCTCAATTTCATGCTTGAGTGATCTGCGTCACATTTTCGTGGTTAAGCCATTACACAGAAACTAGAATACCTAGACCCACCATATTTGGTCTATAGATAGTTATTGGTGGGTACGTGTCGGTCTGACACCTGGTTTGGGACCTTGACCTCAATTTCATGCTTGAGTGACTGTCACTTTTCGTGGTTAAGCCATTACTCAGAAACTAGAATACCTAGACCTATCCGTGTTTGGTCTATAGATAGTTATTGGTGGGTACATGTCAGTCTGACACCTGTCTCTGGACTCTGACCTCGATTTCATGGTTGAGTGACTTTTATCCAATAGATAGTTCTTAGTGGATACATGTCGGTATGATACCTGCCTTTTGACCTTGACCTCCATTTATTTTAACGTTTTTTCCGTTGACTTGCAAAATGTCGGGAATCAGATAATCATTATTGTGTGTCCATGTGCATACTCAGGCGAGACATGTAGTGTGTCCACTCTTGTTCTTAGAAATTTCATAATCTGTCCCTCTTAGAGAAATAGTAAAGCTAATTCTGTGTTGTCATATTTAAAAAAAATGGACTTGTTATGTTTTCTTTTTCTTCATTTTTCGGAAAATAGGTTAGAAAACATTTGACAAATGTTTGATGAATAACAGGGGAGAAGTTATATTTATAGCTTTTTAACTTTTTTTACAGGTGCGTGGCCAGTTTTAATAGATGAATTTGTTGAGTATGCAAGGCCTTTGATAAAAGGACCGAAAAGTACAACGGTGTGACAGACAGTTTTAACGCCTTAATCAACTCAGAGATGACGATTTTATATGTACAGATATGTATATAAAAGTCAGTTATGTGGAATATATTTGCTTTCATTGATTTGCAATAAATGCCAGCTGATGCACCCACATGCTCAAATGTTCAGTATGGATCTGTTAAGTTTTTGCTTTCAATTCTCCATCAGTAGTTCATTCATTAACCTTCCTACCATTTTTATGAGCAGTGAAAAGATAGCAGTCTACCTTTTTTATTTGCTGAAATAAACTCGAATAAGAAATTTCTTGTGTTCATTTTGCATTTCTTGATAGATCTATATCAGACACGCTGATGAGAAAAATTTAGGAAATCAAAAACTGTTTAGTGTAAACCCAGACTAGGTCAGCTTTGCCTGAGGGAGTCAAAACCGTACTTCTTAACATAATTTCAAAAAATGATCAACTAGAAATTTCAATACAAGTATCATAGCGAAATAAAGACTACTGATGGTATTATCCTATACGTTTGGTGCTAATATTGCGGAGTCCGACATACTTTTTTATTCCCTGCTGGACGATGTTTATATCGTTTATTCCTCTGTCCCCGTTCCAGCTGGGTTGAGTTCTAACCTCTCTTTAGAACTGTCCTAAACTGTTAGCTGAACTGTTGTAGAACGGTTCTAGAACTGTCATCCTGACACTTTTAAAACCATATATGACAGGGTGTGTCTTGATCTAGAATGGTTCTAGACAGTTATACCAAAGATCCAAGAACAATTAATGACAGTTCTATCTCAGAACCATTAATGACCGAGTGTGTCCTGACCTAGAATCGTGCTGGACAGTTCTACCCTAGACAATTCTGGATTGAGGTTAGAAGAAAGTAGTAATATATGCGGAAGACGTTTGAAAATGTCGTACACATGGAGTACCATCTCATTCAACATGAGATCTCGTGTCAACTCGTTGGCTTAATCTCATTCAATATGAGATCTCACGAAAGCAGAATGAGAACTTCCATCAATACGGCTTTCGAACCACATTTGAGTCGAGTTTTCATTTAAACAGAAATTGCAACGTCTATTTATATTCTTATTCTCTTTAACAGAAGAAGTTAAATGTTGCTGTGAGATAAATTCACTGAGAGTTAATCTTTAATGTTAGTATTATAGAAAATATGTGTTGAATAGATTGTTTTATTTAAAATAATTATTTTCATTTATAAAACGAGTAATAACTGTAACTGTTACAGTGAACTGTTACGAAGTCTCCCAAGCGAAGTAACTCATATCTTGAATGCCTTACATGGTATTCAATAAATTATTTGTTTTTCAGAGACTGAAATGTGGACATTTTTCAGATAAAGTTTATGCATACTTAATGGAGAGGTTACTTGAAGATCGTGATATGGATATTTTTTGTGACCCGAGTTTTACAGTAATACAATCTCACACTTGGTCAACTTTTGCTTGTCGACATGCTACATTGACAGAGATATATCCCAATATTTCTGAACCGTTTACTAGAATTGACATCTCGAATGCCTTGCATTGTATTCAGTAAAATATTTGTTTTTCAGAGACTGAAATTGGGAATTTTTTCAAAAATATCTGAGTTGCTCATTAAATCTATCTATAAAGAAAGACAACTCTTAATTTCTTTTAACACTAGAGGCTCCCATGAGTCTGTATCGCTCCCCTGGACTATGTCCATCTTGACTGGCAGCCTGTAAAGTTCCAACTGGCTCATTGTTTTCAAACAAGGAGATCTTTCAGTGATGTTTCCACTAAGGTCCTATGTTAAACACTGTCCGGCTCTTGTGGTCATCTCGGATGACGGGCGGATATACAGTTCCGTCAACGTATTTTTTAAGTTCCCCACTCTTCACAGTGGAGGTGGAAATGAGTGGAGAGGCATTTGTCTCCACTCATACCCCACCCTCCACGATGGTGTTACGGTGGGGTTTGGGTATAGTGTTTGGGTGGGGTTTACATGGAGTTTGTGTATTGTTTAAGTGGAGTCACTTGGGGATTTCATGTTTAATATGCACTAACTGAAGTAGAATAGAGTTTTTAATAGTGAATAAATATTTTATACCGAAGTGAAGATAAGCGGTTAGAGCCAGGAGTGCCACCAAACGAACCTTATCGTTTGTGAAATAAATCACAGTATCTGGTGGTTGTTATAATCATCTACAAAGTTTTATACGTTTGACGTATTTACTATAATTTTTTTTAATAATGTAAAAATATATATATGTACACTTGGTTCCAATTTCTGGGTAATAAATATAAAATTGGGAGGATTTGAATCTTGATGAAGTGGAATCTACTTCCATAATAATTCCACGTTTGTATTCATGTTTGTATTTTTAAAATTATTTAGAATAAATAATCGTTGCATTGCATAAATTTTCTTTTTTGAAACAATATAGAAGACGCTTCAGCTTTACAAATTACAATATAATGATGTTAATATTATTATGACAATAATACATTTATTTAGTTTTTATTTTATGACTGGAAAAATGTACGTAAAATATGTAAGTAATAATCATCTTCCCTGTTATTGCTATAGGACTTCAGTCATCACCTTCCAAACGACTTTGATCTTTTATGATGCTATGTACACAATAATTATTAATTAGACACTTGTCAATAAACGGATGTAGTCGTAGTATGTTTACGCCTTTAATTTTGACACGTGTCTTTTCATTAAAAATAAGCAGGTATTTTTTGTACCCTGAGGACAAAACATGTATCATCTACATCATTATGCTGTGTTCCCCAAATGACTACTGGACTAAAACAACGTGTAATTAGACACGGGATTAAGAGGTCCTTGAAAGGGACAAAAACTTATTTACTTGAACAACTACCTATTAATAAACCACGAATTTTAAATTTAAATATATTTATGTTAACAAATGTTAAATATTTTTCCCTATTTCTTGAAATATCATTTTAGTTAAAAAGAATTATAAATGTATTTTTCAAATCCCCTTTGTTATTCATTTGCTAGATTGTCAGATTATACATTTATTTTGATCGGAATGCCAAAAAAACAAAATTTAAAATGTAAACGTTTACTACTTTTAGGATTTACTGACGTTTAACATTTTTGGTCCATAAAACATTGATTTATATAAATAGTTTTAGTTAAAACATATTTTATTACAACAAAGCATTTTCGATGAATAAAAGATATAAAAACATACAACATTGCGTTTCGGGAGAGGATTATCTTTAAAATATAATGGATTTGAGATTTTAACGACAATAACATTTTAATACAAAATGTATGATATTAAAAATAATCGGTAAGAATTAAACTAAAGGCTCAGAGGGCTGAGCCTGTATCACTCACTCGGCATAAAAGCCATTATATTGGTGTACCTCAAAGAGAGAAGTCACTTCTCCCTATCATTATGAAGTGTGGCAAGCCTTGTAGGAACCAAATTTTTCTTCATCAAGGTCCTTATGTAACTTACAGGTCAGTATATTCTAAAATTTTGCAGTTCTTCAAAAGATTTTTGCATGTATTTCCCATAGGGTCTTATGTTAACCTAAGTCCTCTGCTGAAGGCCACCAACCAATCAGAAACAAGAATTGCCCATGGCGGCCATGTTTGTCGCCAGAACTGGACAAAATAAGGAAACTGAAATCTAAGACAGATGCTTTCTGTCAAGTCTCGTTTCCTTTGGCCAAGCGGTTTCAAAGAAGAAGATTATCAACCGATGAAAGAACTACACATGGCGGCCATATTTGTATTCCGATCGGGACAAAAGGAGGAAACTTTATAACGGACCTCCAATATATGCTTCCTGTCGGGTTTCGTTCCATTTGGGCAAACGATTTCAGAGGATAAGATTCGTTTATATTAGCTAATCAGAAAAAAGAACTGCCAATGGTGACCATATATGTACTCCGATTGGGATGAAATAAATACATTTTGTAAAGAACCTCACATAGATGTTTCCTGTCAAGTTTCGTTCCATTTGGCCAAGCAGTTCCAGAGAGAAAAAAATTAATTAATCATCCATTGAGAAACAAGAATTGCCTGTGGCGGCCAAGTTTTTTACCCGATTGGGACAAAATGAGGAAACTTTGTGAAGAACCTCCCATAAATGTTTTCAGTCAAGCTTCGTTCCATTTGGCCAAGCGATTTCAGACGAGAAGATTTTTTATATCAACCAATTAGAAACAAGAACTGCCCATGGCGGCCATATTTTTAGACTATAATTGACCTTACATAGATGCTTCCTGCCAAATTTAATTCCATTTGGCTAAGTGGTTTCAGAGGAGAAGATTAAAATCTGAAAAGTTAACGGACGACGGACGCCAAGTGATGACAAAAACTCACATGGCCTGTGGCCAGGTAAGCTAAAAAGCAAAAGAAATTAATGAAATAACAATAAAAAATAAAATTCTTAGTAATCGTTTTCAGTGTATAGCAGTTGAAATTTTTAAATTATTATTATTATATTGCATTTAAGATAATAACATTATAATCGTGTGAAATATAATATCTTGAAAAATAAAAATTATATAGCTGTGAATTAGATATTTAATTTATAAAAAAGAGGAGGAAATTATACACACACATTTAATTCTTATTATGTTACCTGTAAATATCAGTTACCCTACTTAGGACCTCGTATGTTCATTTGTAAAATACTGACACTTAAGATGTATGTTCGGGGATGTCTGACGGGAAAAGTAGACTGACTTCACACCCCGAAATTTTAACCGGATATGTGCCAGTGTATGGCGATCGTTTTGAGCCATCTCCCATGTTTCAACGAAATGTACAGACTTAATGGCAGCCTATTATTTCATCACTTCTGTAACAGGAAAACAATTGCGCGGCTTGTCCCAAATAAAAAAAAAAAGAAAATGTTCTATTTATATCAACCTGTATAAAATATTAATCTTTAGTATTTCATATGATATATAGTAAATAGATACAATATTGTTTTAATAACTTACAATTAATCCAAATACACTGTACTTTATTACATATTTTTATAAAAAAAGAAAAGATATTGTAATGCTTAAATATAAAATAAAATAATACAGTTATTAGTTATAGGTATATCAGAGGAAGATGTATACCTGTGATTTTATATAATCCGAGGACAGTTTATGTATTTTTTATACTATTAAGAAAAATATTTTTAATTAATAACTTATTGATGTAAAAATTGTAAAATAATTTTTTGTATTTTTTTCTTGTCATAGCATTAATTATTTAATTAAAAGTCATTGCTAAAACAGCGAAATATGTTATTGAAACCCTTTGTTATTTGAGTGCTAGATTGTCAGGTTTTATTTGATCTGTATGCCAAAGAATTAAAATTTAAAATGAAATTCAACGGAAAATTTTATATGTTAAAATTTCAATGAAAACACATAATTTTGTTTAAGGAGTGTCTCTGTGTACATTTACATAATTGAAGTTTTATTGATCTACATTTTAAACAAAATTCATGAATTATATTTAATATGTGATCTTTCCTAAATATTCACTGTAATTCAAACACTACCACTTGCAACAAATTAAATAACATCGTGTGAAAAAAATAAAAAACTTATATTACATCTGAATTATTAATTATCAATAATTATCATTCTTCTTATTTTTATATTTATTAATCTGTTGTAATTTTTTCATTATTTAAAATAAATGTTAAATATATTTGTTATAAATACAATTATTACAACTATCATCACTTTGGCATGTGTTATCCCCAGGTAATTTATGTGTTCCACCATTTAAATGAACAGTGTGTTCCCTGGTTAGCATTATTTTAAAATACACAATTAACAGATTAAGGGTACCGTGATTTGCAGTATGACAAATGTTATAACAGCGTACAAAATTGCGCCTCCAGAGACACGAGAGAGGAAAGTCTTCAAAATATAATAGACAGAATTTGTAAACAACAACAGTTTTAATGCAAAATGTTTGATCTATAAAAAGTAATCCGTAAGAATTAAAAAAAAAATGAAATTAAAAAAAATAAAAATTATAAGATTTCCTAAGAATCGCTTTCAGTTCATGAAAGTTAAAAATATCCAAATGATTCTGAATCTGTTTCAATATAAATAAAATAATCATGTGAAATATAATACCTTGGAAAATAAGAATTACATAGCACTGAAGTTGATATTAAATGTATAAATAGAAGAGAGGGAAAAAATTATTTTAACTCATGTTCATTCTAATTAATATTTGTAAACACGTGGCATTTTACGTTATATGTATTAAATTGTAGTTGTTCGGGTCATTTTTTATCGGATGATTGACCATTGGGCAATTATCTCATTAAGCGTGGTACTTACTCCACTTAATTCATCTAAATTGACTTGTCCAGTTACCTGGTTACGGTCAATGATCCGTGCATACATAATCATGTGCATGCGTATTTATAAATAGAGGAGACGAGTGTATAGGTGGCTTTGTTTTATTAATTTATATATGAATTTAACTTTCCTTCATTTCTTTTTTTAAACTTAGAAAATAAGAATTGCCCTTAGACTTTACGAAAGGAAGTAACCTATCTTTTTTGTTGTAAAATACAAAATTGGAACGCTTGTATAGAGATTCGATTATCTAAAAATGAAAAAATATGTTTATAAAGAGAAATATATAGGGGAGGGGATTTGTAGGTTTTGGCTATCAAGAGGTTTCCAATGGGAATTCTTGGAGGTACTTTTTAAATACCTGGTGTGACCTTTTATTCTATTGATAAAAGTGTTAAATAGAGCTTTTCACAGGCAAAATATATGTAAAAAACTTATTGTATATTCTCTTCCCATGTAAAATTTTTAACTAATAAATTAAGATAAATAATTAGTACCTGTATTAATAAATAACGAACCCGTTTTTGTAGACTATCACTATAGACATTAAAGATTGTTATAATTTATAACATGAATACCCCATTCTTTTGTCGATTTTTCTATTTTAGTAATTTTATTTTTTGTATTAACGTATTTATAGGATCTAAAACAATAATTGTGTTAGAGAAAAATATCGTTTCAGCGAGACCAACCAAGGTTTGAAGCCTGCAATACATGAATGAATAAATAAATAAATAAATGAATAAAAAATAAATAAATAAATAAATAAATAAAATGAAACACTAAACGCTACAGAGTAACTTATGTGAAAAGGGGTATATAGCAGGGTCTTTGCAAAGAGTAACGACACGGGGACTCCAGCAGACCCCCACGGTGGAGCAATGCGTGTGTCCACGGTGGAGCAAAGCGTGGTGTACCGATTTTTCACCACCGTGGAGAGTGGGGAAATAAAAAAATACGTTGACGGTACTGTAATTCTGAAAGAGGACCAACTAAGGACCATTGCTGATAGGTTTTGTTCCCATTGGCCAAGTGGTTTCAGACAAGATTTGTTAATGAATTTTCCCATAGGGTCCCATGTAAAAATAAATTCGGCTGTGGCGACCATCTTGGTTGACAGTAAAGAAGATCTTTATGTAAATTCCCCATAGAGTCCTATGTTAAATAATGTTTGGCTCTGGTGGCCATCGTGGATGACGGGCCGGGTCATCGGATACACTTCTGAAAGAGGACCACATAAGGACCACTGCTGCTAATTTTGTTCCAATTTGCCAAATGGTTTCAGACAAGAAGATCTTTAAGTAAATTTCCCATAGGGTCCTATGTTAAAGAGGACAAATATACCTAGGGAGCACATAAAAACGTAATTCATTGGACAGACAAACTCGGAAAGACCAAAAAATAAACAAAAAAAAATCAAGCACAACAAATAAACAATGAAAACTAAAAAGCAATGAACAACACGAACTCAAGGAGTGAACCCATGTGCTCCGGAAGTGTAAGCAGTTCCTGTTCCGTATACGGCAGCCGTCATGAAGTTCAACAAAGTCAATTCGGTGGAAGTCACAAATCGGTGGAGGCACATGAAATTTACGACAATGGGAACAGGCCCAACAGGATCTTAGATAATGGAACACTGTAACGGTCACTCAATTGGTGATGACGACAGTAAATTTCCAAGGTGATGACATCAACTTATCCCTGATAAAACCCTGGTTTAGAATCTTTTGTGACAGCAGTAATCATGTTCGTCGAAAATCAGGGTAACTCACTCGTGCCCTTGAAAATCGGATAAACTGAGAAACGTAGACGCCATATGCAGGCGATGCTGGTATATTGCAACTCAAGAAGGGAAAGTTAACAATAGGAAAGTTGAAGTCATCACGTTTGTCATAAAGTTTTGTCTTAAAATATCCCTCATTGTCTATTATAAGAAACAAATTCAAATATGAAGCGGATATTGATGTATCTGTAGTATCCTTAATTTCAAGCTCACTGAGGTAGATGAGATGTAAAAAGTCTTGGAAGTTGTCGTTATTTAACGACAACACATCTATATAACAAAAAATGAAATTAAAGGATTGGGCTAGTTTCTTTTTGTTTTCACATAGTAGCCCTTGAAAGAAGTCCAGAAGAGTACAGAAACAGATTGGCGAGGAAAGGAGCACAGTTGGTTCCAACTGAAATGTCGATTGTTTGTTGAAAAATTGGACCGCAAAATTCAACAAATATGTTGTCTATGAGAAAATCTACCTTGTCGGTAATTTCATCTTGAAACGAAATAAGCCTTTTCTCTACCTAAAACTAGAAATTTATACCTGCGTGTGCCATTTTTCTTGAAAAAACATTGATGAACTAGTTGTGTTAAGCAATCTTTTAATTGAAAATGTGGTATGGTAGTGTAGAGAAGTCGAATGTTGTTATGCTGTTGCATGTAGCCAAAGATTTTGATTTTAGATATTGTAGTAATTTTTTTTAGTTTAAGAATCCACATCTGAATGACGCCACTGGTGGAATATGATGTTTCGCAGTAATTCTGAAGGCCCTCTTTAATACATGATAATATGAATGTTAAAATCTTTGAAAGAGGTTTTGTAGAGCAATTAGCTGACCCAGCAATGTATCTTTGTTTAAACTGATTCTTGTGTAGTTTAGGAATCCAATAAAGATCAGGAAGGTCCACTTCTTCGCCTTTTGTAGAAATGCCAAAGGAATGAAGAACGGTCTTGTAGTTATCAAGGACTTCCTGCTTAGTGAGTGTGTTTGGTGTATAAGTTGGGTTACCTGCAGTGTTATCTATTCCCAACTCGTTTCTAAGACACTCAAAATAATTGTTCTTGCAGACAAAAAGAGGTTATTGTGGGCTTTGTCCGCTGGAACAATTACATATTTGTCATGGAGGCGAGTAAAATTTTCAACAACCTTAGGACCTTTAAAGATGGATGTAGCTTAGGTGCTCATAGACCCTTGTAGGTTTTTAATTCGGAGTTGTATGGTTGACCTAATAGCCTTCATCCACTCCGAAAGTGTGTCAGCAGGTTCCTGTTCCTTTGAAGTCCATTTTCTGGCATAGTCCTCAACAGAATCCATCAGCAATTTGAAATGATATTTCCAATTAATTGGCTGAGGTTCTCGGTATTTGGGACCTTTAGCTAGCATATTTTTTAGCTTTTGATTATCGACTAGAGTAAGATCTTCAGTGATAACATGACCCACAGGACTATAATTGAATGGAGATATCGAACAGGAGCAGTCAGAGGGTTTAGACATGAGGTTATCGGAATAAAAGTCCCGCAATGCCGGTAATTGAAAATCTTTGTTGCAATGGGTTTTGTATAAAGATAAGAATAGTTTTTTTTTTTTTTTAATTTGTATACATTTTATTCAACAACATCCTGCTACATTGAACCCTAGGTAGCCCAGGGATAAGCATACCAAGGGGCCCCTGTTCATACAAACTCTCATTGCCAGGGAAAAAAATGAGAGGCACAAGTTTAAACAAAATAAACAATTATATTCGAGCTACAAAAATTACAATAGAATATACGCATATCTATAAGCCTTCTGCTATTTAATTTTAATTTACCTTTTAAAAAACCTATCCCAACTCGCCCTGCCCCTGTGCGCGGATATCCCGTGCATCACTTAATCGTGTTTCGTCACTTAAAAAGACGAATGAGGTTCCCTGATCCAGTCAAGGTAAGTCAAATATCTTTTCATAAAATAATGAACATAGTTTTAAAGACCTAAGATGAATTAATACAAAGGGTATATATATAGTCACACTTTACAGTGAAATTCACAACAAATTAGTGTATTTAAGGAAGAAATAAATGATTATACTCGGAAAATATTTGATTACCAGACTTCTGACCCATATGACCAATAACAAATTGAAATTCAATTTCTACCATACGGATAATTGACGATTTTGTGATTATTTTCCTTTGATATTTTACAATATTTCTGCATTTCCAAATGCCCATTTTACTGTCACTAGTATCGTGTCTATAAGTAATAAATCTATATCAATTTTTGTGTCCAGGATACTTGTTCCAAAAATTAAAAACTTATCTGATTTTTGAAAATAATCCAGATCTCTGCTATCGCAGATTGTGTTGAATTTTTGAAAAATATCTGACAAACTTCATCGATTAATTTACATTTTGCAAAAAGATGCAATAAAGTTTCCCATTCTCCACAAAAATGATAATTACCATTCGATTTATTCATTTTTATACGACCTCAAAATTTTTGCGGTCGTATATTGGTATGACGTTGGCGTCGTCGTCGTCGTCGTCCGAAGACATTTGGTTTTCGCACTATAACTTTAGTATAAGTTAATAGAAATCTATGAAATTTAAACACAAGGTTTATGACCACAAAAGGAAGGTTGGGGTTGATTTTGGGGGTTTTGGTCCCAACAGTTTAAGAATTAGGTTCCAAAAAAGGGCCCAATAAGCATTTTTCTTGTTTGGTTATTATCTTGGTGTAAGGGAGGTAATCCAAACACATTTAAAGTAAAATGTTGTGTATGATTCAATAACCTCCCTCACACTGCTTGTAAATTATGTATAAAGAAATGTTGATTGTCTTGGGGTGATTTATAGCTGTCAGTTTATTTTTAGAAGTTACTATTAATAAATATTAATTTTGTCCATATGTCATTTTCTTTTTTAAGACTTTTATGATATATTTAAATGGGTAATTATGTTTGCAAACTCCATGAGAAATTTGAATAGGGACTATGACCATATCTTGAGGGAAAGAATTTTTTTTTTGGAAAAAGGGAAAGGGGGGGGGGGGTAAATAAGAAATTGTGGGGGAGGGGCAATTTTTTCTCATTTCAGATTTCAGAAATTAAAAAGAAAATGTCTTCAAATTTTTATTTTGCAAAACAAAGGGTGGGGAGGGGGGTACAATGATTTTTTCGGGGGGGGGGGGGGGGGGGTCAGTACGCAACAGCATAGTGTATTGCAAAAAAGCAAAAAAAGGGGTTTAATTTTATTTTTTTGGGGGGGGGGAGGGGTCAATTCGCAACAGCATATTGTATTGCACAAAAAGCAAAAAATTGAATATAAATTCAAATCATATGTCCAATTCTAAGTTCTTTGACTACAGTTATTCTGTGTCAGAAACCTATTATGTGTCAAATATTTAATTACAATCCAAATTCAGACCTGTATCAAGCGTGAATATTGTGTCCATTTTTGCCCCAACTGTTCAGGGTTGGACCTCTGCGGTCGTATCCAGCTGCGCTCAGCGAAGCAATTTATTTGAAGTAGTTCTTCAGTGTACACTATATTATGAATAATCTTCCACTGAAGTTGTTTTGCCTTCCTACTCCCAAAATTTTTGTACAAATTGGCCCAAATGTTTTCCCACTTAAATTCATAATTAAATAATAAACCCCATTTATTCTGACAGTTAGGAGTTACTGAGTTTCCATAAAAACACTGTTCCCCGAACGTCAACTTTTTAGAAATCGTAATTGATACATGTTGTTGTTTTAGCAATTAAAGTGTGTTCAATTGGGGTACATTAGGTGTGTATATAAATACACATATATATGAGGACATTATTTAAAAAAAAACAATATAATTTGGAATAAAACAAAATTAAAGAAATAAGTATTTGAAGTAAATTTATAAGTTTGAATAAAATACTAAATATATTTACTATCGAAATATTTAAAAAAATGAACCTCTGCTTAAAACTCAAGGAAATTAATAACTTAAAGAAAATAAATTTAAGAAACAGAAGTATTTCGCACGCAAATATTAAATACAAATATTTTTTTTTCAACTGAATTTTAATAACTTAATTAAATGTATTTAAAAAAATATGTCATTTTATTACCCATTTCACCTTTTAATTATAGCAGAGACGTATATAACAATATTGGTATATGGTATGGTATGGTATGGTATGGTATGGTCTGGGTTATGACGGCGACTATCATTTAGGATGATATTGCGCCCTGATTTCTTAATGGATTTTCCACTCCGGGGTTTACTGTTTTGAATCTGTAAGTCTGTGAGAAGGTGAGGTATCCAGTTTGTCGTTATGCATTTTTTTTTCAGGAGGAGAAGAAGGTCATCTGTAAATTTTTTTGCTTTAATAATCGCGCAGAGCCCTCTGGGATGTAAAAAAATGATACAGTACTCCCCGTCCGACATCCCGAGTAAAAAACAGGTAAATTTTAAATAAGCGGGGCAACAGTCGGAATAATGCACTATTGTGCATAATCCCAAGTGTATCTGGGGGCACTTGTTAAATTAAGAGGAACAAAATATTAGGAGATAAACTCAAATGTTCGGGTACCCACCCCCTCGCTCAGTGCGGATTCCCGAGGTATTGTTTTTACCTCGGGTGCCCGCACTGACCGACGGCGCGTGATAGTCACCGACCATGAGTAAAGGGTCAAATTTTGAGATGCCGACTGGGGAGACCGCACACTTGTCCGAGGCCCTGCACGGTATACTGGCCAAGTATATCGCATATTGGGGAAAAAGAGATAGAAATATCTCTCTTCTAAAAAAAAATACAAAATAAAAATAAGAATAGCTCTCACAGTCCTGGGACAAAAAAGAGAAAAAATAGTAGAGAGCGATAGACTGCATGGACACACACAGGTATTAGTAGGCTGTGGTGACCACGCAATCCAATCAGATAAATTTCACTGTCCCAAGCCTACGTGAACCATGGGCCTCGGATCATAGTGTAAGAGCTCTACGAGACAAGACAAGACAAGACAAATGCTTTATTTAACCCCAGACACCAAAGTGTACAAGAGGACGAAGCTATTAAATATATACATTCATCAGATGACAGACAGGTTATTGACATACAATATATATATACACAAAAATATACATATATAAAAATCTCTTAATATTTTATATACAAATAACTGTATTATATTTGATTTACAGAAGTTTACCAACTTGTTTCAAAAATAAAGACAGGTTTTTATACAACTGGACATGACAATTTGATAATAATCCTTTTATCTTAATTACCGTAGGGTTTTTTATGTAATAATTAGGTAAATATTTAATTCGGAACAGGTTCATTTCTGTATGGTTGCAAATAAACAAATAATGAAATTCATCCCCCCAACCCATTTCTACACAGATGACATATTCTATCTTGTCTAGCTACTCCAGACCATCTTCCAGTTTCTACTGGAAATTTGAAATTTGAACATCTAAATTTTGACATCTGCATTCTCTTACTGGTATTGAGTTTAAGTAAATACGACTCCAGTTTGAATTCCATCTTGAAAAGTGAGTAGAACTCTCCCCTGGAAGAATTATTTACTTGGGCAAACCAATGTTGTATAAATTGATCATTCAACTTTTGTTTTATTACTGATTTTAGAAATAATCTATTCATATGAATCTGGTCATGCCAAATAAAACTCAAACCACAATCATCCAATATGGATTTCGTATATGAGATCCATTTAAATTCCAGTGGCTGAGTTTCATGTAATTTTAGCATTAATTTATACATAATATGCGATAACTTGCTAGAATCCTCTAGTATATTATTCCAAAACAAATCATTCTTTGTTTTACAATACTCTCCAGCGGAAACCTGCCAAGTTCTCCATATACTAGAAAATTAGGAGTACTATTACGGACTTTTAAGAATACTTTTGCAGAATTGAAGATGCATTCTCTCTATAGCACTTTTATTTTCGAAGCCCCAAATTTCAGATGAGTATAGTAGTACCGGTGCTACTAAAGAGTCAAAAAGTTTCAACTGTAGGTGTACAGGAATATTAATATTTTTAATTTTTCTGTAGAGAGCATACAGTGATTTCTGTGCTTGGTCTAACAGTTTTTTCCGGGCAGTACAGAAATTCCCGTTATAATTAAACACAATTCCAAGGTATGAATAAGAATCTTGGATATCTATAATTCTATTATGAATCTTAAAATCATAATCTCGTCTAATTTTTCTTTTACTAAAGATAACTATTTTTGTTTTATTAACATTTACTTTGAGTTTCCAAATATCACAATATTCCTCAAAGCTTGTGAGGATTCTCTGTAGGCCCTCTGCAGTTTCAGATAATAAAACTGTATCATCTGCATAAAGAATAATAAACATCTTTACAAGTATCAATAAAGATTCATGGCATAAATCTGTTATTTTATCTAAACTGTCTATATTGTTTTCTGAAAAAAGTCTTCCAGATCATTCAAGAAGATGGAGAATAAAAACGCGATCATCAAGTGTCTGTATATATCTGGTATATATGTCTCTGATTATAGTAATATTAAGTAAATAATAAATTCCTTGATGCATATTTTATGTTCAGCTTCCAAGCTTAAGTTTTGCAAAGTGAACAAATTTCAGATTTGTCAATTTAGAAGTTTGAAAGTATAGCCTGGGATATCAATAGTATCAAAATCTTCAGTTTTTCATTATATAGTTTAAAGATGGCAAATGCACAACTATATGACATTTTAGTGCTTTCTTTGTATGACATTTATGTGTTTTTTTTTGTTGAATTTCAGTGCTTTATTGTGTGCTTTTTTAAATGTTTTGATAGACATTTCAGTGGTTTGTTTCTGTGAATTTTATTGTATTTATTGTTCCATCAACTAATAATTTGTCATACAATATGTGTTAGCTACACCAACAAGGAACATATTAATTAATTTGATACATATATAATTAAGAGAAAATTATTGCAACACCGATAAAACAAAACTCAGGTGATTTTTTTTTTACCTGTAAAAGTAATTGTTTAACCCTTAAATGGACCCCTTAATCAGGTTTAATGAAGGGGAAAAATGTTCTTTGATCTTTGTAAAGTTGACGTTCGGGGAATCAGCCCTTTTAACTTTATATCCACTGTTTCTATGACAACGCCGGTTTTATTTCTAACAATTGTAAATTGTTTTTAATTTAAGATAAGAACAGTTTGGTCTTTGAAATATGGAGGAATTTTAGATTTTACTGTTTTGTGGTGAAGGATATTGCTGAGATTTATGGCATCCAAGCCATTATTAGTTTAAACATATTTTATTGTATAAAACAATTGCATTAGAGCCGTCTTCTACGAAATAGACATGAATATACATAATATTTATATTACACATTACCTAAATTTATAATTTTCTAATAAGTATGAAGGCATGAAAAGTATTTGAATAAATAACAGTAATATTTGCTATATTAAGAAGATAATAGAACGTCTCAATGGATAATCAACTTTTTAATTTTGTTTAAATCGAACGCACCCAAAGTGTTACACCAAACGAACAGTCCAATTGGAAAACACCTAATGTGAACTTTCTCACCTGTGTTTTATGTGAATAAAAAATAGTGTAATATATTTCACAGTGTTGGAGCGGAAATGAACATGTTTTCGGTCAGTTGAAAAATAAAAATTATATAGCTGTGAATTAGATATTTAATTTATAAAAAAGGCGAAATTATACACACACATTTAATTCTTATTATGTTACCTGTAAATATCAGTTACCCTACTTAGGACCTCGTATGTTCATTTTCATTTGAGTTGCGACAATGAGATCCACATTGGTCAAATTCATACATATTTGTAAATACTTTAATATCTTTGGTTGTATCCATTTGTATGTAGTTACATGTTCATTGTTTTTGTATGTTTGTGTTTGCTTAACCTCTTGAGGTTTTTATTATGCAATAAAGTTGTGTAAAATACTGGCACTTAAGGTGTATGTTCGGGGATGTCTTCTGGCTATTCCAACATTTCAAATTTACCTATTCTATCTATTCCAACATGGTGAAAACAATAGGTGATGTTTTAGTCAAGTATGTTGTTTTAGGATTTATCACTGGCTTGGGTGACAGGTGGTCTTGAGGATTAAATTATTTGATAGGTATACTTATAATTGTGTTGCAATTATTTTGTAATTATTTAGTATTTAGCAAAATTCAAAAATAATAGAAATACTAAGGGTTCATTCCTTGTATTGCACATGGTAGATCTCCTTAGCTGAAATTTGGCTTCCTATTTCGGTATTTTTGGTTGAGTACTTCTTGTTTAATATAAGTTTGGTTTTTGGTCTTCCAAATGTTTCGGTTTTAATGCTGCTGATGAGAGGTAGCTCCTTGAAATGCGTCGTATACAGCATAGTATAAATTTACTATATCTAACATTGGTATTTTTGGATTGTTATTTTTGCATCCAAATCCAAAAAATGCTCACTAGCTATATAGTAGAAATTTTCTATTTCAGAACTACATTTTTTTTTCTTTTTCTGTATACGTTTATTATTATTTTTTATGCTTTTTATTCTTTAAAAAATGTGTAAGAAATATAATTATTAAATTTTGAACACTGCTAGCTTATCAAGGCTAGTGCAATTTTATGCATGATAATGTTGAATGTTGAATGACAACGCCAACAAGTTGGATTCACAAACTATATCAGCACATAATGGATTGGTGGCAAAAACAGACTCTTGTGGAACCATTATGACAACGAGGGGCCCTAGTTATTTTTTTTACCAATAAGTCATGCTGGTATAACAATTTAAATGAAACTAAAATATGTTTCTGTGAAATATTTTAGCTTTAAAGCAGGAAAATTTTCATTTAATGTATCGTTCAAAGTATAATACTTCATACTGTTTTAAAATATAGAAAAGAAAGGACAATATTTACTGTAAAGACAACCATTTTATTTTAATTCGCCATATTTAATATTAAATATTTATTTTTATTTTTTATTCCCAGGACTACTTATCTGGAAGGTTGGCACAGGAAATTGAAGAAGCTGTCACTTTTTTCAATAATATTTTAATGCTTAAGTGATCCTTTTTTTCTTGTATAATGCTTTTGTGTGTGAATTAATGTTGCAATATTTGTTTAACGTTTTAAGTTATATTGAATTTAATTCTCATTTAAAATTCTTGACATACAACCTATCTTTTCTATTAATTATTAAACAACATTCACTTAAATTGACCTTAATTAACTTAGCCCCATATGTATATGTTTTTATAACATAATCACCCTAAATCATCTGTTTGCACAGGAACTGTATATGATAGTATTATATGATCCCTGGGGCCAGGTTTTCGAAAGTATCGTAAAATTGATCGTAAGAAATATCTTATGACATTACTTGCGACTAAGTTGTGATGGTCTTACGACCTATCGTATGATGTAAAACAAAGGTGTCCTACGACAATCATAGTTACGACGATCGTATGACCATCGCAAGTTAGTAATGACAAATAATGAAAGTTTAAATGATTTAACAAAGTATGCAATTTAATTTTAAAAACAGTACATGTAACTTAAAGAAGAAAATATAAATAAAAAATAACGTTTAATTAATTTTAATTTTAATAGCCTTTTAAAAATGATTAATGCATATACGTTTACTGTACATGTGTAACATGCATTTACATGTAAATCAATTATGGAATGTGACAATCTATTAACATGGATCAATAAAACCATTGTAAAAGTTTATCTGTCTACTCTATTCTAATATGAATAAAAAATACCTAGGGTTCGAACATTCAAATTCCCGCTTAACGAATTATTCGTGCTTCTATACATATACCATCATTATAAGACCATCTTACGACACCTTCTTTGGTGTCGTAACTTTGTGACAAATTTTGTGGCATGTCACAAGTTGCGACCCTTCCGAAAACACATTTTATGACTGCGACATGTCGTAAGACCATCTTACGATATGTCGTAGTCATAAGACATCTTCGAAAACCTGGCCCCTGGTTTGCACAAATATTCCTGCTAGTCCAACACAAATTTTTACCTTTTTCCCTGTAATTATCAAAATGTTGGAACAGATAGAATGAACCTAGAAACCTGTTTGGGTAGGTTTATAACTGTTGACTGACCACTGGGCAATTATCTCATTAAGCTTAGTTCGTCACCTACCTGATTCATTTAAGTTATTTGACCAGTTACCTGGTTACGGTCAATGATCCGTGCATACCTGATTATGTGGATGTGTATTCATAATTAGAATAAAGGCGTAAACAGGCTCTTTCATGTCTTTGTTAGACTGCATTTTACATATTTAAAAAATATGGTGTTAGTTTGAATTAGAAATAAAAAAAATAATAAAATATTCTATTTATATCAACCTGTATAAAATATTAATCTTTAGTATTTCATATGATATATAGTAAATAGATACAATATTGTTTTAATAACTTGCAATTAATCCAAATACACTGTACTTTATTACATATTTTTATAAAAAAGAAAAGATATTGTAATGCTTAAAAATAAAATAAAATAATATATTTATTAGTTATAGGTATATCAGAGGAAGATGTATACCTGTGATTTTATATACAGTTTATGTATTATTGACATAATTATATGCTATTAAGAAAAATATTTTTAATTAATAACTCATTGATGTAAAAATTGTAAAATAAAATAAAATAACAATCCAAAGATACTAATATTAGATACAGTAAATTTATACTATGCTGTATACGACGCATTTCAAGGAGTTACCTCTCATCAGCAGCATTAAAACCGAAACATTTGGAAGACCAAAAACCAAACTTATATTAAACAAGAAGTACTCAACCAAAAATACCGAAATAGGAAGCAAAATTTCAGCTAAGGAGATCTACCATGTGCAATACAAGGAATGAACCCTTAGTATTTCTATTATTTTTGAATTTTGCTAAATACTGGTAATTTCTGTAACAAATCAATGAATAATCATGTCAGACAAGTCTGACGACTGGGGTGGCGAATACCCTCGGGGACCTAGGGTCCACCAGCAGAGACATCATCCCAGGAGTTTCAAAATAACAATCCAAAGATACTAATATTAGATACAGTAAATTTATACTATGCTGTATACGACGCATTTCAAGGAGTTACCTCTCATCAGCAGCATTAAAACCGAAACATTTGGAAGACCAAAAACCAAACTTATATTAAACAAGAAGTACTCAACCAAAAATAATAATTGTAAAATAATTTTTTGTATTTTTTTCTTGTCATAGCATTAATTATTTAATTAAAAGTCATTGCTAAAACAGCGAAATATGTTATTGAAACCCTTTGTTATTTGAGTGCTAGATTGTCAGGTTTTATTTGATCTGTATGCCAAAGAATTAAAATTTAAAATGAAATTCAACGGAAAATTTGATATGTTAAAATTTCAATGAAAACACATAATTTTGTTTAAGGAGTTGTCTCTGTGTACATGTATATAATTGAAGTTTTATTAATCTACATTTTAAACAAAATTCATGAATTATATTTAATATGTAATCTTTCCTAAATATTCATTGTAATTCAAACACTATCCCTTACAACAAATTAAATAACATCATGTGAAAAAAATAAAAAACTTATAACACATCTGAATTATTAATTATCAATAATTATCATTCTTCTTATTTCTGTTGTAATTTTTTCATTATTTAAAATAAATGTTAAATATATTTGTTATAAATACAATTATTACAACTATCATCACTTCTCCATAGTCAAATGGCATGTGTTATCCCCAGGTAATTTATGTGTTCCACCATTTAAATGAACAGTGTGTTCCCTGGTTGGCATTATTTTAAAATACACAATTAACAGATTAAGGGTACCGTGATTTGCAGTATGACAAGGCCCGTCAAAAATCCATAAAACTCTGCGTAATCTGGTAATTAAATTAAATTGTATAGATTGTCTTTGTTTAAGTATATTTAATTGTAATATTACATTTTGGATTGACAAATGTTATAACAGCGTACAAAATTGCGCCTCCAGAGACATGAGAGAGGAAAGTCTTCAAAATTTTTGTATTTTTTGTTTCAGAAAGAGCTGAATATATCATGAAGCTTGCAGAAAGAACACATAAATATTGATTTATATAAAAACATTTTCTGATAAAGATAGTTGTACATTTTGTAGTTTACTAAGTCAACATCTTGTTATCATTAGTGAACCATTGAGAAAGTGTGACCACATAATTTATATCCAACAGATTACTGATAACAAGCTGAGATAAATTTGTAGAAATATATTAGTAAATCTGGGCTTCTGTCTTAGAGTGAAAATATAATAGACAGAATTTGTTAACAACAACAGTTTTAATGCAAAATGTTTGATCTATAAAAAGTAATCCGTAAGAATTAAAAAAAAATTAAATTAAAAAAAATAAATTTAAAAGTTGGAATATTCAAAAATTAGAATCAATTATCATCATAAACGATTTCAAAAAAAATTATAAGATTATAACGCTTGTATAGAGATTCGATTATCTAAAAATGAAAAATTATGTTTATAAAGAGAAATATATAGGGGAGGGGATTTGTAGGTTTTGGCTATCAAGAGGTTTCCAATGGGAATTCTTGGAGGTACTTGTTAAATACCTGGTGTGACCTTTTATTCTATTGATAAAAGTGTTAAATAGAGCTTTTCACAGGCAAAATATATGTAAAAAACTTATTGTATATTCTCTTTCCATGTAAAATTTTTAACTAATAAATTAAGATAAATAATTAGTACCTGTATTAATAAATAACGAACCCGTTTTTGTAGACTTTATATAGACATTAAAGATTGTTATAATTTATAAAATGAATACCCCATTCTTTTGTCGATTTTTCTATTTTAGTAATTTTATTTTTTGTATTAACATATTTATAGAAACTATAACAATAATTGTGTTAGAGAAAAATATCGTGTCAGCGAGACTAACCAAGGTTTGAAGCTTGCAATGAATGAATGAATGAATAAATAAATTATATATATTATATATTATATTATATATAAATATACTAAATAAATAAATGATTTGGAAAATACGTTGAATGTATAAAAAGACACGAGATTTCCGAATGCAATTACGTTCTATCCGGACACTCTGGTTCAAAACCTTGGTTCCATCCGGGTCTTTTAGTTCTGAACCTTGGTTCTATCCGGGTTCTTTGGTTCGAAACCATGGTAACTGGTTCAACATCCGGGTTGTTTGGTTATAGGAACCCAACTTCTTGGTTCTAACCAGGTTCTTTTCTAATATTCCCGTTGAACTTTGAGAAGATATCCGCAAGTATCCGAATAAAGAAATAAAGTAAGTCAAAGACGCTTATCTTGTTTTATACCATTTTATACATTTCAGCATCGCCGGAAAATGAAGCTGTAAGGTAAATACCTTCTCATTTTTATTATTTAAAATGGGAAACTGGACAAAAATATAACATCGTATATATTTATATCAACCCAAATATACAGTATATCTAACATCCGGTTTTAGAATCGGAGTCGTTCCGTTTTCATTTATTTTTCACTACTCATCCCTCATTTCATAAATATACAAATAATTAAATGGATTTTAGAAACTCTATATAGAAGGTATGATACATAATTCATAGTTCATAATGACCCTAAGTTGAAAAGCAACAATCGATTGTTTCGATTTTTATTATTTTTGTACTACAAGAAGCTCTTTTTGAAAAAAAACCTGCTGACGCATTGAAATTCTCCCAACATTTCAATGATGTCATAGCTATATATACTGAACCGCAAAAGAAACGTCGCACAAAATGACATGTTCACATACATTTATTTCAAAGTGACATTTATATATTTTAAATTAATTTTTACAAAATTTAATGAATGATTTACAGTCTTTTGGTTACAATGTTCACAAAAACGTCACAATTGTCGCAACGTCACATGTTTTCAATGCTGTGCTCCCACGTCCGTTAATAACGTGTATGTCCTCCACCGGCACCAATTACTGCGGCACATCTTCGGTACATGGAGTTGATGAGCCGATTAATAAACGCCATCGGAATACGTGCCCATACTCTCTGAAACGCTTGTGAAAGTTCAGCTGCAGTTGTCGGACTTGGCTGCTCATTATTCAACCGTCTTTGAACTTCGTCCCATAAATGTTCAATAGGGTTTAAATCTGGACTCAAAGCCGGCCAATCCATAATATTAATGTTATTCTGCTGTAGGAAGTCTCTTGTGGCTCTTGCGGTATGCGCACGTGCATTGTCCTGTTGGAAAGTCTTGTTTTGATGACGTGCGAAATGGGGCTGAACATGGGGTGTCAAGACTTGGTCGATGTAACGGGCAGCTGTTACGCCATTTCCTCTGCCTGGGCCAACGTTCTGAAAGATGACTGGACCAAGTTTAACGTTAAGGCCGATTCCACCCCATACCATGATGCTAGGTCCTCCCCACGCGTCTGTTTCCAGAATGCAGCTGTCTTCGTAACGTTCCCCGCGTCTTCTCCACACTCTGGTTCTGCCATCGGCTGTTGAAATGCAGTAACGGCTTTCGTCAGAGAAGATGATGTTACGCCATTGTCGATTTCGCCAATTCTGTCGCTGAGTGGCCCACTGAAGACGAGCTTGACGGTGTCGAGGAGTAAGAATAGGTCCTCTTGCTGGACGGCGACATCTCATGTTTCTAGCAGCTAATCGCCGACGAACCGTATCATCACTTATGGGTCGTCCATGTGTTCCAACAGTGTTTCTGGCAGTTTCGGCAGCTGGGGTGAACCGATTCATCAAATGGTGACGAACAATGCCTCTATTCTGTCTAGGGGTAGTGACTTGGGGTCTACCACTCCGTGGACGGTCATTTGTGCTGTTTGTTGCATTGTACCGTGTCCGTAGACGTTCAAAGACACTCAAAATAATTGTTCTTGCAGACAAAAAGAGGTTATTGTGGGCTTTGTCCGCTGGAACAATTACATATTTGTCATGGAGGCGAGTAAAATTTTCAACAACCTTAGGACCTTTAAAGATGGATGTAGCTTAGGTGCTCATAGACCCTTGTAGGTTTTTAATTCGGAGTTGTATGGTTGACCTAATAGCCTTCATCCACTCCGAAAGTGTGTCAGCAGGTTCCTGTTCCTTTGAAGTCCATTTTCTGGCATAGTCCTCAACAGAATCCATCAGCAATTTGAAATGATATTTCCAATTAATTGGCTGAGGTTCTCGGTATTTGGGACCTTTAGCTAGCATATTTTTTAGCTTTTGATTATCGACTAGAGTAAGATCTTCAGTGATAACATGACCCACAGGACTATAATTGAATGGAGATATCGAACAGGAGCAGTCAGAGGGTTTAGACATGAGGTTATCGGAATAAAAGTCCCGCAATGCCGGTAATTGAAAATCTTTGTTGCAATGGGTTTTGTATAAAGATAAGAATAGTTTTTTTTTTTTTTTAATTTGTATACATTTTATTCAACAACATCCTGCTACATTGAACCCTAGGTAGCCCAGGGATAAGCATACCAAGGGGCCCCTGTTCATACAAACTCTCATTGCCAGGGAAAAAAATGAGAGGCACAAGTTTAAACAAAATAAACAATTATATTCGAGCTACAAAAATTACAATAGAATATACGCATATCTATAAGCCTTCTGCTATTTAATTTTAATTTACCTTTTAAAAAACCTATCCCAACTCGCCCTGCCCCTGTGCGCGGATATCCCGTGCATCACTTAATCGTGTTTCGTCACTTAAAAAGACGAATGAGGTTCCCTGATCCAGTCAAGGTAAGTCAAATATCTTTTCATAAAATAATGAACATAGTTTTAAAGACCTAAGATGAATTAATACAAAGGGTATATATATAGTCACACTTTACAGTGAAATTCACAACAAATTAGTGTATTTAAGGAAGAAATAAATGATTATACTCGGAAAATATTTGATTACCAGACTTCTGACCCATATGACCAATAACAAATTGAAATTCAATTTCTACCATACGGATAATTGACGATTTTGTGATTATTTTCCTTTGATATTTTACAATATTTCTGCATTTCCAAATGCCCATTTTACTGTCACTAGTATCGTGTCTATAAGTAATAAATCTATATCAATTTTTGTGTCCAGGATACTTGTTCCAAAAATTAAAAACTTATCTGATTTTTGAAAATAATCCAGATCTCTGCTATCGCAGATTGTGTTGAATTTTTGAAAAATATCTGACAAACTTCATCGATTAATTTACATTTTGCAAAAAGATGCAATAAAGTTTCCCATTCTCCACAAAAATGATAATTACCATTCGATTTATTCATTTTTATACGACCTCAAAATTTTTGCGGTCGTATATTGGTATGACGTTGGCGTCGTCGTCGTCGTCGTCCGAAGACATTTGGTTTTCGCACTATAACTTTAGTATAAGTTAATAGAAATCTATGAAATTTAAACACAAGGTTTATGACCACAAAAGGAAGGTTGGGGTTGATTTTGGGGGTTTTGGTCCCAACAGTTTAAGAATTAGGTTCCAAAAAAGGGCCCAATAAGCATTTTTCTTGTTTGGTTATTATCTTGGTGTAAGGGAGGTAATCCAAACACATTTAAAGTAAAATGTTGTGTATGATTCAATAACCTCCCTCACACTGCTTGTAAATTATGTATAAAGAAATGTTGATTGTCTTGGGGTGATTTATAGCTGTCAGTTTATTTTTAGAAGTTACTATTAATTAATATTAATTTTGTCCATATGTCATTTTCTATTTTAAGACTTTTATGATATATTTAAATGGGTAATTATGTTTGCAAACTCCATGAGAAATTTGAATAGGGACTATGACCATATCTTGAGGGAAAGAATTTTTTTTTTGGAAAAAGGGAAAGGGGGGGGGGGTAAATAAGAAATTGTGGGGGAGGGGCAATTTTTTCTCATTTCAGATTTCAGAAATTAAAAAGAAAATGTCTTCAAATTTTTATTTTGCAAAACAAAGGGTGGGGAGGGGGGTACAATGATTTTTTCGGGGGGGGGGTCAGTACGCAACAGCATAGTGTATTGCAAAAAAGCAAAAAAAGGGGTTTAATTTTATTTTTTTTTGGGGGGGGGAGGGGTCAATTCGCAACAGCATATTGTATTGCACAAAAAGCAAAAAATTGAATATAAATTCAAATCATATGTCCAATTCTAAGTTCTTTGACTACAGTTATTCTGTGTCAGAAACCTTTTATGTGTCAAATATTTAATTACAATCCAAATTCAGACCTGTATCAAGCGTGAATATTGTGTCCATTTTTGCCCCAACTGTTCAGGGTTGGACCTCTGCGGTCGTATCCAGCTGCGCTCAGCGAAGCAATTTATTTGAAGTAGTTCTTCAGTGTACACTATATTATGAATAATCTTCCACTGAAGTTGTTTTGCCTTCCTACTCCCAAAATTTTTGTACAAATTGGCCCAAATGTTTTCCCACTTAAATTCATAATTAAATAATAAACCCCATTTATTCTGACAGTTAGGAGTTACTGAGTTTCCATAAAAACACTGTTCCCCGAACGTCAACTTTTTAGAAATCGTAATTGATACATGTTGTTGTTTTAGCAATTAAAGTGTGTTCAATTGGGGTACATTAGGTGTGTATATAAATACACATATATATGAGGACATTATTTAAAAAAAAACAATATAATTTGGAATAAAACAAAATTAAAGAAATAAGTATTTGAAGTAAATTTATAAGTTTGAATAAAATACTAAATATATTTACTATCGAAATATTTAAAAAAATGAACCTCTGCTTAAAACTCAAGGAAATTAATAACTTAAAGAAAATAAATTTAAGAAACAGAAGTATTTCGCACGCAAATATTAAATACAAATATTTTTTTTCCAACTGAATTTTAATAACTTAATTAAATGTATTTAAAAAAATATGTCATTTTATTACCCATTTCACCTTTTAATTATAGCAGAGACGTATATAACAATATTGGTATATGGTATGGTATGGTATGGTATGGTATGGTCTGGGTTATGACGGCGACTATCATTTAGGATGATATTGCGCCCTGATTTCTTAATGGATTTTCCACTCCGGGGTTTACTGTTTTGAATCTGTAAGTCTGTGAGAAGGTGAGGTATCCAGTTTGTCGTTATGCATTTTTTTTTCAGGAGGAGAAGAAGGTCATCTGTAAATTTTTTTGCTTTAATAATCGCGCAGAGCCCTCTGGGATGTAAAAAAATGATACAGTACTCCCCGTCCGACATCCCGAGTAAAAAACAGGTAAATTTTAAATAAGCGGGGCAACAGTCGGAATAATGCACTATTGTGCATAATCCCAAGTGTATCTGGGGGCACTTGTTAAATTAAGAGGAACAAAATATTAGGAGATAAACTCAAATGTTCGGGTACCCACCCCCTCGCTCAGTGCGGATTCCCGAGGTATTGTTTTTACCTCGGGTGCCCGCACTGACCGACGGCGCGTGATAGTCACCGACCATGAGTAAAGGGTCAAATTTTGAGATGCCGACTGGGGAGACCGCACACTTGTCCGAGGCCCTGCACGGTATACTGGCCAAGTATATCGCATATTGGGGAAAAAGAGATAGAAATATCTCTCTTCTAAAAAAAAATACAAAATAAAAATAAGAATAGCTCTCACAGTCCTGGGACAAAAAAGAGAAAAAATAGTAGAGAGCGATAGACTGCATGGACACACACAGGTATTAGTAGGCTGTGGTGACCACGCAATCCAATCAGATAAATTTCACTGTCCCAAGCCTACGTGAACCATGGGCCTCGGATCATAGTGTAAGAGCTCTACGAGACAAGACAAGACAAGACAAATGCTTTATTTAACCCCAGACACCAAAGTGTACAAGAGGACGAAGCTATTAAATATATACATTCATCAGATGACAGACAGGTTATTGACATACAATATATATATACACAAAAATATACATATATAAAAATCTCTTAATATTTTATATACAAATAACTGTATTATATTTGATTTACAGAAGTTTACCAACTTGTTTCAAAAATAAAGACAGGTTTTTATACAACTGGACATGACAATTTGATAATAATCCTTTTATCTTAATTACCGTAGGGTTTTTTATGTAATAATTAGGTAAATATTTAATTCGGAACAGGTTCATTTCTGTATGGTTGCAAATAAACAAATAATGAAATTCATCCCCCCAACCCATTTCTACACAGATGACATATTCTATCTTGTCTAGCTACTCCAGACCATCTTCCAGTTTCTACTGGAAATTTGAAATTTGAACATCTAAATTTTGACATCTGCATTCTCTTACTGGTATTGAGTTTAAGTAAATACGACTCCAGTTTGAATTCCATCTTGAAAAGTGAGTAGAACTCTCCCCTGGAAGAATTATTTACTTGGGCAAACCAATGTTGTATAAATTGATCATTCAACTTTTGTTTTATTACTGATTTTAGAAATAATCTATTCATATGAATCTGGTCATGCCAAATAAAACTCAAACCACAATCATCCAATATGGATTTCGTATATGAGATCCATTTAAATTCCAGTGGCTGAGTTTCATGTAATTTTAGCATTAATTTATACATAATATGCGATAACTTGCTAGAATCCTCTAGTATATTATTCCAAAACAAATCATTCTTTGTTTTACAATACTCTCCAGCGGAAACCTGCCAAGTTCTCCATATACTAGAAAATTAGGAGTACTATTACGGACTTTTAAGAATACTTTTGCAGAATTGAAGATGCATTCTCTCTATAGCACTTTTATTTTCGAAGCCCCAAATTTCAGATGAGTATAGTAGTACCGGTGCTACTAAAGAGTCAAAAAGTTTCAACTGTAGGTGTACAGGAATATTAATATTTTTAATTTTTCTGTAGAGAGCATACAGTGATTTCTGTGCTTGGTCTAACAGTTTTTTCCGGGCAGTACAGAAATTCCCGTTATAATTAAACACAATTCCAAGGTATGAATAAGAATCTTGGATATCTATAATTCTATTATGAATCTTAAAATCATAATCTCGTCTAATTTTTCTTTTACTAAAGATAACTATTTTTGTTTTATTAACATTTACTTTGAGTTTCCAAATATCACAATATTCCTCAAAGCTTGTGAGGATTCTCTGTAGGCCCTCTGCAGTTTCAGATAATAAAACTGTATCATCTGCATAAAGAATAATAAACATCTTTACAAGTATCAATAAAGATTCATGGCATAAATCTGTTATTTTATCTAAACTGTCTATATTGTTTTCTGAAAAAAGTCTTCCAGATCATTCAAGAAGATGGAGAATAAAAACGCGATCATCAAGTGTCTGTATATATCTGGTATATATGTCTCTGATTATAGTAATATTAAGTAAATAATAAATTCCTTGATGCATATTTTATGTTCAGCTTCCAAGCTTAAGTTTTGCAAAGTGAACAAATTTCAGATTTGTCAATTTAGAAGTTTGAAAGTATAGCCTGGGATATCAATAGTATCAAAATCTTCAGTTTTTCATTATATAGTTTAAAGATGGCAAATGCACAACTATATGACATTTTAGTGCTTTCTTTGTATGACATTTATGTGTTTTTTTTGTTGAATTTCAGTGCTTTATTGTGTGCTTTTTTAAATGTTTTGATAGACATTTCAGTGGTTTGTTTCTGTGAATTTTATTGTATTTATTGTTCCATCAACTAATAATTTGTCATACAATATGTGTTAGCTACACCAACAAGGAACATATTAATTAATTTGATACATATATAATTAAGAGAAAATTATTGCAACACCGATAAAACAAAACTCAGGTGATTTTTTTTTTACCTGTAAAAGTAATTGTTTAACCCTTAAATGGACCCCTTAATCAGGTTTAATGAAGGGGAAAAATGTTCTTTGATCTTTGTAAAGTTGACGTTCGGGGAATCAGCCCTTTTAACTTTATATCCACTGTTTCTATGACAACGCCGGTTTTATTTCTAACAATTGTAAATTGTTTTTAATTTAAGATAAGAACAGTTTGGTCTTTGAAATATGGAGGAATTTTAGATTTTACTGTTTTGTGGTGAAGGATATTGCTGAGATTTATGGCATCCAAGCCATTATTAGTTTAAACATATTTTATTGTATAAAACAATTGCATTAGAGCCGTCTTCTACGAAATAGACATGAATATACATAATATTTATATTACACATTACCTAAATTTATAATTTTCTAATAAGTATGAAGGCATGAAAAGTATTTGAATAAATAACAGTAATATTTGCTATATTAAGAAGATAATAGAACGTCTCAATGGATAATCAACTTTTTAATTTTGTTTAAATCGAACGCACCCAAAGTGTTACACCAAACGAACAGTCCAATTGGAAAACACCTAATGTGAACTTTCTCACCTGTGTTTTATGTGAATAAAAAATAGTGTAATATATTTCACAGTGTTGGAGCGGAAATGAACATGTTTTCGGTCAGTTGAAAAATAAAAATTATATAGCTGTGAATTAGATATTTAATTTATAAAAAAGGCGAAATTATACACACACATTTAATTCTTATTATGTTACCTGTAAATATCAGTTACCCTACTTAGGACCTCGTATGTTCATTTTCATTTGAGTTGCGACAATGAGATCCACATTGGTCAAATTCATACATATTGTAAATACTTTAATATCTTTGGTTGTATCCATTTGTATGTAGTTACATGTTCATTGTTTTTGTATGTTTGTGTTTGCTTAACCTCTTGAGGTTTTTATTATGCAATAAAGTTGTGTAAAATACTGGCACTTAAGGTGTATGTTCGGGGATGTCTTCTGGCTATTCCAACATTTCAAATTTACCTATTCTATCTATTCCAACATGGTGAAAACAATAGGTGATGTTTTAGTCAAGTATGTTGTTTTAGGATTTATCACTGGCTTGGGTGACAGGTGGTCTTGAGGATTAAATTATTTGATAGGTATACTTATAATTGTGTTGCAATTATTTTGTAATTATTTAGTATTTAGCAAAATTCAAAAATAATAGAAATACTAAGGGTTCATTCCTTGTATTGCACATGGTAGATCTCCTTAGCTGAAATTTGGCTTCCTATTTCGGTATTTTTGGTTGAGTACTTCTTGTTTAATATAAGTTTGGTTTTTGGTCTTCCAAATGTTTCGGTTTTAATGCTGCTGATGAGAGGTAGCTCCTTGAAATGCGTCGTATACAGCATAGTATAAATTTACTATATCTAACATTGGTATTTTTGGATTGTTATTTTTGCATCCAAATCCAAAAAATGCTCACTAGCTATATAGTAGAAATTTTCTATTTCAGAACTACATTTTTTTTTCTTTTTCTGTATACGTTTATTATTATTTTTTATGCTTTTTATTCTTTAAAAAATGTGTAAGAAATATAATTATTAAATTTTGAACACTGCTAGCTTATCAAGGCTAGTGCAATTTTATGCATGATAATGTTGAATGTTGAATGACAACGCCAACAAGTTGGATTCACAAACTATATCAGCACATAATGGATTGGTGGCAAAAACAGACTCTTGTGGAACCATTATGACAACGAGGGGCCCTAGTTATTTTTTTTACCAATAAGTCATGCTGGTATAACAATTTAAATGAAACTAAAATATGTTTCTGTGAAATATTTTAGCTTTAAAGCAGGAAAATTTTCATTTAATGTATCGTTCAAAGTATAATACTTCATACTGTTTTAAAATATAGAAAAGAAAGGACAATATTTACTGTAAAGACAACCATTTTATTTTAATTCGCCATATTTAATATTAAATATTTATTTTTATTTTTTATTCCCAGGACTACTTATCTGGAAGGTTGGCACAGGAAATTGAAGAAGCTGTCACTTTTTTCAATAATATTTTAATGCTTAAGTGATCCTTTTTTTCTTGTATAATGCTTTTGTGTGTGAATTAATGTTGCAATATTTGTTTAACGTTTTAAGTTATATTGAATTTAATTCTCATTTAAAATTCTTGACATACAACCTATCTTTTCTATTAATTATTAAACAACATTCACTTAAATTGACCTTAATTAACTTAGCCCCATATGTATATGTTTTTATAACATAATCACCCTAAATCATCTGTTTGCACAGGAACTGTATATGATAGTATTATATGATCCCTGGGGCCAGGTTTTCGAAAGTATCGTAAAATTGATCGTAAGAAATATCTTATGACATTACTTGCGACTAAGTTGTGATGGTCTTACGACCTATCGTATGATGTAAAACAAAGGTGTCCTACGACAATCATAGTTACGACGATCGTATGACCATCGCAAGTTAGTAATGACAAATAATGAAAGTTTAAATGATTTAACAAAGTATGCAATTTAATTTTAAAAACAGTACATGTAACTTAAAGAAGAAAATATAAATAAAAAATAACGTTTAATTAATTTTAATTTTAATAGCCTTTTAAAAATGATTAATGCATATACGTTTACTGTACATGTGTAACATGCATTTACATGTAAATCAATTATGGAATGTGACAATCTATTAACATGGATCAATAAAACCATTGTAAAAGTTTATCTGTCTACTCTATTCTAATATGAATAAAAAATACCTAGGGTTCGAACATTCAAATTCCCGCTTAACGAATTATTCGTGCTTCTATACATATACCATCATTATAAGACCATCTTACGACACCTTCTTTGGTGTCGTAACTTTGTGACAAATTTTGTGGCATGTCACAAGTTGCGACCCTTCCGAAAACACATTTTATGACTGCGACATGTCGTAAGACCATCTTACGATATGTCGTAGTCATAAGACATCTTCGAAAACCTGGCCCCTGGTTTGCACAAATATTCCTGCTAGTCCAACACAAATTTTTACCTTTTTCCCTGTAATTATCAAAATGTTGGAACAGATAGAATGAACCTAGAAACCTGTTTGGGTAGGTTTATAACTGTTGACTGACCACTGGGCAATTATCTCATTAAGCTTAGTTCGTCACCTACCTGATTCATTTAAGTTATTTGACCAGTTACCTGGTTACGGTCAATGATCCGTGCATACCTGATTATGTGGATGTGTATTCATAATTAGAATAAAGGCGTAAACAGGCTCTTTCATGTCTTTGTTAGACTGCATTTTACATATTTAAAAAATATGGTGTTAGTTTGAATTAGAAATAAAAAAAATAATAAAATATTCTATTTATATCAACCTGTATAAAATATTAATCTTTAGTATTTCATATGATATATAGTAAATAGATACAATATTGTTTTAATAACTTGCAATTAATCCAAATACACTGTACTTTATTACATATTTTTATAAAAAATAAAAGATATTGTAATGCTTAAAAATAAAATAAAATAATATATTTATTAGTTATAGGTATATCAGAGGAAGATGTATACCTGTGATTTTATATACAGTTTATGTATTATTGACATAATTATATGCTATTAAGAAAAATATTTTTAATTAATAACTCATTGATGTAAAAATTGTAAAATAAAATAAAATAACAATCCAAAGATACTAATATTAGATACAGTAAATTTATACTATGCTGTATACGACGCATTTCAAGGAGTTACCTCTCATCAGCAGCATTAAAACCGAAACATTTGGAAGACCAAAAACCAAACTTATATTAAACAAGAAGTACTCAACCAAAAATACCGAAATAGGAAGCAAAATTTCAGCTAAGGAGATCTACCATGTGCAATACAAGGAATGAACCCTTAGTATTTCTATTATTTTTGAATTTTGCTAAATACTGGTAATTTCTGTAACAAATCAATGAATAATCATGTCAGACAAGTCTGACGACTGGGGTGGCGAATACCCTCGGGGACCTAGGGTCCACCAGCAGAGACATCATCCCAGGAGTTTCAAAATAACAATCCAAAGATACTAATATTAGATACAGTAAATTTATACTATGCTGTATACGACGCATTTCAAGGAGTTACCTCTCATCAGCAGCATTAAAACCGAAACATTTGGAAGACCAAAAACCAAACTTATATTAAACAAGAAGTACTCAACCAAAAATAATAATTGTAAAATAATTTTTTGTATTTTTTTCTTGTCATAGCATTAATTATTTAATTAAAAGTCATTGCTAAAACAGCGAAATATGTTATTGAAACCCTTTGTTATTTGAGTGCTAGATTGTCAGGTTTTATTTGATCTGTATGCCAAAGAATTAAAATTTAAAATGAAATTCAACGGAAAATTTGATATGTTAAAATTTCAATGAAAACACATAATTTTGTTTAAGGAGTTGTCTCTGTGTACATGTATATAATTGAAGTTTTATTAATCTACATTTTAAACAAAATTCATGAATTATATTTAATATGTAATCTTTCCTAAATATTCATTGTAATTCAAACACTATCCCTTACAACAAATTAAATAACATCATGTGAAAAAAATAAAAAACTTATAACACATCTGAATTATTAATTATCAATAATTATCATTCTTCTTATTTCTGTTGTAATTTTTTCATTATTTAAAATAAATGTTAAATATATTTGTTATAAATACAATTATTACAACTATCATCACTTCTCCATAGTCAAATGGCATGTGTTATCCCCAGGTAATTTATGTGTTCCACCATTTAAATGAACAGTGTGTTCCCTGGTTGGCATTATTTTAAAATACACAATTAACAGATTAAGGGTACCGTGATTTGCAGTATGACAAGGCCCGTCAAAAATCCATAAAACTCTGCGTAATCTGGTAATTAAATTAAATTGTATAGATTGTCTTTGTTTAAGTATATTTAATTGTAATATTACATTTTGGATTGACAAATGTTATAACAGCGTACAAAATTGCGCCTCCAGAGACATGAGAGAGGAAAGTCTTCAAAATTTTTGTATTTTTTGTTTCAGAAAGAGCTGAATATATCATGAAGCTTGCAGAAAGAACACATAAATATTGATTTATATAAAAACATTTTCTGATAAAGATAGTTGTACATTTTGTAGTTTACTAAGTCAACATCTTGTTATCATTAGTGAACCATTGAGAAAGTGTGACCACATAATTTATATCCAACAGATTACTGATAACAAGCTGAGATAAATTTGTAGAAATATATTAGTAAATCTGGGCTTCTGTCTTAGAGTGAAAATATAATAGACAGAATTTGTTAACAACAACAGTTTTAATGCAAAATGTTTGATCTATAAAAAGTAATCCGTAAGAATTAAAAAAAAATTAAATTAAAAAAAATAAATTTAAAAGTTGGAATATTCAAAAATTAGAATCAATTATCATCATAAACGATTTCAAAAAAAATTATAAGATTATAACGCTTGTATAGAGATTCGATTATCTAAAAATGAAAAATTATGTTTATAAAGAGAAATATATAGGGGAGGGGATTTGTAGGTTTTGGCTATCAAGAGGTTTCCAATGGGAATTCTTGGAGGTACTTGTTAAATACCTGGTGTGACCTTTTATTCTATTGATAAAAGTGTTAAATAGAGCTTTTCACAGGCAAAATATATGTAAAAAACTTATTGTATATTCTCTTTCCATGTAAAATTTTTAACTAATAAATTAAGATAAATAATTAGTACCTGTATTAATAAATAACGAACCCGTTTTTGTAGACTTTATATAGACATTAAAGATTGTTATAATTTATAAAATGAATACCCCATTCTTTTGTCGATTTTTCTATTTTAGTAATTTTATTTTTTGTATTAACATATTTATAGAAACTATAACAATAATTGTGTTAGAGAAAAATATCGTGTCAGCGAGACTAACCAAGGTTTGAAGCTTGCAATGAATGAATGAATGAATAAATAAATTATATATATTATATATTATATTATATATAAATATACTAAATAAATAAATGATTTGGAAAATACGTTGAATGTATAAAAAGACACGAGATTTCCGAATGCAATTACGTTCTATCCGGACACTCTGGTTCAAAACCTTGGTTCCATCCGGGTCTTTTAGTTCTGAACCTTGGTTCTATCCGGGTTCTTTGGTTCGAAACCATGGTAACTGGTTCAACATCCGGGTTGTTTGGTTATAGGAACCCAACTTCTTGGTTCTAACCAGGTTCTTTTCTAATATTCCCGTTGAACTTTGAGAAGATATCCGCAAGTATCCGAATAAAGAAATAAAGTAAGTCAAAGACGCTTATCTTGTTTTATACCATTTTATACATTTCAGCATCGCCGGAAAATGAAGCTGTAAGGTAAATACCTTCTCATTTTTATTATTTAAAATGGGAAACTGGACAAAAATATAACATCGTATATATTTATATCAACCCAAATATACAGTATATCTAACATCCGGTTTTAGAATCGGAGTCGTTCCGTTTTCATTTATTTTTCACTACTCATCCCTCATTTCATAAATATACAAATAATTAAATGGATTTTAGAAACTCTATATAGAAGGTATGATACATAATTCATAGTTCATAATGACCCTAAGTTGAAAAGCAACAATCGATTGTTTCGATTTTTATTATTTTTGTACTACAAGAAGCTCTTTTTGAAAAAAAACCTGCTGACGCATTGAAATTCTCCCAACATTTCAATGATGTCATAGCTATATATACTGAACCGCAAAAGAAACGTCGCACAAAATGACATGTTCACATACATTTATTTCAAAGTGACATTTATATATTTTAAATTAATTTTTACAAAATTTAATGAATGATTTACAGTCTTTTGGTTACAATGTTCACAAAAACGTCACAATTGTCGCAACGTCACATGTTTTCAATGCTGTGCTCCCACGTCCGTTAATAACGTGTATGTCCTCCACCGGCACCAATTACTGCGGCACATCTTCGGTACATGGAGTTGATGAGCCGATTAATAAACGCCATCGGAATACGTGCCCATACTCTCTGAAACGCTTGTGAAAGTTCAGCTGCAGTTGTCGGACTTGGCTGCTCATTATTCAACCGTCTTTGAACTTCGTCCCATAAATGTTCAATAGGGTTTAAATCTGGACTCAAAGCCGGCCAATCCATAATATTAATGTTATTCTGCTGTAGGAAGTCTCTTGTGGCTCTTGCGGTATGCGCACGTGCATTGTCCTGTTGGAAAGTCTTGTTTTGATGACGTGCGAAATGGGGCTGAACATGGGGTGTCAAGACTTGGTCGATGTAACGGGCAGCTGTTACGCCATTTCCTCTGCCTGGGCCAACGTTCTGAAAGATGACTGGACCAAGTTTAACGTTAAGGCCGATTCCACCCCATACCATGATGCTAGGTCCTCCCCACGCGTCTGTTTCCAGAATGCAGCTGTCTTCGTAACGTTCCCCGCGTCTTCTCCACACTCTGGTTCTGCCATCGGCTGTTGAAATGCAGTAACGGCTTTCGTCAGAGAAGATGATGTTACGCCATTGTCGATTTCGCCAATTCTGTCGCTGAGTGGCCCACTGAAGACGAGCTTGACGGTGTCGAGGAGTAAGAATAGGTCCTCTTGCTGGACGGCGACATCTCATGTTTCTAGCAGCTAATCGCCGACGAACCGTATCATCACTTATGGGTCGTCCATGTGTTCCAACAGTGTTTCTGGCAGTTTCGGCAGCTGGGGTGAACCGATTCATCAAATGGTGACGAACAATGCCTCTATTCTGTCTAGGGGTAGTGACTTGGGGTCTACCACTCCGTGGACGGTCATTTGTGCTGTTTGTTGCATTGTACCGTGTCCGTAGACGTTCAAAGACACTCAAAATAATTGTTCTTGCAGACAAAAAGAGGTTATTGTGGGCTTTGTCCGCTGGAACAATTACATATTTGTCATGGAGGCGAGTAAAATTTTCAACAACCTTAGGACCTTTAAAGATGGATGTAGCTTAGGTGCTCATAGACCCTTGTAGGTTTTTAATTCGGAGTTGTATGGTTGACCTAATAGCCTTCATCCACTCCGAAAGTGTGTCAGCAGGTTCCTGTTCCTTTGAAGTCCATTTTCTGGCATAGTCCTCAACAGAATCCATCAGCAATTTGAAATGATATTTCCAATTAATTGGCTGAGGTTCTCGGTATTTGGGACCTTTAGCTAGCATATTTTTTAGCTTTTGATTATCGACTAGAGTAAGATCTTCAGTGATAACATGACCCACAGGACTATAATTGAATGGAGATATCGAACAGGAGCAGTCAGAGGGTTTAGACATGAGGTTATCGGAATAAAAGTCCCGCAATGCCGGTAATTGAAAATCTTTGTTGCAATGGGTTTTGTATAAAGATAAGAATAGTTTTTTTTTTTTTTTAATTTGTATACATTTTATTCAACAACATCCTGCTACATTGAACCCTAGGTAGCCCAGGGATAAGCATACCAAGGGGCCCCTGTTCATACAAACTCTCATTGCCAGGGAAAAAAATGAGAGGCACAAGTTTAAACAAAATAAACAATTATATTCGAGCTACAAAAATTACAATAGAATATACGCATATCTATAAGCCTTCTGCTATTTAATTTTAATTTACCTTTTAAAAAACCTATCCCAACTCGCCCTGCCCCTGTGCGCGGATATCCCGTGCATCACTTAATCGTGTTTCGTCACTTAAAAAGACGAATGAGGTTCCCTGATCCAGTCAAGGTAAGTCAAATATCTTTTCATAAAATAATGAACATAGTTTTAAAGACCTAAGATGAATTAATACAAAGGGTATATATATAGTCACACTTTACAGTGAAATTCACAACAAATTAGTGTATTTAAGGAAGAAATAAATGATTATACTCGGAAAATATTTGATTACCAGACTTCTGACCCATATGACCAATAACAAATTGAAATTCAATTTCTACCATACGGATAATTGACGATTTTGTGATTATTTTCCTTTGATATTTTACAATATTTCTGCATTTCCAAATGCCCATTTTACTGTCACTAGTATCGTGTCTATAAGTAATAAATCTATATCAATTTTTGTGTCCAGGATACTTGTTCCAAAAATTAAAAACTTATCTGATTTTTGAAAATAATCCAGATCTCTGCTATCGCAGATTGTGTTGAATTTTTGAAAAATATCTGACAAACTTCATCGATTAATTTACATTTTGCAAAAAGATGCAATAAAGTTTCCCATTCTCCACAAAAATGATAATTACCATTCGATTTATTCATTTTTATACGACCTCAAAATTTTTGCGGTCGTATATTGGTATGACGTTGGCGTCGTCGTCGTCGTCGTCCGAAGACATTTGGTTTTCGCACTATAACTTTAGTATAAGTTAATAGAAATCTATGAAATTTAAACACAAGGTTTATGACCACAAAAGGAAGGTTGGGGTTGATTTTGGGGGTTTTGGTCCCAACAGTTTAAGAATTAGGTTCCAAAAAAGGGCCCAATAAGCATTTTTCTTGTTTGGTTATTATCTTGGTGTAAGGGAGGTAATCCAAACACATTTAAAGTAAAATGTTGTGTATGATTCAATAACCTCCCTCACACTGCTTGTAAATTATGTATAAAGAAATGTTGATTGTCTTGGGGTGATTTATAGCTGTCAGTTTATTTTTAGAAGTTACTATTAATTAATATTAATTTTGTCCATATGTCATTTTCTATTTTAAGACTTTTATGATATATTTAAATGGGTAATTATGTTTGCAAACTCCATGAGAAATTTGAATAGGGACTATGACCATATCTTGAGGGAAAGAATTTTTTTTTTGGAAAAAGGGAAAGGGGGGGGGGGGGTAAATAAGAAATTGTGGGGGAGGGGCAATTTTTTCTCATTTCAGATTTCAGAAATTAAAAAGAAAATGTCTTCAAATTTTTATTTTGCAAAACAAAGGGTGGGGAGGGGGTACAATGATTTTTTCGGGGGGGGGTCAGTACGCAACAGCATAGTGTATTGCAAAAAAGCAAAAAAAGGGGTTTAATTTTATTTTTTTTGGGGGGGGAGGGGTCAATTCGCAACAGCATATTGTATTGCACAAAAAGCAAAAAATTGAATATAAATTCAAATCATATGTCCAATTCTAAGTTCTTTGACTACAGTTATTCTGTGTCAGAAACCTATTATGTGTCAAATATTTAATTACAATCCAAATTCAGACCTGTATCAAGCGTGAATATTGTGTCCATTTTTGCCCCAACTGTTCAGGGTTGGACCTCTGCGGTCGTATCCAGCTGCGCTCAGCGAAGCAATTTATTTGAAGTAGTTCTTCAGTGTACACTATATTATGAATAATCTTCCACTGAAGTTGTTTTGCCTTCCTACTCCCAAAATTTTTGTACAAATTGGCCCAAATGTTTTCCCACTTAAATTCATAATTAAATAATAAACCCCATTTATTCTGACAGTTAGGAGTTACTGAGTTTCCATAAAAACACTGTTCCCCGAACGTCAACTTTTTAGAAATCGTAATTGATACATGTTGTTGTTTTAGCAATTAAAGTGTGTTCAATTGGGGTACATTAGGTGTGTATATAAATACACATATATATGAGGACATTATTTAAAAAAAACAATATAATTTGGAATAAAACAAAATTAAAGAAATAAGTATTTGAAGTAAATTTATAAGTTTGAATAAAATACTAAATATATTTACTATCGAAATATTTTAAAAAATGAACCTCTGCTTAAAACTCAAGGAAATTAATAACTTAAAGAAAATAAATTTAAGAAACAGAAGTATTTCGCACGCAAATATTAAATACAAATATTTTTTTTTCAACTGAATTTTAATAACTTAATTAAATGTATTTAAAAAAATATGTCATTTTATTACCCATTTCACCTTTTAATTATAGCAGAGACGTATATAACAATATTGGTATATGGTATGGTATGGTATGGTATGGTATGGTATGGTCTGGGTTATGACGGCGACTATCATTTAGGATGATATTGCGCCCTGATTTCTTAATGGATTTTCCACTCCGGGGTTTACTGTTTTGAATCTGTAAGTCTGTGAGAAGGTGAGGTATCCAGTTTGTCGTTATGCATTTTTTTTTCAGGAGGAGAAGAAGGTCATCTGTAAATTTTTTTGCTTTAATAATCGCGCAGAGCCCTCTGGGATGTAAAAAAATGATACAGTACTCCCCGTCCGACATCCCGAGTAAAAAACAGGTAAATTTTAAATAAGCGGGGCAACAGTCGGAATAATGCACTATTGTGCATAATCCCAAGTGTATCTGGGGGCACTTGTTAAATTAAGAGGAACAAAATATTAGGAGATAAACTCAAATGTTCGGGTACCCACCCCCTCGCTCAGTGCGGATTCCCGAGGTATTGTTTTTACCTCGGGTGCCCGCACTGACCGACGGCGCGTGATAGTCACCGACCATGAGTAAAGGGTCAAATTTTGAGATGCCGACTGGGGAGACCGCACACTTGTCCGAGGCCCTGCACGGTATACTGGCCAAGTATATCGCATATTGGGGAAAAAGAGATAGAAATATCTCTCTTCTAAAAAAAAATACAAAATAAAAATAAGTATAGCTCTCACAGTCCTGGGACAAAAAAAGAGAAAAAATAGTAGAGAGCGATAGACTGCATGGACACACACAGGTATTAGTAGGCTGTGGTGACCACGCAATCCAATCAGATAAATTTCACTGTCCCAAGCCTACGTGAACCATGGGCCTCGGATCATAGTGTAAGAGCTCTACGAGACAAGACAAGACAAGACAAATGCTTTATTTAACCTCAGACACCAAAGTGTACAAGAGGACGAAGCTATTAAATATATACATTCATCAGATGACAGACAGGTTATTGACATACAATATATATATACACAAAAATATACATATATAAAAATCTCTTAATATTTTATATACAAATAACTGTATTATATTTGATTTACAGAAGTTTACCAACTTGTTTCAAAAATAAAGACAGGTTTTTATACAACTGGACATGACAATTTGATAATAATCCTTTTATCTTAATTACCGTAGGGTTTTTTATGTAATAATTAGGTAAATATTTAATTCGGAACAGGTTCATTTCTGTATGGTTACAAATAAACAAATAATGAAATTCATCCCCCCAACCCATTTCTACATAGATGACATATTCTATCTTGTCTAGCTACTCCAGACCATCTTCCAGTTTCTACTGGAAATTTGAAATTTGAACATCTAAATTTTGACATCTGCATTCTCTTACTGGTATTGAGTTTAAGTAAATACGACTCCAGTTTGAATTCCATCTTGAAAAGTGAGTAGAACTCTCCCCTGGAAGAATTATTTACTTGGGCAAACCAATGTTGTATAAATTGATCATTCAACTTTTGTTTTATTACTGATTTTAGAAATAATCTATTCATATGAATCTGGTCATGCCAAATAAAACTCAAACCACAATCATCCAATATGGATTTCGTATATGAGATCCATTTAAATTCCAGTGGCTGAGTTTCATGTAATTTTAGCATTAATTTATACATAATATGCGATAACTTGCTAGAATCCTCTAGTATATTATTCCAAAACAAATCATTCTTTGTTTTACAATACTCTCCAGCGGAAACCTGCCAAGTTCTCCATATACTAGAAAATTAGGAGTACTATTACGGACTTTAAGAATACTTTTGCAGAATTGAAGATGCATTCTCTCTATAGCACTTTTATTTTCGAAGCCCCAAATTTCAGATGAGTATAGTAGTACCGGTGCTACTAAAGAGTCAAAAAGTTTCAACTGTAGGTGTACAGGAATATTAATATTTTTAATTTTTCTGTAGAGAGCATACAGTGATTTCTGTGCTTGGTCTAACAGTTTTTTCCGGGCAGTACAGAAATTCCCGTTATAATTAAACACAATTCCAAGGTATGAATAAGAATCTTGGATATCTATAATTCTATTATGAATCTTAAAATCATAATCTCGTCTAATTTTTCTTTTACTAAAGATAACTATTTTTGTTTTATTAACATTTACTTTGAGTTTCCAAATATCACAATATTCCTCAAAGCTTGTGAGGATTCTCTGTAGGCCCTCTGCAGTTTCAGATAATAAAACTGTATCATCTGCATAAAGAATAATAAACATCTTTACAAGTATCAATAAAGATTCATGGCATAAATCTGTTATTTTATCTAAACTGTCTATATTGTTTTCTGAAAAAAGTCTTCCAGATCATTCAAGAAGATGGAGAATAAAAACGCGATCATCAAGTGTCTGTATATATCTGGTATATATGTCTCTGATTATAGTAATATTAAGTAAATAATAAATTCCTTGATGCATATTTTATGTTCAGCTTCCAAGCTTAAGTTTTGCAAAGTGAACACATTTCAGATTTGTCAATTTAGAAGTTTGAAAGTATAGCCTGGGATATCAATAGTATCAAAATCTTCAGTTTTTCATTATATAGTTTAAAGATGGCAAATGCACAACTATATGACATTTTAGTGCTTTCTTTGTATGACATTTATGTGTTTTTTTTGTTGAATTTCAGTGCTTTATTGTGTGCTTTTTTAAATGTTTTGATAGACATTTCAGTGGTTTGTTTCTGTGAATTTTATTGGGTCGGCTGACTTGTCAGCCAGACCCTTTGCAGTTACATGGGGTGAATCTCATTAAAAATGTGGAAAAGCCTGTTTACCGTGAATTTGTAAATCCTCTCAAAATAATTCGTTTGATTTTTTTTATATTTTTGTATGTTAGATCCCGTTCATTAAACAAATGTGTGTTTTTGGTATGACAGTTAAAGTTGGTATTTAGTTTTTGACACTATATCCTTCATCATTTAAAATAGTAGCTGTTGATATTCATAAATATATATAGATGGCATATTGTAAAACGCGGTTGATAATTATGTAAGTTTTGACATATATCAAAACTAGAAAATGTTAAAAAGATATGTTTCATTTTCAGTGTTTATTTTTTAAAAATGTTATTGGTAACAGAGATTATTTTATCGTGTAAATAATCAATTGTTTTTATCCCGTCGTTGTAACATGTCGGCGGTGTAAGAATCCGATGAAGGTGAGCCTATCCGTACTTTTAACAATGCCATATAGAAGTCGGTTTCCGGTGCGCATGAATAAGTTTTGATGAGACCACTGGAGATCAGACTGTGTTGCCGATTACACGTGGATGCTGTGTTCTGAAATATCGTAAGTAATGAAATAAGTCTAATGTAGTTTTGGTTTAAGTAGAAATATCAAAGTGTCTTTGTTTATATAATTATCACAATTATTATGGTAACTGTACACATTCCAATAATGCATGCTTCGAATCACGTTTCCAGCGTTGACACACGTTTCCTGTGTTGAATGTGTCAAAATTTGAAAATATCTTCACTTTAGTTTGTTCCTGTTTTGATTATGCATGAAATATTTCAGACTGGATCTTAAACAAATATCCTAATTATAATATTATCGCATGTGCACAGGTATGGTACACTCATAATGTAATTATAACAATCGTTTTATTTATAAACAATTTTTATTACTTAATAACTTTGTTATAATTTTAGTCTGCTTGAAAAAATAATCTGTTTGAAAAAATACAATTCATCCTTATTTACAACCAGAATTTGGGGATGTTTAATAACTTGAACAGCCTTGTAATTTTAACATTATGTCATAAATTGGCTGTACAGTAGGAGCTGACTAAGCAAGATATCTGTAAGCTGTAAGTTTGAAACATAATCTTAATGATTACCATATGTTGTTTTTTGATTTTATACCTACTTTTTGGTTATAGAACAGAGTGTTAGCTATTGCTTTAATTTGATGTATAACTAATTACTAATTGGTTGAATGTACATCTTTATACATGTATGTATGGCTGTTAAACAGGACATACTATGTATACTATTGTCAGTCTGTCCGTTACATGTATCCCAATAACATGAGTAATATAAATTACATGTACATGTAAGTTTGTCTTGATCAAAGGTGGATTCATTGCGGCTAGCCCACCCGTTTCACTTTATTTTTGTCTTGCCTGCGACGAAAAGTCACAGAAGCGAGACATAGGGATAGTGTTTCCGGCGGCGGCGGCGTCAACAATTATTTAATTATGTGGAATAATCATGGTTATGTTAGTTGCAGGTCCATAATAGTATATAGTTGCATCAGTATGAGTACTACTCGATTCCGTACTCAATTCATGGCCCCAACCCCTCAGTCATGCATGAATGATCACGTTAAGTATTTTCTTCAAAGTCTGTGCAGACTTAACCGGTAGTCCTAGTTACTTAATATTTGGCATATGGTTGTGTATATATGTGTACACCCCAATTCCATGCCTGATTGGTGACCCCAACCCCTCAGTCATGCATGAATGATCATGTTAAGTTTTTTGTTCGAAGTCTGTGCAGCCTTAACCTTTAGTCCTAGGCACTTGATATTTGGCATGTAGTTGCATATATATGTGTACACCCCAAATCCACGCATGGTTGGTGGCTCTGACCCCTCAGTCATGCATGAGTGATAGCGTTAAGTTTTTTGTTCGAAGTTTGTGCAGCCTTAACCAGTAGTCCTAGGCACTTGATATTTCATATATGGTTGGATAAATATGTGTACACCCCAAATCCATGCATGGTTGGTGGCCCTGACCCCTCAGTCATGCACGAGTGATCACGTTAAGTTTTTTGTTCAAAGTTTGTGCAGCCTTAACCAGTAGTCCTAGGCACTTGATATTTGGTATATGGTTGGATATATATGTGTACATCCAAAATGCATGCCAGGTTGGTGGCCCTGAACCCTCAGTCATGCATGAGTGATAACGGTAAGTTTTTTTTGTTCGAAGTTTGTGCAGCCTTAACCAGTAGTCCTAGGCACTTGATATTTCATTTATGGTTTGATATATATGTGTACACCCCAAATCCATGCTCAGTTGGTGGCCCCCGACCCCGCAGTCATGCATGAATGATCACGTTAAGTTTTTAGTTCGAAGTTTGTGCAGCCTTAACCGGTAGTCATAGGGACTTGATATTTGGCATGCGGTTGCATATATATGTGTACACCCCAAATCCATGCATGGTTGGTGGCCCTGACCCCTCAGTCATGCACGAGTGATCACGTTAAGTTTTTTGTTCAAAGTTTGTGCAGCCTTAACCAGTAGTCCTAGGCACTTGATATTTGGTATCTGGTTGGATATATATGTGTACATCCAATATGCATGCCATGTTGGTGGCCCTGAACCCTCAGTCATGCATGAATGATCACGTTGTTTTTTTTTGTTCGAAGTATGTGCAGCCTTAACCGGTAGTCATAGGGACTTGATATTTGGTATCTGGTTGCATATATATGTGTACACCCCAAATCCAGGTGTGATTGGTGGCCCTGACCCCCTCAGTCATGCACGAGTGATCACATTAAGTTTTTAGTTTGAAGTGTGCAGCCTTGACCTGTAGTCTTACTGGATATTTGGCCTATGGTTGCATATATATGTGTACACTCTGATTCTATGCCTGGTTGGTCCTTACAAAGATCTGGAACTGGATTAAATTTCAATGTCAAGGTATCAAATATGTATTCAATAACATCATTGTGAACACTTTAGAATCAACGTTTTTCAAGACTTTCACCAAACTTTGTACATGCTTTGTTGTTAGAATAGATGAAATGATTTTCTTGGCCATTAGGTCAAAGGTCAAGGTTACAGGGTTATAAAATTTCAGGTCAAAATTTTTACATGTCAAGGGGATGACACACTTAGCGTTTCTTATTCAACAAGAAATCACAGCTTAAGTTTTCTCAGCAACAACAAATCACAGCTTCTTCATATTTGAGAACATCTCATATTGTGTATACCAAATTAGAAACTGTCACAGATCTACTTCCTGGTTGCCAATTTGGTGCACTTTGCAGTTTATAAAGAGCTGAAAGAGGGGATATAGCTCAGTGAGCAGTATCTCACAACAGGATGAAACCTCTTGCGTCCAGACCTACTCCTAGTCACAAATACACAAACACATATATATTAGTTGCATTAATTTTGTCCTTAATCTCAATTATTTTCCTATTTTGCTTATAGGAAGGACTGAAAATGACTGTTCAGAGTAAGAATAAAGACTGTGAAGTGAAGACAATTACCGTTTCAGACAACAGCGAAAGTGTTAAAGTCAGCTTATGGCGAGACATGGCAAACACTGACATAAATCTTGGAGAATTCATCAGTATAAAGAATGTTGTTATAAATGAATATGACAATGAAGTAAACTTAACAACAACCCAGCACTCTCTAATTAAGGTATGTCTGTATCTACTGTATTTAAAGTTTCTAGTCTGAATGACTGATATAGTTTGTCTCTCCATAAGAAACTTTTATCTCATTTATATGATCTCAAAAAATCTGTGGTATAACGGTATTGGTCTGTAGTTGTCTTTGTTGATGTTTGTGAACAAAGTGGTTTCCAGGCAATAACTTAAGTTTCCCATGACCAATCATCACGAAAATCTATAGGTCAAGAAAGAGATGCTAAAAAGAAAAAAACCAGTGTTTTCATTTATTTGATGTAAAAGTCTGTTCGTGTTGTTTTAAAGAATAAAAAATGACCTCTTATTTTTTTATTTTTTGAAAGTTTTCATTGAAAAAGTGATAACTTGAAAACAGGGTAAGACCTAATAATTTCCATTTCCAAATTTGAAAGACTTTACCGCTTTTAAACAAATTTTAATTTTAAAACTTTTCCCATAGCCTTTCAAGGAAAGACTATTTAGGCAATTTAAATGGGATAGTACAGGTTCCACCTCTGAAATTATTCTTCCATAAGCTGTCAGGCGTTTAGACAAACACACAGGTAAAACCCAATATAACATTCGAGTACGTCCAACCTGACATCACTTTAAATAGATCTGTTGAAATAATTTTTTTTCTTAGCGTTCATCTCAAATGATAAATTTTCTACATGTGTAGCGGCAAAAGTAGACCTCATGCAATAAAAGTGTTGAAGGAAAAAAAATTAGGTGGGTAATTTTTGTTTGAATACAAAAACTGAAGAATAAACATCATACATTTTTGGATAAAACTTATGATTTTCTATTCTTGAAAGCTAAGAGTATTATTTTTGAACAGATTAATGCAAGGTGTTGTGCAATAAACGTCTTCATTTTGTGCTTATCATACATAAAACACAGGCCCATAAGCAGAAATTTGGAAAAAAGAGTTCAGCTACCACACGAAGTCAACAACACTGCCTAAATAATGATTTAACAGCTACAATTCTATCAAAATCTTGACGTCAATAGTCTTTATTGATTCCTAAAGAGGGGTACGTACGTGTGTACAAACCAACCATAATTACTGATTACAAATTATACATTGAAATATGAGTTTCACTTCCCAATCATTTTGGTCTTGAGCGTTCCTTACAAAATCTATTACAAAAACGTGCACGTCATGCGCACTACAATTGGTAACATTGTTTTCGAATAAGTATATATAATAATGCATGTAAATATGATCTTCCTTGCATTATTGTCTTTTTACATTGTCTTAGTACTAGTATTGTCCTGTATTGAAAGAATATATTGTTTACACTGAACATTTTTACAACTTCACTTTCACTATCTTATTACAGAGGACAGGAGTACCTGAAATTCAAAGAGAAGTTGTCATCCTTGGTATAAACGTAGAAGAAAATCAAACAGAGATCATAACGGAAAACGAGGGAACATTTGTTGTTCCAGATGATCTGTTTAATCATGTTAATGGCCAAATCGAAGAATTCCCGTTAACTATGAACATATTAACCAGAGGAAGACAAGTTTTGGAAATTGTCAACTGACTTTTTAATCTTGTTTCCTTTTTTTAAGAGAGGATTTTTTATAACCTTAAGAACACATGTATCTAGAGTAGTTTTATATAGCAGTAGTTAGTTTTCTATTAGTAGTTGCAAAATTATATCTTAGTAAGCTTTTATAGTTTTTGTCAAATATTTTTAACAGAAACACTTTGAATGCCAAATGGATGTAATAATTAATTTTTTTTTGTTTCTTTAACATAAGTGTAAAAGAAAACAAATATTCTGATTTTTCTTTTGTGACTTGCAAAAATTTGCTGTGTTGTATATCAATTTCCTTTTTTTAATCCCCTCGCCAACAAACTTGAAATGGTGATCAAGTAAGGCTACCACCCTTCCATCTGTCTGTAACATTTTGTCAACACCCTCCAATCAAGATCTTTCAATACATTTTCACCAAAAGTGACGTATAATTAGTCCTAAGAATAATTAGAACTCTTTCAATTTTCAAGGTCAAATGTCAAGGTCACAGGTCAAATTGTTATTCTGTAACATCCTTCAATGGCTTTTAACCAGAAAGGGTAATACTTATCCCTTAAGAAAGCCTGGAAAGTAATTGGTTTCAAAGTCACAAGGTCAAAATGTCATTCAGTAAAATCTTTGTGACACTTGAGAATCAACATACTTAATAAATTTTCATCAAAAAGGCTACATATGTACATACTTAGTCTTTAGAAACTCCCTAAACCTATTGGTTTTCAGTCTCGGGTCAAAAGTCAAGGTCACATGGTCAAATGTAACAAAATTGTAATACTCTAGAATCAACATCTTTCACTGGATTTTCCAATTGAACATACTTCTTAGTCGTTCACAGATTCTGGAATACATATGTGAGGGGGGCACACGAGGCATCCCATTGTTGCATTATAATTTGCATATCATACATGTTATACTATATTCTCAACTTTTTAACTTACTGTATCATAACAAAACACTGGGAATTGGATACATATGTACATTGTTCACCCAGCCTCTTTTGTTTGGAAAGGATTTTCTTTATGTAATGGTTTATCATGTAGATAAGACTTATAACAGTCACTAAACTAGTCAGTTTTGTATGGGTGAATGCAAGTTTCGTATTAGCCATACCGAAATTATATTTTAGATAACTTTTATAGTCATTTTTTTGCATGTTAATCTAAGGTTCAACAGACACTAGTGCTTTTCTTCAAAATAATTTTTAATACTATAGGGTCATAGAATGGGTGTTTCCATATTGGTCCTGTATTGTGTCCAAGGACAGTCGTATTGGGCCAAGGATAGCTGTATTGGGTCGAGGCAACAAGGACAGTCGTATTGGGCCAAGGATAGCTGTATTGGGTCGAGGCAACGCCGAGGCCCAATACAGCTATCCGAGGCCCAATACGACTTGTCCGAGGACACAATACAGGACCAATATGGAAACACCCATTCTATGATCCCTTTATTAACTAGTTATGTATAATGATTCACTGATTTCACAAACTGTGGTAAAATTTCAAAACGATAGAATTTATTATGAAATTTTATTTTTTCTGTTTTGTTGGATCAGATTGTTGTTTCATGGAAAATTCACATTAAAGTATTCTGTTCTGTTGTGGAATAGGACTTTTAATATCAATGACATCAAAATTAAACAAAACAATTAAATTTTTTAAACTTTATATAACACTTGAAAATTAATTCAATAAATTCAATTAACTCTTTAACATGTTAATTTTATTCTTGGGAACTGTCATTGAATGGTTTCACGAGTGTTATGTAAAATTATTTTAAAGACTTTATGCATTTTTATGTCAAAAATAACGTATGAAATGATTTAAATGACAACCGGAAGTAGAAAACCCATATTGAGCCTGTTTTTCCATATTGGGCCTGTTTTTCCATATTGGGCCAGTTTTTCCATATTGAGCCTGATTTTCCGTATTGAGCCTGTTTTGTCCATATTGGTCCAGTTATTGATTTTTATTTGCTCTGGACATCTAGTATTGAATGGGCAATTTAAAACATATTATACATAACTAGTTAATAAATATGTATATACTGTAGTTTTATAGTAGTTAGTATATTAGTTTTGTATAAACAATTTCAAAACTATTATTCCCTTGCTAATAAAGTCGCGATGGGAATATAGTAATGCTACTATCTGTAATCTGTAATATCTTTGTGAACACTCTAGGTTCTATGTCCCTCAATGCGTTTTCACCAAAATTTGGTACATATTTGGTCCATAAGAAATTCTGAAACCCTATTGATTTTCAAGTAAAAAGGTCAAAGGTCAAGATCACATAGTCAAATTGTCATTTTGTAACATTCTTATGAACACTTTTGAATCAATGTCCTTTAAATTGATTTTAACAAAACTTAATGTATACTTAGTCATTAAGAAAGTTTATAACTCTATTGATTTCCAAGGCCATACAACAAAGGTCAATGTCACATAGTCAAAATTTTATTCAGTAACATCCTTGTGAACACTCAAGAATCAATGTCATTCAGTGGATTTTCACCAAACTTAGTACATGCTAAGTTGTAAGAAAAATCTGGAAATCTAATGATTTTAAAGATCATAAGGTCAAGGTCACATGATGAAAATTTCATAGTAAAATATTTACATGGTGAGGGGTGACATGCTTAGTGTATCTTCTATCATGTAGAATTCATTGTTTTTATTTTGCATATTAAACCAAGATTCAAGAGAAACTGGTATTTGAATGAACAATATAACTCATTGTTATCTTTGCAGACAAAAAAATTATTTAAGAGATAAAATTATATCAAAGTTCAAGAATCATCTATGTGTTAAATTTATGTATATTTACTTCAGTTTGGTCAACAATTTTTGTACAGCAAAATTTAAAAAAAAAACTATAGCAATATGTACACTTCATTTGTAATAATACATTGTTAACAAATGTACATCTAAATGAGACACACATTTTCTCCATTACATGTTATCAGCTATTATTTACAATTTTTGAGATAAATGCAAAAATCTTTATTTTAGACTACACCTCCAATTTTCACAGTTATTACTCTTACCGTTCAAAATTAAGGCCCTTAAAAGGCAAAATTTGAAGATATTATAGTTTCTGGGTGAACTGGAGATCACAGTTGATGCTCCACTTACAAGTAATCTTGCAAAGAACATCTGTAGATGGGAGTGTCAGTTGTGATCTGAAGATAACCTTCTTCTAGTTTTTGCTGATTCTGTCTTTAATAATTTTTGCATTTATTTCCTAAATGTATTTTATATATATAAATTGTAAGTACAAACCGATATAGCTTTAAATTTTTATATGACCACAAATATCAACAGATTTTTGCTATCTCTTACCTTTTTAGAGATAATAGAGGTCAAAGGTGCCAAAAAATGCATTTGGCAGATCTTCAAATTTTCAACTGATTCATTTTTTATCCGATTTGAATGGGGTTTCTTTTAAATGATTCCTCATGAAAAATTTAATAAAGTTACAACAAAGCATTATTTGATAACTTTTATGTTTTTTGAGATAAAAGGGGTCAAAAGGGCCAAATTTGCAATATTATTGGACATGTAGAATTTTTTATTTTTCATACGATTTTGATGGAATTTTTTTCATTGGATTCCTCTCAGTGAGTGCTTTTAGATTTTCACTTTATCTTATTGTTTTTGAGATAATTGGGGTCAAAGGTGCAAAAAAATGCACTATTTACTTTATTGTGTCAAGCATGTTACAGTGTCAAAAACATTACTATGTCATACAGAATACTAAGAAAAAACTTATTTCAAAAATTCACTGGTCGACATGCTGCGGTCATATAATGCTGCACTTGCGAAGAACCTCATTGATATATATATGAAATATATGATTATTATAGTGATTTTCTGACAATCAAGAACATATAGAAAAACCAAATGCCCACTAACTTGTCTTAAAACTTTCAGCAGGCATTTCTGCAATGATATATAATACATTATTACTAAAACAATTGGGAGTGTATGCATTTGTAAAATTAAAAAAAAACCTATTATTCATATATTTTCAGTAAGTTAATTCATATTCTCACAACATGCAATATGTAGCTCCTATCAATATTAATATCCACTCTTTGCAATGAATCATATTGTTCATGTTATCATGATTTAAAATGTTACTGATTAAAGTTATTTCAGTTATATGTTACGCGTTTCCTTACAATACCAGAATATCCTTCAATAACATTTATTTGTTCAGCTTACATGGCCTTAGGCAATAGGTTATTGACACTTGATATATAAATTGATTGCAATGTGTGCAGGTCAGCATGACGGGTTTCAATTTACCTTGACCTATTTTTTATGGTTCAGTGATCATGCTCAGTTTTCATAACTATGCTTTGTAGATCATTGATATTTGTTGTAAAGTGTAGTTGTCAGTCTGACATGTTTCCTTATGATATCCACATGTTTATTAAGTCAAGCTGTTTATTCAGGCGAGACATTTTTCTGTGTCCACATTTGTGTTTGTTATCTGGAAACCCATACAAGCTACTATATTTTTTTCAACATTTTTAGCCCTGAGTTTGTCAATTCTGTCCATAGATCCATGTCATTTGATGATATTTTTAATTTACCCTTTACCCTCAGAATCAGGGTCTAGATTGCAGGTCTCTATCAAAACCCCCTTTCGACTTTCTCTAGTTCTGAAGTGTAGCTTTTGAAAGGTCTAATACTTTCTGGTGAGGAAAAAAGGGCCCAAAAGAACCCAAAAATAAAAATCACTTGAACATTATGGTGTAATATATCTTTGCAAAGGATTTGTTTTGTAGACTGCAAAAAAAGCCAGTAAAGAAATGGAGCCTAAATTTCAATTTCAAAGTATGCATATCAAAATCTACAAACACAGGTAATCAATCGATTACATAACTGGTCTCATTTTGCAACAAAGTCAAAGCAGTGCATGTCAGTAATTGGAAATGCATTTTAAAACATTTCTTATGAAAGTCTTGCCAGTACCAGGTAAATGAAAATGATTTTTGGACCATCTTCCTTACAAAACCATTCAACAACGAATACCACGGGCTTCTGAAGCATGTATTATTGGTGGCATCCTTAGATGCATCATGCACACCAATATAACTGATGCAAGTCTAATTAATGAGCAGTTAGTTACTTGAACTATTCTTCCTAACAAGTTGGTCCTACTATAAAATACAGATCACAACCAGCATCCAAATGATATTATACTTGGCATTCTCTAGATACACCATACATAACAATATATTTGATGAAACAGGAATAAATTTTTTCTAACCAAATCTTTCAACCATAAAATGTAAGTTGGCAGCATTCGAAACAAATGTTTTGGCAACCATAGGTGTATCATACAAGTAAGGGGGAATGGCTTCAACCAAACGTCAACTGCCATGATATCATACAGCTCCATTCCCCCTGCTTACACACATCTCACAAGGTTAGCTAATAAGTTCTCGAGTTCTATCAAATTTATCACTGAAATAAGTACCTATTGTTAAGAGATGTTGTACTAAGCTTTGCCGTCATTTGGACTGGAGAGCTTTCAAATTTACAAAGTGTGATATATATATGATCCTTTAGCCGACCCTTAAGGCCTTCAGGTCTTTGATTGTATTTATTGTTCCATCAACTAATAATTTGTCATACAATATGTGTTAGCTACACCAACAAGGAACATATTAATTAATTTGATACATATATAATTAAGAGAAAATTATTGCAACACCGATAAAACAAAACTCAGGTGATTTTTTTTTACCTGTAAAAGTAATTGTTTAACCCTTAAATGGACCCCTTAATCAGGTTTAATGAAGGGGAAAAATGTTCTTTGATCTTTGTAAAGTTGACGTTCGGGGAATCAGCCCTTTTAACTTTATATCCACTGTTTCTATGACAACGCCGGTTTTATTTCTAACAATTGTAAATTGTTTTTAATTTAAGATAAGAACAGTTTGGTCTTTGAAATATGGAGGAATTTTAGATTTTACTGTTTTGTGGTGAAGGATATTGCTGAGATTTATGGCATCCAAGCCATTATTAGTTTAAACATATTTTATTGTATAAAACAATTGCATTAGAGCCGTCTTCTACGAAATAGACATGAATATACATAATATTTATATTACACATTACCTAAATTTATAATTTTCTAATAAGTATGAAGGCATGAAAAGTATTTGAATAAATAACAGTAATATTTGCTATATTAAGAAGATAATAGAACGTCTCAATGGATAATCAACTTTTTAATTTTGTTTAAATCGAACGCACCCAAAGTGTTACACCAAACGAACAGTCCAATTGGAAAACACCTAATGTGAACTTTCTCACCTGTGTTTTATGTGAATAAAAAATAGTGTAATATATTTCACAGTGTTGGAGCGGAAATGAACATGTTTTCGGTCAGTTGAAAAATAAAAATTATATAGCTGTGAATTAGATATTTAATTTATAAAA